>QANW01003946.1:296357-377592 GCA_003254865.1 Dryas drummondii
TTTTTTTTTTTAATTTAAAAATTCACATTTGGGATAGGGTGTGTAGTGAGAAATTTTGGTGAGATTAATGAGGTTAAAGTATTTTGGTAATGAGAGGGGTGTGTAAAAGAGAAATTTTAAATTTTAGAAGATGGTAGGAGGTGTGTAAAAGAAAAGTGTGTGCAAAAAGAAAAAAAAGGGTGTGCAAATAACAGCTCTAAAAAAAAAATCTCAAGCTGAGATGTGAGATTATTTTTTCACCCTTTTGGTGCATCAGATTCCTGTAGGCCATAAAACCATTTCTTAGGCCTAAACTTACCATTTTCAAACATGAGAATTGAATTATTTTTCTATCCTCAAACTTCCAAAACTTAAACCAAACGAGTCATAATAGTTTTCCATTAGCGTTTATGGGTAAAAATTTGTGTGGAGACGTGGGTTTTGATTTTACAGTTTTTCTATGCCTATTTTATTTTGACTTTGGATTCCATGTTTGGCCTTTTCTAGTCTAGAGCCCATGGAAGCATAGAAAAGTATGGCTATAACGGCCGTAAGTTTAGTGGGCCGTAGCTGTTTTGAATAATCAGTGGGAATGTGGTAAACCAAGCCCAAATGCGTGCTGAGATTAGGGTTTCCAAGTGGAAGACAAGAGCCTATAAATTGACTCACCTCCTTTTGCCCTCTCACTCACTCTGCCTTCGCTTACCTCGTAGTAGCCGTTAGGGTTAGAATTTGGGCGTCGAAATCTAATTATCATTAGCGCTGTCTGAGTTAGAGTCTGAGCGCTGCCTAAGAGACGACGCCGTAGCTCTTCTCTTTCTGGCAACGCCTTAAGGCCTCAACCTTTTTCTTTGTTTTGTGTTGTGATTTTATTTTTTTGTTTTGTTTTTTTTAATTAGGGTTTGGGATTGAGGTGATGTTACTTTCCCCATATGATCGAAGTTGATTCCAACTTGCGCTATTTTTATTTCCAAGCCAGAACTCTGATCTTTCCCAACCCACTAATTACTCTTTTTCAATTTTTTGTTCAATTTGTGGTTGTTTTTGTGATTGAATATTAGTGCTTTTGAAAACCATGAATTAATAAATAAAGATGGAAGTGATGAATATTTCCCCAAATGATCGACGCTGAACAAACTGTGCGACCTACACTCTGTATTAACAGAGTCACCAAGCCAGGTGTTTCTGATCCATCTTTAATGCTTTTCATGAGGTCGATTGTTTTTGGTGTCTTATCACTTATTTTTGTATATTGGTTCTATCAAAATTTGTGTTTGGATATCTGATTATGGTTGGTTTTTCTTTGGCTCATATTCTAATATGTTTATGAGTGAGAGCAATTAAATAGAATTCAGAGATCATCTTTTGTTTTTTTTTTTTTTTACTTTTCATTTGCCCTTTTCTATTTAACTCCAGCAAAAATCTATTTAAAATTTGGTTTCCATTCTATCTTTTTGCACTTTTCAATTATTAAATTATAATTATATATAAATTCCTTTAGAGAAAATATATCATGTATGAGTATGCCGCCTTAGAGTCTAAAATTATTAGATATATATCTTCATTTTGTATAGGAATGGTATGTGTACTTTATGTTATGGGGTCTGGTTTGGAACTCCAAATTTGGGTTTAAAACATTGAAATGGTTAAGAATAAATATTGTAAACAATATTTAGTTTGGCTAGGGACCTTTACTATTCTCAGACGAGTGTAGATTTTCTGTTCTCAAATTGTCTGTCTCCTCTTAGATAGGACACAGGGAAGTTGATAGACAGCAGATATCTTTATGCATTATGGTTGGAGATGTTTTTAGAGGATTTTCGCACCTCTATAACATTAAAATAGTGTTTTGACAAAATAACAAAAAACATTAAAATAGTGTAGAGGTTTACACACCACCCGTAAGATATAATTCAGCTTTTTTACAATTTAAGTTTTTCAACTCTATTTTGAAGTTTCAAAATTTGATCTCCTTAATATGGAGTTCTAATTTTCTATTAAAAAAATTTCTAGGCCACTATATCTCATTAATTTAACTATTACTGGCTTTTATATATGAGTCTTTTTTTAAAAAAAGTTCATTTTTAAAAATATAGTAATGCTCACACGCTACAGTAAGTAAGTGCTGTAGTGGGCCTAGTGGCCCACGTTTAACAGCCCAGCGCAGTGCCACAGTGCATGTTTCTTTTGAACGCTAGTTTTTTTTCCACATTTGAAGAATTGCCACTGTTTATTGTGCAAAAAACCTTAGAAACAACATTTTTTTAACGCCATTTTTTCGGGTGCGGCTATTTAGCCCCTATTAATTTATTAATAGCTCCAACACTTTAAGAATGTAATATCATACACTACTATAATATAAATTTACCAATAAAGACATACTAATTAAATTAAAAAAAAATTCATTTAAGTCAAACTCATCATCCATCCCCACCAGCCCACCAACTAGAGGTGTACAATGGGCTGACCCGTTTAAAGTCAGCCCATTCGTGGGGTCAGCCCATTCGTGCTTCATGCCATTTTCGTGCTAGTCCATTTAATAATCAAGTTAGATTGGGCCAATTATTTTAAACCTTAAGCCTAGCTTGTTTCATAGTCCAACCTATAACGGGTTGTGCTAGGTCGGGTCGGCCTGATTCATTATTTTAATTTTGTTAAGTTTATATTATTGTTAATAAATCAAATAATTTTTTATGCCATTTCATTTTCTATTTAATTTCACCACCAAAATCAAAATTAAAAAATGAAAAGACTAATAGTAAATTAAAAAAAATTGAGAAATACTAATATAAACGAGCCGGCCCAATGTGATAGAAAACATTGGCCCAGCCTGGCCTATATGTATAGGCTGAGCTTGTGCCGGATTCGGGCCGACTTGGCCCATTGTACACCTCTACCGCCAACAGCCCATCCCTGTCGTCACCTCACCGTCGGCGGATATGACCGGCAACCCTCCTTTGCCCTCTCTCTCTCTCTCTCTCTCTCTCTCTCTCTCTCTCTCTCTCTCTCTCTCTCCCTTACTCACTCACTCTCTTCCTATTTCTATCTCTATTTGCAGAACCACTAAAGCAAGGGTATGTGGTGGACTAGTGGTTCTACGTTCTTCTTGTAGCAAAAAAAAAAATGACCCAATCTAATTTGGCCTCCATTGTAGTAGACCAGAGAGAGGAATAAAGAGAGAAATGAAAAATAGAAAAAGAGAGAGAGATGATGCCAACTGGCCGACGTCGCAGACATATAGATTAGCCAGCGCCGTATTGTTGGGTGGGTGGGGAGGGAGGAGGGAGTCTGCTGGGGAGTTTCTATAGAAAAAATTTAAGAATGAAAAAAAAAGAAAAGGAAAATAAGGAAAGAAAAGGAGAAAAAAAAAAAAAAAAGGAAACTAGCAGAAGGAGGAAGGAGGAAGGAGGAAGAGTATGTATGTGGTGGTGGTGGGTCTGTTTGTTGGGTAGAGAAAAGAATAGGTTGAGTGTACAGTATTAAGTGTGTTTGTTGGGTATTAATAAGGGTGTTTTGGGAAAAGTTGTTGGGTATAATAATTAGTTTTTAAAATTTTAATTTTGGAGTTGGTTGTAAACAAGGAATAAAATTTCGAAATTTTCGTCTAAAATTTTTTTTTTGGGAGTATGGAAATTTGCCAAAATTTCAAGCCCAGCAATGTTTGCTCTCTGAGCGCTTCTTTCTCTCTTCTCCTTTCTCAGTCTTCGCTCAATTAATTGCACAAACTCAGCCAACTCCGGCTAGATCTTAGTGGCCCAAGAGAGTGAGAAGAGATCGAGGAGGAGAGGAGGAAGAAAGGAAGATCGGGAAGGAAAGGAGGAAGATATGCGCAGCTATTGGTCTTAGTTGATGCGTTCAAGTCTGTCCTCTCTTAATGTTGTGATCGGAACAAGTAGCGGCCAACACCAATAAAGACAATAAAGTAAGGCAAGTAAAGTGGTGCTGCAACCCCTTGACTTTTTCTTTGGGGATTTTTATTATGGGACTAGGAGAGAGAAATGAGAGGGAACTAGAGAGAGTTACGGGAAGGAATAAGAAGGAAAAGAAAAAGAAAAGAAAAAAGAAAAGAGAAAAAAAAAAGATGAAAAAAAGGTTAAGGGTTGATTTGGGTTTCGTTTGGTTTCTTTTAAGCCTTAAACCCTAATATATATCTATATAAAAATAATTAAAATTCCATAAATGACTTAAACCCTAATATACCATATTATATAAATATATAGAATATAGATTATAGATTATAGAATATAGAATATATATGGTTTAATATATAGAGTATAGAGTATAAAGAGTATTAGGGTATATAGAGTATGAGGAGTGCTCTAAAGCTAACCAGTTAGCAAGTTAATACGAAGCTAACCATGTTTTTGCGCCCACCACATCACTAATCTCATAATATGAACCATCAATTATTTAGGCCTTACTTCAAAAATCATCATTGCAAAAAAATCAACTAAATCGAAAATCATGTAGTCATCTAATTGAGATCAAATAAATAGACGATCAGTATTTTCGATAAAAGCATAGAAATAGTTATTATTATAATCAAATGACTAAATGACTTTCGATTTTGAAGATTTTTTACAGGGATGATATTTGAAGTAGGGCCTAAAAAATATACGGTTCAGATTTTGAAATTATATTGTGTAGTGGGCCCAACATGGTAGTTAGTTTTATATTAACTTACTAACAAATTAGTTTTAGAGCATTCTTGTATAGAGTATATATGATTTAGTGTATGAATTATAGAGTATAAAGAATATACTAATTCTATTTATTTATTATACTAATTTTATTTAACAGTATTTGCCTACAACGCGTATTATATTTATTTTATATAACATGTAGGTTTCTTCAATATTTTTTATCAATATAGTAGATAATATGTTAAGTAAATATATGGTAAAGTTTTATTCAAAATTTTCGCATTTTGATAGCAATTTCCGTCGTTTCTGTCTAATTTTTGTCGAAATTTTCATCGAAATTTATGTGAAATCTGAAATTTTACTCCTTAGTTGTAAAGAGTATGGTGGGGATAAAAATAAATTAATTAGGTCAAAATAGCAGCACCTTTTTTTTCTTTTCCACATTAAAAAAAAACAAAAAACAAAAAACAAACCCAACAGTAACTATTTTTAATTTTTCACTATACATAAAAACTAAAAAATAAGGCAACTTATACAAATCATAGCCTCACTTACATATTGTTACGGCCAAACAGTAACAAACATAGCCTTACTTACATATTGTTACTGATAAGCAGTAACAATCATAGTTGCCACTTACATATTGTTACGGATACACAGTAACAATCATAGCCCCACTTATATATTGTTACTGATAAACAATAACAATTATAACCCTCAATTACATATTATTACTGATAAATAGTAACAATCATAACTTCACTTAAATATTCTTACTGATAAACAGCAACAATTATAGCCCTCACTTACATGTTGTTAAGGATAAGTAGTAACAATCATAGTCTCATTTACATATTGTTATTGATAAACAGTAATAATTATAGTCCTATTTACAAATATTGTTACTTATAAGCAATAACAATCATAGTCCACACTTATATATTGTTACTGATAACCTTACTTATATATTGTTACTTATAAGCAATAACAATCATAGCCCGTCGTATAGAAGACTTACAGTGTATGAGAAACTTAAGTCATTAAGTGACCAATTGAGAACATCTGCTTCATACAGAAAACTCAATTTTCCTACTTGTCTCCGTAACTCCTGAGAAGTCAAGAAAAAATAAAAAACGTTACCGTATTGCTTATTTAAATAATATATAAGGCAGTAAGACCTCTGACTGATGATCAAAGCGGCATCTTCAAAGGATGACTGGTTGTCTTGCACAAAACTTCTGTTCCAATACCAGTGTTCTTGTTTAATTGGATCTTTTCCTTTTTCAAGAATTTCTTTCCCGCAGGGATGACATACTCAGGAAAAGTGAATGGTATATTCAAAGAGAAATCGCCATTGCTATACAGTAATTTCTGAGACCAACTTATTTTAATTGAGAGATTGGACCCCCCAGTAACCTTGAAAAACAAGAACAGTACATTTTAGAGAAAAAATGAACTACAAATACAGCACTCTTGATAATAAATAACTCAAAAGTCTATCCTTTATAATTAATTATCGACGAAACTATTAATGTAAATATAAGAGGTTTGAGTTTGAGAAAGCCTTCATCTACTTGTGCCAGCTTCTCTATATCCTTTACACCTTCCAATTGACTCAGTTGAGTATTGTATGTTTTACCAGAAACGTTCACCTCCACACCTAGAATTGAACCCTGTTAGCCAAAATATATATTACTTAGTGACGGTGATTTGCCGCTATGTCTGGGTGGATGGGCAATTATAAGGTACCATTGTGTTCAGAACGACGAGAGGAACAAAACTCGATAGGTCCGGTGCCTTGTCGTAGTCGGAAGAAGCAGATCGCCGCCTGTTGATGCTGAAAAATTGTAAAGCAGTCAACGTCGAGTCGAACCACGTGGACCCGTTGACCTCTCACTGAGTGGATGACACGTCGAAGTGGGGCAGGAACAGGTAGCTGAGTCCGACTAGTGAGCGGTGGAGAAAGAATGATATCCAAAGCACCCTGCACAAAGACACAAAGATGAGCGGGAAGGGCACCGGTGTGGTACCGGCCAAACCTCTTCTGACGCTCAAGTCAGTGTTTAGAGAATCTAGTATCATATTGATTCCATCCTCTTGTGACAAGAAAGTACCTATTTTATAATACTTTTGGAAGATTGTCACCAATCCGGTGATGACACGTGTTCTTTGTAATGATTCGCAATGTAGGAGCGCCACGTGTCACCTGTCTCGTGGGTCTGAATGAGTCGAAACTGGTCGGGGCCTATGAGGCTGGAGCTTAGGAGGCCGGAGCCTGTGGGGTCGGAGCCTAGGAGGCCAGAGCCTAGGGGCCCAGGAGCCCAGGAACTTAGGAGGGGCTTATCCTTTAGGCCTAGGCCCAAACGACATAATGTTAAGCCTTATGTGACTTGTCGTTATGCCCAGATGATTAATCATACGAACAGAAGTCCCCCAAGTTTCCGAGCAAAAGATACTTCTTGGTTGGGAACTTTGTACACAAAGAAGTCCGAGCAGAACGACAAGTGTCCACATACTTGTTCCTGCTTNGGGTCGGGGGGAGAGCAACTCGGGTCGGAGGAACCGGGGTGGTGCTCGGGTCGGCGGCGAGGAGCAGAAGAGCTCGGGCAGCGGCGCGGAGTGGAGGAGCAGGAGAAAGGCTGGTCGTCGGGCTCGGGTTGAGGGGTGGTGCCCGGATCGGGTGCCTCGTGGTGCTGCACGACGCGGATCGAAGAAGTGGTGCCCGGATCGGGTTGGCTCGTGGTGCTGCACGGTGCAGATCGGAGGCTCGGAGTGAAGAGGGGATCTCGGGCCGGAGGTCTGGTGTGCGCGGAGGAGGCTGTTGGTCGGGGCGCGACGCGGGCTGAGCTCGGGCCGGAGGCGTGGTGCGCGGGCTGGGCTCGGGCCGGAGTTGTGGTGCGTGAGCTGGGCTCAGGCCGGAGGCGAGGTGAGGGGGCTGGGCTCAGGCCAGAGGTGTGGGTGGCTGCTCGGGTTAGCGCAGGGGGGGCTGCGCACAGTGGTCGGGTGCTCGGGCAGCAGCGGGGGGTGGCTGCGCTGCTTGGTGCTGGGCGGAGGAGCAGGAGGGCTTGGGTCGGGCCGGAGCTGCTCGGCTTGGGCGTTGGGCAAGTGGGTGGCTGCTTGGAAGTTGTGCATTGGGTGGCTGCGCGGAGGACATGAGGGGGGCTGCTCGGGAGCGCGGGGCTGGTGGTGCGTGGGGCAACAGCTCGGGTTGGGCAGGTCGGAAAATTGGAGCTTGTTCCGAGCCCTTGAGGTAGTTGAAATTCTTCCTAGCCACTTGAATTGTTGATTTTGTCTTAGAAAATTTGAGAACTGTGAGAAATTGTAATTGTGCAACTTGATGCGGACCTTTGAATTGTGATTTGTGAATGGTGAAAATTGTGAGTAGGGGCAGGTGGATATGAACCTTGCCGAGCACTGGGTAGGTGACAAGCCTTCATTTTTGGACTTGTAATTTATTGGGTGTTGTTTTGTTTTTGGCCAGGTACATAGGAAACAAGATAAGTGGGTCAGAACCCGTCTGAGCTGTGGAAGCCGCGGAATACAGATAAAGCTTGGGTTTTTATTGCTCTTCTTGTTGATTTGATTTTGTGAATATGAAGTGCATGATTGGTAGCTGAACATTGGAAAGTGATAGGGTGAATGTTGTGAATTGGGGGTGGAAGAGCACATATGAGGGGTGAGAAACCATTAGTGATCTGATATGTCCATGGTGTTGTTTTGGTATTCCGAGCACTTTCCATCTTGATTTTTTTTTTGTCTTGGATGGGCAGGTGTGGTGGGGTCGGATATTCCATGGTTTTCTCAGACGATTCGTTAAGGGAGGGCAATTCCAAGGATGATGGAGAGTCCGACCAGGCGTGTACAAGTGATGGGACACCGTCGAGGCCAAGTGTGCCCCGACCCCGGATGGGGTGTGGAAACATGGGGGTGGGCAAGTGGTCGGGCACAACAATGCATTGCAGTCTGAGCTACTGCAGGCCAGGAAGGAGGGGGACCAGGTTAGGCAAGAGTTGGAGCAGTGCGGGCAAGAGCTGAGCCAAGCCAAGCAGGAGTTGGACAACGAGTGTAACAGCGGCTATGCAATGGGCTTTGGCGATTGCAAATTAGAGCTCGAGGAGATGTGCCCTGATTTTGACTGGGACCGCATGCGTGGTCTGCTAGGGGCTGGCAGTAATGATGGGCATGCCAACGTCCCAGAGGGAGGTACCCAGGGGGAAGAACCCGAGGATGGAGCATCCACAGGTGGAGAGCATGACATGGGAGAGGATCCCAAATAAATGTTTGAAGCAAACATGGCCCAGGGGCAGGGGTGGGCGAACCATCACCCTATTTTTGTTTGAGTTATATGGTCGGGTCGGATGTGGCCCGTACCAAATTACAAACTCTTTTGATTATGAAATTTGTACTTGATGATATTTGGATGAGTTGGAGGGTGTCCGATCCGTTATGGGGAGGATGCCTTTCTTTTTAATACATGGTATTATGGAATTTTCTTGAATGCATGGTACTTAGTTTCCCTTGAATGCATTCTCCATAACCGCGCCTGAATGCATGGTACTTAGCTTCCCTTGAATGCATGATACGGATATGGGTAGGGTCAGATGTATGATGGCCCGGAGGTCCATACAAACAATCAACACTTGGAATGAAAAGATGTTTGTGGTATGACATTCATTTATTAAAGCGATATAAGATAGATGAAATTGAAAAAGTCCCCGGGAGATAAAACTTGTAAAAGTAACGGAGGTGCTCGGCATGCCATGGGTGGCCGAGTTCTTTGCTGGTTGTGGCACGAAAGCCTATATGTGCCCAAACGGATGACCTCAATGATTTTGTAAGGCGTCTGGGGTAGGGCAGGTGTTTGAGACATAAACAGCCATAGAGGGCTTGACCTTTTTTTTTTTTTCTTGACTGAAGTCCTATAGCAGGACCTGGCTAATACCTGATTGCCTTTGACTACCCCCGTTCCCTATGGGGTCGGGAACTTGATCAAAAGTAAGTGAGTGAAGATCATAACCTTCAGTTGGTTAAGGGCTGGTCGTCCCAGGATGACGTTGTAAGCTGTGGGGTAGTCGACCACCAAAAACTGAGTGGTTGTAGTAGTGGACGAAGGATACCTCCCGAGAGTGAGTGGAAGGTAGATCCCACCAATAGGGGTGACTATATCGCCCGAAAAGCTAAGTAAAGGAGCGACCGACCGGTCAAGCCTCTCCTGGTCAATTCCAAGAGCTGTGAAGGATGAGGCGAAGAGGATGTTGACAGAGCTACCACAATCGACAAAGATCCGAGCCACGTCGAAATTAGCTATGGTGGCCTCAATGACCAAAGGGTCATCGTGTGGAAAGATTAAATCACGTTCCTCTTCCTCAGCAAAGGAAATGGGTGACCACCCGAGCTTAGGAGTCTTTCTGCCACGATGGAAGTCTACAGCCATAACGCCGGAGCATTGCTGAGCACTGCGAGCGTATTCCTTCCTAGCCTTGTTAGAGTTGCCAGCGAGGGTCGGGCCTCCACAGATAGTATTGACTCGCCCCCGTCGTTGTCCTCCGGTCTTGGCCTTCTCAGTGGCCTCCTTGTCGACAAAACCATCCAACTTTCCTGCCTGTACCAAAGTTTCTATGGCCTCCTTAAAGGCTCTGCATACCTCGGTGTCATGACCATGGTCGTCATGGTAAAAAAAGGTTATTGTTAGCCCGGTACCGTGTTTGTGGTGGGCGAGGTGGGAGCTTGGGAAGTATGTCTTTGATCTAAGGATACAATTCTGTATAAGTAACAGTGATAATTGTATAGACTTTGAACCTGAAGGCATAAGATGTCTGACAAGTTTCCTCCCTTTGTTGCCCTCCACCTCTACCATCACCAAATTGTTTCTTGGTAAATTTAGTGAACTTTTTCCCGGACCCCCCATACTGGTTACCCGAGTAGGGCTTGGGCTGGGGTGGCACTATGATGGCCTGGTCGGTACTTGGACGATCTATGGTAGGTGGCTTCTTTCCATATGTTTTGAATTCAGCAGTAGCATAGGCAATGGCCTCTTGCATAAGTTCCTTGTAGGTGCGCGGATTGCGGCGGTTGATTTCAAATAAGAAGTCCCCCTCTAGGAGACCACCTTTGAAAGCAGCGAAGGCTACCTTCTCATCACAGTCGCGACATCGAGATCGCTCTAGCTGAAATCGGGTGATATATTCCCGAAGAGATTCCCTGCTGCCCTGGCGGACCCGCGTCAGGTCATCCGTGGTGTAAATCCTATCGGTTTGGATGATATACTGGCCTAGGAAGAGCTCTCGAAGCTCGTTGAAACAATCAACCAAGCCGGGAGGAAGTTGATAGAACCAATTCCTTGCACTGCCAGAGAGGGTAAAAGGGAAGATCCGACACTTTGTAACGTTATCGGCACCTTTAGATTCCAGGGCGGACCGGAAACTCATGAGGTGATCATACGGGTCTTCCTTCCCTGTGTACGGAGTGATTTTGGGAGGTCGGACGTCGCCAACTGGAGGAGTGGACATGATGCGCGCTGTGAAAGGTCCAAGTAGCTCCCTTGTTTCCAAAGATGGGTGGCCACCACAACTTCCCCCCTCCACTCTCCTCAAGCGCTCGCTGATGTCCATTAGGAGTTGTTGGAGCTGGTCTGGTGGGAGAGATTCGCTGTTACCGGAGTCAGCGACTTGCTCACCTGTGGAAGCATCATCTCCTGCACAGCGTCCAGCCGAGAAGACCTGCTCTTCTCCCCGTCGTCGCTTGGGGTAAAGAGCCTCCTCCTCCTCAAAGTCTCGGGGACGTGGGTTGGATTCACCCCGGGTCGCCCGCTGCTCCTCTCGTCTAGAACGGTTGTCGTCGAGCAGATGGCGGCAGTCCCCATATATGTGGAACTCTTTAGAGCGGGTAGGATGCTCGCCAGATCGGGCCCGGCTGACTGGGTGGACAAGTCTCTTTTGGAAACCTGGGGGTGGGCGGCTACCTTGCCCTGCGTCCAGTTGACGCAGAACATTTTGGTCCCTTCCTGGAGGGTTTCTCCTCTCACCACTCCGGAGAGTGGTGTGTTCGTCCCTATCATGGGGTTCCTCCTCTCACCACTCCCGGGAGTGGTATGCTCTTCCCTGTCGCGGAGGAGTCGCTCATACAGCTGTGTTGTACTCTTTTGGAGGTCAAGCTGTTCCTGAGTTCGTTGGAGCTGAGCCTCCAAACGTTGGATGTATGTCTCCTGATCAGATTCGGCAGTCTTCTTGCCTCGCTTGTCACCCAGCGGGGTGTTGTCGACTTGGTCGAGAATCGGACCTCTGTCAGACATCGCGAGGGTCGGAAGGTCGAGAGCTCGGAAGCTTAGAAGCTCGGAAGCTGGGAAGGGTTTTGCACCTCAATTGAGGGTAGAGAATTCAATGAGGAAAAGTTTGCAACTTTTCCACAGACGGCGCCAAACTGTTGATGCTGAAAAATGGTAAAACAGTCAACGTCGAGTCGAACCACGTGGACTGTTGACCTCCCACTGAGTGGATGACACGTCGAAGTGGGGCAGGAACAGGTAGCTGGGTCCGACTAGTGAACAGTGGAGAAAAAATGATATCCAAAGAACCCTGCGCAAAGACACAAAGGTGAGCGGGAAGGGCACCGGTGTGGTACCAGCCAAACCTCCTCCGACACTCAAGTCAGTGTTTAGAGAATCTGAGAGCAGAGTGAGTGAATAGTATCGTATTGATTCCATCCTCTTGTGACAAGAAAGTACCTATTTTATAATACTTTTGGAAGAGTGTCAACCAATCCGGTGATGACATGTGTTCTTTGTAATGATTCGCACTGTAGGAGCGTCACGTGTGACCTGTCTCGTGGGTCCGAATGAGTCGACACGGGTCGGGGCCTAGGAGGCTGGAGCTTAGGAGGCCAGAGCCTGTGGGGCCGGAGCCTAAGGGCCCAGGAACTTAGGAGGGGCTTATCCTTTGGGCCCAGGCCCAAACGACATAATGTTAAGCCTTATATGACTTGTCGTTATGCCCAGATGATTAATCATACGAACACCGCCAGAGTTGACTATTGGTTTTTGCATCGTTTTGTCATCGTCAGTGATTGGATGGACGATCGGAGGCCATGTGAAGGAAGAAGAGTAACAGTCGTGCACGAGGAGGTGGGTCTCGCCGCCATCCATGGCCGGACGACGATGCATCGAGGAGAGAGAGAGAGAGAGAGAGAGAGAGAGAGAGAGAGAGAGAGAGAGAGAGAGAGAGAGAGAGAGAGAGAGAGAGAGAGAGAGAGANGAGAGAGAGAATGAGGGTAAGGAGAGAGAAGTGAGAGAAATGAGAGAAGGAGTGGGAGAGAATAAAATTTGGGTCAGAAGAAAATCAAGTGGACCCGTTGGGAAGCTCAATTAAGAAGGTGGACTATATAGGAATCAGGTAGTCTAAACTAAGGTTATTATTAATTATCTTTTTATATATTTGTATTTTATTTAATTTTAAGTTTTTAATTAACTGAATATGTCCAAATGTGTTTCGTGTCAAAAGTGCTCACTTATTTTCTTAAGGTGATAAATTGGCCCAAGTTTTAATATTATTGGGTTTGTTTATCAAGGGAAACTTGTCTTTTTTGTTTCACTTGTACGATTAAAAATATTGAACTCTAATTAGCAAAATTATGTTGATTTGATTTATTGGACTAAAATTTTTAAAAATTTTCCCCTTGAATGCATTTTATGCTTGTGAGGCCTTCTACTAACGTGTAACCTAAAAATCCAAAACTAAACTCATCCAATAGTGTTGAGGTCCAAATTTGGGTTTCAGTATTTTATATCCATTTAAAATATGTCTCAAATTAATTAGGTGGCTGATAATTTCAAATTTATAAACTTTAATGATTATAAATGTGGAAAAGTATAAAAAAAAAAAAAAACTTAAATTTTGACTCTTATGTCAATTCAGAATGCGTATTATAAGTTGTATCAATGTGCTCCCTTAACTTTAATATTGTAGCTAATTTTCCTTTTTCGTTAGTCCAATTACATTTTTTGTCCAAAAAACGGCCACGTAGTTTGACTTCTATGTTCTTGTACTTCAACGTGAGCTGCGTCACACCAGATCGCTCACGCATGTTTTAATATGGGCCACATAGTTTGACTTTTATGTTCTTGTACTTCAACGTGAGCTGCGTCACACCGGATCGCTCACGCACGTTTTAATCTGGGCCATCCCACCTCATTTAACCTAGTTGATCTCTCACCTCATTTAACCTAGTTGATCTCGCCTGTCCATTGTAGAACTGGAAAGAAAAAAAAAAAAAAGGCGCGACCCGTTTTGCCAAACTGGGTCACCCGCCCATTTCCTCTCATAGACTTTGACCTGCACGCCGCGCCATGGGTTTTCTTTGACCTGGTTTGAATTTTCAACCTTTTTTCCTTTGTTTTGGCTGATTTGTGAGTGGGAACTTGTCCCATATTAAAGAAACAAGGAAACCTCTCACTCCCACAAGTTTATAAATAAAGGACCACCCCTTCCATACTCCTTATACCAAAACTTTGTGACACTTCCAAAGTTTTCTTCAGACAAACCATTTGTTAGGAGTCTCTTTAGTTTGAAATATTTGTTTGAGATATATTCTTGGGTGCCCTTAAAGATTTTGCATGTAGGAATATCTCAAGCAAATAATTTTAGCAAATTGTGGGGAAAGTATACCAAAGTTTTTGCTCGCCTTGGTAAGAAATATACGAGTCTTGTAGTATACTAACGAGATCGAACCTCAAGGAATGATATAATTAAAACGATACATTAAGCTTAAACTTAAGTTAATTTAAAACTAACCTAATTTAGAAATTTTGTTGGTTTGTGAGACAATTTAAAAGAAAATACAACTAAAGTATAAAACAAATAAAGTAGATGAAAAAAGAATAAAGTAAATAACGATGTAAGAATTTAAATATCAAATCTTGAAAACGAAATAACAACTTTTTGGTTTTGTTACTTAAATAATAGTATAAGAACTAAGATTAGGGTTTCACACCACTTATGAACATATTAAGTGAGATTTTTAGTAATTTCCGAAAAAGGAAGGCACCCAAGATTCACTTGATGCCCTCTTGCAAAGATAAATATGATTTGAGTACAAAAATTAAAGATTTATATGGTAGATCTTGATTTTGCTTAGAAAATACAAACTTTAAGCAACTTAAGTGAACAAAAAACTAAAGAACAACTAGAGTTCAAAAAGGTTTGTGTTTAAATGATTAATTATAAAACTAAAATGTGGAAAGATGATCTAACTACCCATAATATATGATATTATGGATGAAAGATGGTCTCTTTCTCATTTTAATATCAAGATCTAAAGGTTGTAGGATCTAATCAAAAGAAAAATTAACATAAAAGCCTCACTTAATAATATCATGGTAGTAACCACCCATGAGTTTAGATCTTAAATAAAAATAAAGAAAGAAATAAACAAACATATAATTTAAAGAACAAGAAAATAAATAACACTACTAACCATAAATTAAAGAACTACATAAAATAAAAGATATAAAGTAAATAAAAAACTAAGAAAAGAGAGAAAAGAGACATAAATTAAAATTTCATTAAATAAAAGTGCAAGAAAATTACATTCTTATTCTCTCTTATACATCTTAGTAAAAAATGCTTGAAAGAGAAATTTTATGAGAATACTAGAAAGAGGCAGAAAATTAACATGTGAGTTAATTACATCTATACTCCCTGAGATTTATTATTTTTTTACATATATCCCTGAGATTTCAATAATTACATATACACCCCCTGAGGTTTCAAAACTATTACATATAACCCTTATAGTGAGACAAAAAATAATGAGAAATTATGCAAAAAAGTATGCTAAGGGGTGAAATGACCTAATAAGATTACTTAAGGTGTAAGGTCTAACCTCAATACAATTTTTTTTTTGTTTATTTATTTTTTTCTTTTGTAGTTTTGAAACCTTATGGGGTGTATGTGTAATTTTTAAAATTTTATGAGATATATGTGAAAATACGATAAATTTCAGAGAGTATTAGTGTAATTAATTCATTAAAATGTAGAAGAAAAAAAATTAAGCTCAAAGATGCAGAAAAGAGGGCTGGGGCTGCCTTTTATAGGCAGATATTACAAGGCTGTCACGGAAAGTTCTAGGAAATAGAGATAAAAAATATCTATGAGTGAGTGGACACATGTCATGGCGAGAGAGGCGCTAGCACAAAATGAGGAGGCGGGCTGGAAAAAGCTGGAACCAGCCTTTAGGCAGAAGTCACAATTGCCACGTGGTGCGTGCTGAGTGGCTGAGAAGAGATTAATCAAAATGAAGAAAAAGGCAGAAGGGTACTGGGCGGCGGCTTGCTCGGCTTACATGGGAGAACGTGAGAGAGAAAGAGAGAGAGAAAAGAAATGGGGAGGCGGCTTAGCTTTGATGGCTTAGCTTGCAGGAACCGGCTGGAGAGAAACGTGAGAGAAAGAAGGGACGGCGGCTGGAATGCTATCTTGAGTGTGCCACATGTCACTTTGGTATTGGCTGAGAGTTTGATTAATCAAACCAATTTGCTTTTGGGCGAGTGACTGTTCGGCTTCCACAGGCTGGTTGGGCTTCTCAATTTCTTCATTTCTGTTAGGCTGGGCCGCTGCAAATGGGCTTTTTTTCCATTCATTTCTTGTTTTGGACTTTTCAATTTAAAAACCTACAACACAAATAAAACTAATTAATAAAAATTCTAATTTTAAATCTAACTTAAATAAAAATAAATGCAACATAATAAAATCTAAGAAATATGACAAAAACTAATAAAACTCACTAATTAACTAAATAATAAAAATAAAAATTTAGAATACTAAAAATGCTTAAAAACATAGACAAAAATGTATGGTTTTAAAGATAAAATATGTATATAAATTAAACTCAACAGTAAGGTCTTTGACTAAGACTCTTGAGCTCGGTTAAGTTAATTTATTTTGAGGTTAATTACTTATTGGGTTTTAATTTTTGTTTTAATAATTCTATTTGTGGAGATTAAATTAAGGAGGTATACAACCATGTATTTAATCTTTACTTTCTCTTTAAGGTTTTATGTAGAATTAATTAGTTAAGTTGGTTCTATTAAATTAATTAATCATGTCTAAAAGTTGGATTTAATTATGCATGATTAATTAGTTAAGTTGGATTTATTAAATTAAGTTGGATTAAGTTAGATTTATTAAATTAAGTTGGATTAAGTTGAAATAAGATTTAATTACATAATTTAGTTGATTAAAGCGGGATTAATTATAATCAATTAATTATGTAAATTAAATTGGATTATAGAATTGCTATTAGTAAAAAAAATTAGTTTTACTATGAAACATGCAAATAAAGTTTAAATTGGATTAAATTACTTTGCTTGCATGACTAGTTACTCGTTAATTAATTAATCTAATAAAGGATTGAGGCCACCCTATTAAAGTAACCGAACACGTGATGTCGAGGTCAATATCGGCTGCTGTTGCTCTACGGGCTTAAGGATACTGGGACTGATCCTCCAATCTCCCCCGTACTGACCTGGTCATGTTGTTGGACTTTAATTGGTTAACTTTCAAACTTATAAATAAAATCGAACTTTAAGTAGAAACTCTAAGTCCCGAAAATACAAAGACTTAGTCTTAGTAGACTAGTTTATGAGATTTTCTGGAAAAACATGACAAAAAGGAAAAGTCATGCCGAAACTCTGTCAATTTTATCGTTGACTAAGTCGGTATTTTGTCGGATTTGGATTTTCAGTTTTCTAGAGAAGGATTTAAGGATATTGACACTGTGGAAGTATAGAGAAGTTAAGTTTGGATATCAGGTATGATGATTCTCACACTTTGACTATTGAGACTGTTTTAGTGTATGTATGTATGATAATAAGTATGTTTCTTGTGAACTTTGCATTATTTTAATGTGCAATGTTGCGTGGTTTTGTTATTGTTATTGATGATTTGAGAGTAAAAGGTCACGAAAAACGATGACCCTGGGTTTTGATTAGAGGTGTCAAACGGGTCGGGTCAGTTAAGATGAGCCCATCGTGCTTTTTTGTTGTGTTCGGGCTGGTTCATATAGTTAACACCTAAGCTCGGCACGGCCCACGGCCTGCAGGCCATTCGTGCTTGTGTCGTGCCTTAAACGGGCCGGCCCACAGACTTTTTTTTATTTTTATTTTTTATAGTGATAAAACTAATCTTATAATATTTTTTTCTTATTTATAATTACATATTAATATTATTTTTCATGAAAATTGATAATTTTTGATGAAAAGTTCTTTAAAAAATGGAAAAAACAATGTTAAAATAGTCGTGCCTAATTCGGGTCCATTTCGTGCCCGTGCTCGTGTTGTGCTTGGCCCGTGTCGTGCTCGTGTCGTGCCGTGCCATGCCCGATAGGCTAAAAACTTCGGCCTGGCCCATTTAATCGTGTCGTGCCTATTTTAATCGTATCGTGTCATGTCGTGCTCGGGCTGACCCGACCCGTTTGACACCTCTAGTTTTGATCCCCTAAACTTCCAGAAGGGGTACGTATGGACGAGCTAGTCGATTTTTCATTCTAGAGAGACTAGCTTAAGGGGTACTACCATGGTAAAGAATACTCTCGCTACATTACTGAGTTTGGATGCGGTAAGTGTAGTTGGCTATTAATGATCGATCATCAGGTAATGACACTTTAGGATCCCATAAACGTTTTAAATAAGTTGCATAACGTACGACCTCAACCTGTGTGATAAAAAGCATATATTAACCATGCATCTTTTGTTTTGTAGTGACATTGGCATATGTATTTAATGCAGATCGAGGTGTTGATTTTCAAGTTTCAACTAACCAACTCTCAAAACATAGCCACATAATATCTCGAGTAGCTAAAACAATACAAGTATGATGTGCACTAATCTTTTTATAGGATTCGATCCAACCCACTTATATTAATTTTGATTGGATTCCATTGTTTCTGTTTTAGTATCTGTGTGATAGCTTCTATTTCAGTATCTGTGTGACAGTGTCTGTTTCAATATATATGTGATAGTGTCTGTTTCAGTATTTGTATGATAGTGTCTGTTTCAGTATCAATGTGACAGTGTCTGTTTAAGTATATGTTTAGGTTTTTACAATTTCTGATTTCTTGTCAGTGTTTAATATGTTTCCGAAACTGTGCAACAATTTCTAATTTAAAATCGGCATATTAGACATTGTCTGATAGTGTTTATATGCACACTTTTTGATAGTGTCTAATATTGATATTAACTAATTTGGATCACAATTAGTGAAATATCCCTTTGTGAAGTCAACAATAACCATTGAATTTTTGCTTAAAGTTTTCTATACTAAAATGTCAAGTTGACAAGTGTCTCTTATATAAAATTGAGCTGCCCAAATTTTTTGATCTTTAATCTATCTAAAATCACAACAACATAATAAACACTTTTGATTTGGTGATTATCACACAATTACTGATTTCGAATCAGTGACTGTTGCACAGTATTTATGTGATAATATCTGTTTTAGTATATGTGTGACAATATTTGTTTCAATATCTATATGATAGTATTTATACTGATTTTCAGTATATGTGTGACAATATCTGTTTCAGTATATGTGTGACAGTATTTGTTTTAGTATATTTGTGACATTATCAGTTTTAGTATCTGTGTGACATTATTTGTTTAGGTTTTTACATATACTAATTTTCAGTATCTATATGACAGTATATGTTTAGGTTTTTACAAATTTTCAGTATCTATCACACAATTATTGATTTCGAATCAGTAACTGTCACACAGTGTCTAATTTGCATACTGTCTGACAGTGTCTAATATATTTTAAAAAATGTGCGACAATTTTCAATTTAAAATCGACATATTAGACACTGTCAGATAGTGTCTAATATGTTTCTGAAATTGTGTGACAATTTTGAATTTAAAATCGGCATATTAGACATTGCCTCTAATATGTTTTTGAAACTGTGCAATAATTTCGAATTTAAAATCGATAATTGTTCGACAATTTTCAATTAAAAAACAATGTCTAATATGTTAACTGCATGTGTCTAATATGCATCTTAAACAAGAGGATAAAGAGAAACAAGATGCAAGGAAAAAATGGGAAAAAAAAAAAAAACCATTACATGTTGCTGCAGGTAAAAAAAGGAGAAAGGAAAAAAAAAAAAACTTACATGTTGCTGCAAGTAAAAAAAGGAGAAATAGAAAAGAAAAAAAAAGTTACACGTTGCTGCATGTAAAAAAAAGAAGAAAAGGAAAAAAAAAACAGGTTACACGTTGCTGTAGCTAAAAAAAGGAGAAAGGGAAAAAAAATTGTTGTTGACCTTTACTTTGAACATGTATCAGCTTCTAGCTAGTTGTTGACTTTTTTGTAATTTTTAAAATTAGGATATATTGTTGACATCATCAATGGGTAAGCATTAATTGACTTTTTTTGTAATTTATTGAAATTTTCATACATTAGTTAGTGATGTTAGTGACAGTGATTGTAATTTGTAGTTTTTGTTATGTCCTCTTTTATAAAATGCATAATTTCATTTATTACAAATAGGTCAACGGTGACTATTTTGAAATTTAAGAAAATGTTCATTGATCTATTTGTAATTTTAAAATATTTTATTGATTTATTTGTAATTAACCCAACAAGTAATTTAAATAAAATTAAGAAAGAAAGAAAAAACAAACACTTAAATAATTAAGAAAAAAAAGACATGTGTCAAAATGTGATTGGGCAACGTTACCTAATTAAATAAGTTTCATTTATAGGTTATTTAAAATGTCAAAAATATCTATGTTATATTATATTTTTGCCAACAATTTAAATCTAATTAATGATTTGAACTAAATTATAAACCTAATAAAAATTAGAAAATTAAGATTAAATACCAAATATCAATAGTTTTTTAGTAAAGCAGCAAGACACTAATTTTTTTTAGTTTAGGTACTAACCTATAGTAAAACATTTTGGATTAGGTCACAAATCAGTTTGTTATACAGTTGTGATTGTCGAACAGTTAAAATTGTAATTGTCGAACAGTCACAGTTGTGACTATTTAAAATTTATAAAAAATCAAAATTTTTAAGGGTTTCATACTTTTGATTTAGATTTGAGGGATGGAGTCCTATAACCCAAAGACTAAACATTAAAGTTTAAGCCTTACAAATGTTGAAAAAACAACAAATTAATAAAAAAGTTATGACTGTTAGACATTCACAATTCGATATAACTATGTTTTTAAAAGTTGGTACTTAAACTGAAATTTAGTACCTAAAGTGAAATGACATAAATATTTTAGTAGTTAAAATAAAAAAATATTATAATTTGGTATCTAAAGTTAATGGACCTAATAAAAATACTAGACTAAAATTTTTAAAATTGAAATAACGAGACAAAATGAAATTTTTGTTAAAATACATGGACCAAAAGTGCAGTTTCACTTAAAAATTTTAGAAATCTAACCCAAAACTAATGTGAAGACTTTGATTGCCCTCAAATTATAATCAACTGTCCATACTCTTCTCCCCTCCCGAACGCCGCACCTTGTTCAAGAACCCACTGACATCTCTCTCTCTCTCGTACTCATCCAACCCAATCTCATCTGCCATCACTCCAACCCAAAGGGAAAACTCAAGCCACTAAAATCAGCGAGAGTGGTCCTAGTGGCAAGAGAGGACTTTCCTGTTGTATTGCTCGAGGGAGACTACTTGGTGAGGGTGGTTCTGCACCTGGACTTGGTTGCATTGGTTGTGGCGACTTGTTTGGGTGTGTTTTTTTTTTTTGGCCAAGGACTTGTTTGGGTGTTAAACTGTTAATTAAGGACAATTCAGTCTATTTACATCAGTTTTAGGTTAAAAGTTTTAAGAAATATAAAAAGATGTTAAAAGTCTGTTTTTTTTTTTGGCCACAGGCCCACAGTGATTAAAAAATGGTTAAAAGTCTTTAGAGGCGTCAAATTTGGGCCATTTCTCCAAATTTCTCAATAATCACGGCAGTTTGTCGGTTCATTCATTTGGTCAGTCCAGGGAGGAAAAACAGAAACAGGAATGCGGAAGGCCAAAACCACTCTGTACGTGATCACAGCCACTGGCCTCACCTTCCATGCCTTCAACTCTAATTTTCTCTCATTTTCCTCCGATTCCGTCCCAAACTTTCCCGACAAAATACGGACAGCAATCCATGGCGTCGTTCGCTCTTCTCGCGCAATCTCCACCGTCTGTTTTTTTTGTTCTTTCATTCTCAATTTTTCTCTTAAATTTCTCTTATCCTACCCGTCGATGATTATATTGTTGGTATGTTTCTGAAACATTGCAGATTGCTTCTGCTGCCGTTGACTACAAGTACACTTTGCATGGACTGCCTGTGGACTCTGATGAGTATCGTCGCAAGCTATCTGAGGTTGGTTGGGAATCTCTTCTTTCTTAATATGTCACTGTGTTTGGCTGCTGTGAACTGTTTGGAACTGAGCGTACTATGAATCCTTGAATTTCTAGTCTTTTGGGGTGTTGTCGATTATTTTGGGTTGGAGAAACCAATAGTTCATATCAAAATTGATAAAATACTAAAATATATGAAAGCTTCTGCCGATGCCGCTAACGTTTTCGAATTTGAGATTTGGGTGGTACTATATGCACTGAAGCTTAGGTTCCGCATACCTAAGAAATTGGAAAAGTTCTAGGAATTAAACAAAATTTATAAGATTTCAGATTAAAGGGTTTAAAATATCTGCATTGTTCTTAAATTTTTTCTTTGGGTAACCAAATTGACGACTTTGAATTCACCGAATCTTCTAAATGATTTATCCCGGTTTAAAACCTTGCGAATATCCAATATCACTGCCTTGTCAAATCTGTCATTCACAATAAATAATGGCCTAAGCCACCAGTCTTTAGTGCCACAAGCTTTGAACAAATCCATCCTTTCATTTTCATAAAAACCACAGTGTACTTTTGCCAGTAGAAACTAGTACAGGTGGGCATGGACTTGTAGCTTTTCCCTTACTTATATTAAGAAAAAGAAGGGGAGAACCAATAGTTAAGAGAAGAAGATTGAAGGAAAGAAGCTTCAACTGGGTTACTTTGAGGGAACCAACCTCCGCTACTTACAAGAGATGACAACTAGTTTTTTTACATACCACTTTATTCCATTCCAACTGTTTAAATAGAGTTTGCACACAACCTCATCACCTAAATAAGGGGTGCACTAATTAACCACTTACAAGATGATGGTAAATAAGGAAACATTCAAACTAAAGATAAGATAACTTGACCCTAAAAGATGGATCCAAGACTGGACTATTCAAAAATTTCTTAACTAGGTGACTGTAAATCTTTAATTTCTTCTTTGGTATCATTGGTGTGTTTGGATGGAGAAAATAAACTTGAAATTTAGACAAAAATCAGCATTTATGAAATGACATACCAATTTTCTTGTAAAAAACAACATTCACTATTTTCTTGTTTGGATTCATAAACAAAGAAATTTGTTCTTTCAAAACAAAAAAACAAAGAAATTTGGAAACTTAGCATGAAAACAACTTGGAATTTGTAGGTCAAAAATTCTTACTCTACATTCCACCAAAATAGGTGTCATTTCGAAAACCCAAAGATAATGAGAGATTTTGAGTAAAAAATTTCAATCACCACCCCACCACCTTGCCCCCAGCACCAGCACCTTGCTCCAACCACTGCCATTACCATCATCCTCAACTCCATCGTCATTGTCGATACCACCACCATCACTACCCACCCTGCCACTGTCACCACCACCCCACCCCACCACCATCGCTACCACCACCAACCATTCTACACCAGTCACCGCTGCTGCCACCACCACCCCCACTACCTTGTTGCCTGTTGCTACTGCTATCACTATCATCCCCATTGCTTCCACATACAGTACTGCTGCCACCACTATTATTGTCACCACCATTACTACCACCATTACTACCACCACCACTATTGCTATCACCACCACCACAACCAATCATTTTACACATTGATGCATAAAGAAATATATATGTAAATTCCCTATTTAAACCGTATTATGCTTAATAAGTTAGCGAAGCAAGAAATTTACAGATTAGAGAACTTTAAATCTCATCTTTTTAACTTCCATCATTTTGAAATTCCTTATTACTTTAAAACTTCTTCATTCAAACGTTTGTAAAGGAATATTGAAATTCTCTGTGGGAAGAAATGTCGAATTTGAGGGTCAGAAATCCCAACTTTAAATTCCACCCAAATAGGTCTCATTTCAAAAATCCCAAGATAATGTGATTATAAGAAAAAAATCCACACCCTGTACAGCCATCACCAGCACCCCCGTGCCTTCATTGCTGCCGCCACCACCTTGTCACTGTGGCAGGTGTCGCCGCCACCTTTCTGCAACTACCACTATCCATGCTCTATTGTCACTGCCTCTTCCGTGCCACGGTGCCACGGTGCCACCATCACCATCACTACTACTACCACCACTACGGCCTAGGTTGTATAAATCAATAAGAGACATCAGCTAACTTTATAAGAAGGTAATGCTCAAGGAAGTAACATTCCTCGTTATTAGCTCTCTTTAATTAACTCCTATTGAGAAGATGTATATATATATATATATATGTGTGTGTATTTTTTTTTCTATGAAATTATTTTGCCAGAGGAACAAAATCCTCAGAAAAGTAAGTTTATTTAGAAGAAAGAGAATTTTATTGTTTGCTTCTACTCTGAGAACCATATGAAGGAGCTTTAGTTGTATCTTATGCTGGAATTAGGTTCATTTTCGATCAGCCTGGAGAATACTGAAATTGTGTGAGGCCAATAGAGGATTCTATGTGAAAGCTGGTCAATTTGTTGCAGCTATGCGGCAGGCTCCAAAAGAATACTCATCAACTCTTTCCTCATTACAGGATCAGGTATGGATGAACTTTATGCTTATATCTATATCCTTAAACTGTATTTTCTAGATGTTGTACATATTTATGTAGGTGGAAGTTAATCTAACTGTATGATATGGTAATTTTTTGGTAACTATTGGCTTAGGCAGTTCCTTGTCATTTCAAAGCTATTAAAGAAGTATTAATTCGCAATATAGGTCACAAGCTGTCAGATATGTAAGTATTCATCCCATTACACTCAGCTAGATTAGTTTCTTTTGATTATAATTTTTTTTTTTTGTTGGAAAATTTTAGATTGGAACTATTAGTGCCATAAATGAACTAATAGTTTGCTTTCTACCAAAATTCCTTGATTGTATTGGCATTTTTCTTGAAGTATATTATTTTGTTTTTATGAGAAACAATCTTTTATTAATGAAAAATAAAGGTACATCATGGAGGACAAGGTGCCCACTGTTTTAAAAAACAGAGCTGAGTACAACCATAACCTTAACCAAACACAAAGACCTAGAATACCTCTTGAAGCATATTAATCCTGAAGTATATTATGCATTATCGTTGATGGATGACATGGGTTTCACTTTTATTAGCCCAGTGTTATCTGCATAACTAAGTTGTTATGGTGTGTTAAAGCATTTGCTACATAACTACTGGAAGCTTCATAGGGTATGCTTAGGAATATATAGATACATAATAGGCATAGTCTTTGGTCTTTGAACCACATTTAACATCTAGCCCTGGAGCTGGTGTAAAAATATTGTAGAAGTATGGGTATCCATCCCGAAACCAATTGGTAGTGGGTGGAAAGGCCTAGGAGATTATATATTGTAAGGCAAGGCTTCAGATTTCTGATGTGGGATGACCTGAGCCAAGCACGTGAACAACTTATTTTGGGTGATGTGAGAGTGCATGTGGCAATTGGGCTTGACACGTGGATTTTCTGTTCTATTATCATGTAAGTATGTGTATCCAACCCAAAACCAATTGGCAATGGGTGGAGAGGTCCAGGAGATTATATATTGTAAGACAAAGCTTCACATTTCCAATGTGGAATTCTCTCAACAGATATAAATGCTTTGGAATCAAATAAAATATAGTGCTTATTGTCGTCATAGGACGTCATAATGATATCTAATAAAATAAGCAGTAACTTATGTGTGTGTGTGTGTGTATATATGTTAAGGATCAATTACTTTTTGTAATGTATATTAATAAGGTTCTATATTCCCATTAGGTTTAGGGGCCACTAGAAATTGCTTAGTCTGCTTCGGTGACATGCATGCCTTAGTGCTTCACAGTCTTTGGCGGACTGTTTTAATAGCAATCGTATGCAACTTCATGATTGCAGGTGCTTCTCAAATTCTGTTTTGTTCTAAAATTTTGATTTAAGGATGGTGTTATTAGTTTGAGGGGTTTGACAAGGGGATCTTTTATCTTTGTTATTTGTTAATTTATTTATTTATTAATGTTCAAATTTTGTTGTCTAAGATTAGGCTTGTAAAAACAGCCAGGCATAATGGACCAGCCCGAGTCCAACCCAAATTTTTGGTCTATGGGCCAGCTCGGCCCGTCGGTTGGGCCAACCACTTTGTGCATAGGGTAGGGACTGGGAGTGCTATTTTGAGCACGGAAAGACCCAATACCTTGCAAGCCTGACATAGTTTGGGGATTGACCCGAGCCCTGCCTAACCTCTGCTCGAACCTAAAGCATGATCACTAATAGAAAATTAGGCCTTAAGGACTTCTATTAAGAGACCATGGGCTTAATCGAATCCCAAGGAAAATATCAAAAATTAGAAGGCCCACCACTAAAATTCTTATAAAAACCAAACTTGAGTGCCACTTGCTATTGTGCCTTCATGAGTGCCACATCCTACCTAAATTCGCATTCCTGTTGGAGAGACCTTTGGCAGAAATGTTTCCCAGATTATATATGCTGTCATGAAGGCACAATGCTAAAATATTCAGGTTTGTAGATTCTTCTCTTTATCTTTATAGTTGGGACTTTTGGTAAGAAGAAACCTGAATGAGACAGAGGTGGATGAATTCTCTGCGCTGATGCTGCTTCTAGAAGATGTACATTTGTTCCTAGCTAGAGTGAATGCTAGAAAATGGAGACTCGAGGCCTCGGGGGCATCCTCATGTAAATTCTATAGCATTTTTCTGTGTGACTAGACAGATTTCCTTCTGTTTCAGCCTAGCGAGCAGATTTGGGAAGGCAAGGTTCCCCCTAAGG
The DNA here is from genome assembly GCA_003254865.1 of Dryas drummondii. NCBI lineage: Eukaryota > Viridiplantae > Streptophyta > Magnoliopsida > Rosales > Rosaceae > Dryas > Dryas drummondii. The sequence goes on from QANW01003946.1 coordinate 323,082, forward strand.
TCAAGGTGTTGTTAATTTGGCTCGCATTTGAAGATTTCCTGGTTCATGGAGGATTTCCATGGTATTCTAGGATGAAGTTAGGAGTCCAAATAGGTGTTGGAAGGTTATTGATTCCTGGTAAGTTTTGGACTTCGTTTTGGGCAAGTTTTGAGGTTTTCCTTGTGTATAAAGGAACTTATTACCTACTCAAAGTTAACTTTCTTCCTACTTTATCTAGGATTGTAATCTAAGGCCTATGGTTATAAATAAGACCTTAGGGGCTTAGAAAAACTGGAGAGAATCAGATTAGAGTGAGCAAGTCCTTAGGATTCTTGGGAGGCACACAATCTAAAATAGGTGAGATCAAGATTAGGTAATTAATCTTGGGTGAGAGATCTTAGGAAACACTTTGTGAAAGGGTGTACAAGGGATTTGGGGATTGGGTTATGTGATTTAGTCAAATTGTAATCTTATACTTATTATTCTCATAGTGAAGAACGAAGATCTCTCCCGGGGACGTAGGCAGGAATTTTGCCGAACCTCGTAACAAATCTCGGTGTGATTGTGTGTGCTTGTTGGTTTATTATTTTCTGTTTTCTTGGCCGTGTTTGTTATTTATCTTTCATCGAATTATTGCTTGTACGCCGTGATGGTGGGAATTAGGATTTAATTCTCAAACTACATCAACACAAGGTCTTAGCATGGCTTGTGACTCATGTACGGGTTAACATGCTAGGTCTAGTCCAATGAAAGATGCCTTGTGTTTTTCTCCATAGTGGTGCATTTTGTGGAAAGAAGGGGAAGAGAGTGTGGACCATGTTTCTCTTCCCTGCCCACTTGCTTTAATGCTGTGGTTGAGGCTGTTTAAGGAGGCTAATGCAAGTTGAGTTATCCCTAGGGCTGTTATGCTTTTCTTTGTGAGCAACATTAGTTATTGGGAAGAGGCAAGAAAGCAAAAACTTTATGGGGTTGCATGGTGCTAGCAGTTTTTCTGGTTATTGGGATGGAGCAGAATAGGAGGATATTCGAGGACTATAAAGGAGTGGAAGTGGAGGAACTTTGCGAGAGGATCAGATTTTGGTTGTCTTTGTGGGCATCAGTAGCTTCAGAATTTAGGGGGACTTCTTTTTATGTGATCATGATAGATTGGAAAGCTGTTGTTTGTTAATGTTTTAGTTAGGGGCTTGTCTTGTTTCTGTTTTAGACGATAGAATTACACTTCAGATGTTAGGTGTACTGCTGATAAGGACACTGTGCACAAACTGTAATTATTTGTTTTCCACTTAATAAAGTATCCGTTTCTTTTCAAAAACAAAAAGGGCATTATATAGGGTTCCTTGGTTTGTAAAAAAGATTGGAAGACAGAAGTTTAATGGCACTTGGCTTCCATATTTTTCTTGTTACCCTTTTTCTCAACTGTCAAAGCATGTATTGCTCTTCCCATTTTCCTAGTTGTAACAGGTGCCTTAAGAATTATTGCATCTTATTGTGTTTTATCAATGGAACTCTACTTGAAAGTTAAAACACCATGAGTTTGACTTTGGGATCTACCTCAGGTTCTTGCAACTTTTTCTGTTTTTTTAATGCTATTAGGTTTTCGTAACTTGATGAACTTCCATTTGTCTTACTGTTACCCTTTTTTCTCCACTGTTATAACATGTATTACTTCTTTCATTTTCCTTATTTGTAACATGTACCCTTAAAATTATTGCATCTTATTGTGTTTTTTCAATGGAACCTTATACTTGAAAGTTGAAAGGCTATTTTTTTTTATGACTTTGGGAATTGCCTCAGTTTTTTGTCACTTGATGAGCATCCCATAGCTGCTGCATCTATTGCTCAAGTACATCGAGCAGTTTTGAGGGATCACCAAGAAGTAGCAATTAAGGTTGGTGAGCAGAGTAATGTCTGTTTTAGTAAATCTCAGATGATTTTTTGTCCTCAAATTAAATTGTAATTGTTGAATAAACCAGTAACTCATTTTTGAAACTCCTATGCAACTATTGTGCTATTCCTTAATTTTAAATTCAAATTCATGTGAGAAAATAGAGGAATAGAAAAGAGTACGTGGTAGTTACATGAGAATTCTCGATCAAAATTGCTAATTCTCAAGAAATGATAAAAGCTGGTTGGTTGTTTGACCGAATTCTCAAAGTTTTAGTTTGTGTGGAGATTTCAGCTTCCTTAGAACATGGGAATTTGAATCTCTTTAGCATAGGAAACATAAATGATTATTTGAACCAAAAACATTGTCCCGAAATCAATTTATTTTATCAAACAAGTTATTTTGATGACAAATTTGAAAAACATGTCCATATTCGACCGAAGAGAATTGCCCCACCCCCAACCCCCCACCTACCCACCCACTAGATGTACAGGGGCCTACTCTAATGGGAATGGTTTGGTAGCCTTTGATTCAGGGAAGGGGCTAGGGGCAGATGTAGGATTTCTCGCTTCTCTCGTCCCCTGCCCCATTCATACTTAATACATTATTTTCTTATCTTTCATGTATATATTACCCTCTTATATATAATAACAAATAAGAGATTAAAAAAAGAGAACAGTTGGGATAATGAAAAGGGGTATATTCTTAGTTAGGGGTACCTTTCATGAATAGGGATGTTGGTGGATTTGAGCATATTCTTAGGAAGCCCTCAGAAGACAGAGCGATTTGTTAGGAAAAACCTAGCAAGGCCCAGAGGAGTAGTGAGCCTAGTCCCTTTCACTAGGCCCTATCAACCTCTAAAATGGGCTCAACCCTAAAACAATTCCTTGGTTTAAGTTGGGTAAGCCCATAAGCTTATAGTGTATTTGGATGAGGGAATCTCTGATTATCGGAATCACTGACCATAAGCCCATAAGCCCATATTCCTTACTTTTGTGCATAAATTAAAACAAATGTAAAGCTTTCCTTTTCTCTGATTTAAATCGTTTGCATGTGATGTTTGTTGCATTCTCAATAAATACAGGTTTATATTGATTGTTAATTGGTTTTATCATGTGGATAATAGGTGCAGTACCCTGGGCTGGAGCAGCAAATGAAATTAGATACAACAACCATGTATTTCATTTCCAAATCCATTACATGGGTACACGCTGAATCTCGCGCCACTTTACGGTTCATGTTTGCCATTGTGATATAATGTAGTTGCATTGAATAAGTTGTCTAGTTTCAAAATGTCGTTGAAGTTTCTAAATCGTAATACTTCCACAAAGAGGTGATTTTTGGAGTCACCGGGCAAGCCAAGCTAATCAAGCACCTTCTTGTTTAAATATTGGGTTGACGCTTGGCATTGTTTAAACAACCCACTTTTTCAAGCCAAGCTAAGCTAATTTCAAGCTTTGACCCCATGAGTGGGTAGGCTAATTTGCATCCTTAGGTTTTCTGATATTATGCTTGGTGCTATACTATCAATGTATATTGCAAAATGTGGTCACATGTAAATTCATCTGTGTATCATATGTAAATTCACGCATGCCTGCATTATGCATGTTTGTGAGTTTGCATACATTCTGTATTGATTTGAAGCCTTCTTAATTTTTCAACATAACATTTAGAATTTCTAGTCCTATTGTTTTCTTAAGAAAGTGAAGAAAACTTAGGCCCATTTGTTTCATCCTAAGTTTATTTTTCACAAAATGAAAATTATCCTTCGAATTCTTTGTTTTTGGGGGTAACTTGGAAAATGATTACTTTACGTTCACCTGTTTGATCGGTTGTAATTTACTTGGGGAAACAGTTATATTATCAGAAAAAGTCAATTTCAGATGAAAATGAATTGAGTTTCCCCAAAAATAAGGGAAGCCATTTTCCCCTACTTGTAATCATGACATTGAATTGATCATTCTACACTGCCATTGACTGCATCCTAAATAACCAGTTACATGAATTTCATTTACCTTCATCTTTTTGTTGACAAACAAACAGAGCCTTAGTTGCAATTCACGTTTTTGTTGTCTGGTTAATGCTTGGTTTCTTTGTATGTAATTGGTAAGTGCCAAGTTGCTATTGGTCTATAGCATATGTTATGTTTATTAATAACTGGTTTTCATATCCAAGAAATGCACTTTCAAACTTGTTCCACCCTTTTATGATGTGTTATGAAGTGCTTCCAGAGTGATTGTCTTTTGCTGATAGAATTGACACAATAAAGCAAAATTTAATTTCATGTCTCCATATAAAATGTTTGGCTTATCTGAAATGATTAGTTGAAACTTGTTTTCCATATAATGCAGTTCAAGAGTCTAAATGTTCAACATCAAATCGCTTGTTTTCCTTCATTTTATTCCCTTATTTTCTTTCTGGCGCTTGGGAATTTTTTGCTCATTACTGTATAATTGCCAAATGCTTTTCAGTTACTTAAAGACATTTCTTATTCCACAGTTTTTCCCAGAATACAGATTTGAATGGCTGGTATCAGAATTCGTACAGGCTATATCTCGTGAACTTGGTGAGTTGTAGAATGACATTAGTAACAAGAAACATATTATTTCTTGTTTGAGTACGAACTTGAGTTTATAGAAATTTTTCATTTTCTGCATTATAGTACTCTTTGATTAGCATTTCTCAGATCAGGAGATAATAGAGAAATTAGGAGGTAGAAATCTTTTTTATGAATTTTAATGCAGAGTGATTTTAAGTTCTTCTTTTTAGTCTTGCTTGGCAGTTGGTGCACCCTAATGTGAGGCAAAAGACACAAAATTAATTGAAATGTGTTTTCTTTCTTCTTTGAATGGGCTAAAGCAAGCCCCTTTTGGTCCAGACAAGCCAAAAAGAGAAACTAGAGAGTCAGAAAATGGGTTCTTCTAGATTATACAGAAAGATGGATAGTGATTTAGTGAAAGAAACAGAAAATTGTTGTTTTGCAAGTTGATCATGAATCAAGAGGAGTGGCTATCACAATTATCAAATTGATTACTTTGTGGAGGTTTATGATGAAGGTGGATTTTGGAACTGTGACACTGTATTGAGCAGGCCTCAGTTCTAGAACCTTCTTTTGCAGCCTAGTTGCAGTATTCCCAAACTCTGGTAGAACTATCTGCTCAGTGGTTATGGATGACAGATGCCTCCAGTGACTTAGTGAGTGTAGGTAACTTTGGATTTGCCTTCAGTATTTCTAGTTTTTATTGTGATGCATGTTGCATGATGGATTCAGTTACTACAGATCATATGACTCCTAAACCCAGTCAGTTTGCGTCCGATAATCATTACCCAAGTAAACCTTGTGTCAAAATTTCCAATGGATTGTCATATGTTGTGTTAGTGGAAAGTTTCATACCTCTGATGCCTTCTATGTTTCTAAACATTCTGTTGAACCGTATACTCCAATTGATGTTCCAATTGTAATGATTTACATGTGTTTGCCAATGATACTCGGTTCATAATTTTGAGAGTCAGCTTTTTGCATTGTCCAGTTACATGTCTTTTCTGAGGGTGCAGATCATTTGTTTTTACATTGTTCAGTTTCATCGTCCTTGTGGTGGCGATTGTTTAAGAAGACTGATCTGGATTGGGAAATCCCAGCCTCTTGTGCTGCTCTTCTGTCTGAGGGAGGCATCAGGTTTTTGGAGGGAAGAAGAGGGGTATGGTATTGGGGAGGTGTGCTGTGATGGCTGTACATTTAGTAGTTTGGATGGAGAGAAATAGAAGGATATTTGAGGATGTTAATGGGGAAGATGTGGTAATTTTAGGGGAGAGTGTCTGATTCGGGGCTTCCCTATGGGCTTCGGTTTCTTTGGAATTTAGAGACTTTTCCTTTGCTATCATTATGCTGGATTGGAAAAACTGCAGTGTCTTAGATTCTTGATGGTTTATGCTCAGTTTCTGTTCTGTTTAGTTGTGTTCTTTACTGAAAGTTTGTTAGCGCCTGCGATAGTGGATAGCTTGTCACTATGATGTACATTCTGTTTCTATTAATAAAAGTATGTTTATTATCAAAGAAATAATTATGAGAGTCAGAGGCTCGCCGTTATCCTTGTTGTGAACATAAGTCTCATTTTTGTTATGGTTTTTCTAGTAACTCTGCAATGTCCAATATCTGGTCCAGTTGTCCTCTGTGTTTGTTCGTAAAAAGTAACAGGATTCTTTTAACAATCCTAAGTGAAAGGCTGCTAGGTTGAGGAAATGGAAGCTCTCCATAAAAACTTTACTTGGAGATTAGTTGAGCTACTAAAAGGGAAGAAGACAGTTGCAATGGGTAGTCACCTTCAAGAACAACGAAAAGGGTTTTGTTGAGAGGTATAAAGGTTAAAGGTTATGATTATGGTTAAAGGTTATACACAGACCAGAGGATATCTTGTCCACTGAATTGGGTCACTGCAATATTGGTTGTGTCTTGGGTATTGAAGTTGCAAGGTCAAAGCATGAAATCTTCATATTTTAGAGAACTATGTCCTTGACTTACTAGTTAAGACTAGGATGTTGACTTGTAAACCTGTTGATACACCAACAAAATCACATATTGGTTGAAGATGTTGATACTACTTTGGCAGGGAACTATACTGTACCAAAGATTGGTCAGGAAGCTAATTTACTTAATTCATACTCGCCCTAAAATAACTTGTGTTGTGAGTGCAGTAGCCAAATCATGCATGCATCTTATGTAAAACATATGTTGGGTGTAACACAAAATTTTCACGTATTTTAAATTTCCCATGGGAAATGTGTGTTCTTCAAACATGGTCATTTAGAAGTGACAGGGTATACACAGAGAGTGACTGCAAATAGAGGGCAGGATCTGTCATAGATAGGAGGTCAACTTCCGAATACTGCACATTTTGAAGAGAAAAAACTAAGAAATAGAGGAGAAAGTTCATTGTATTGTATTGTATTGCATTGCTTAAGATGATAATACATGTAGAATATAGGGATCCAAGACAAAATCAGTTTAAGAATTTAGCCCATTAGCCAATAATTAAGCTAATCAGACAATTTATTACAAAATTAAGCTACCAGACCATGTGCCTTGAATCAAGATAGCCAACCCCTAAATCAGAATCACTCTTGCCCATGCTTAGAAAATACCCTGAACCCTTGGTAGGTTTGTGCAAACATATAGTTACCAAAAAATGGTTTACTCAAGGCAGAAGTTGGAATATATCAAGGAAATGAAAATAATGGTTTGAAATATCTGCAAATTAAACACACCAGATGATCAAGCTCTCGTCCAGTATTCAAGAGAGTCTGGTAACCTTCATGGCCACACCAAAACACATAATTTCCCTTACTGTCCACTCACAATAATAATGTGTCACCTACATAGACAACTAAGATCACAATTCTGAGCTGTAATGGTCAGGTTGATTTCTAGTCTTGCCACGAGTGATCACTACCGTGTTGAAATTTTCAAACCAATAGAATTCTTGAGAGGACAAACATACTCTTCATTGGACTCAAACCCAGGTGGTAGGGCCGTGTAAACTGTCTCCCTGAGATCACCATGCAGGAATGCATTTTTAACATCAAGCTGATGTGACCAACCAAGATTGGCAGCAAAAAAGATAATCTTATAAATAGAGTTCAACTTGGGCATAGGAGAAAATGTCTCTTAATGGGAAAGACTATATGTCTGAGTGAAACCCTTCGAAACAAACATTAAAAAGATAATTCATCATTCCAAACATCTTCCCAAAACCAAATTTTATCCCCATTCCAACCCTGAATTTTGACAATTTGAAGATAAAAGTAATCCTTAGATATGTATTTCGAAGGACTCCATAAGGAATCTCTCTCTCTCTCTCTCTCTCTACAATTTGAGAATCTCACCCATTGGATTAGACTCCCTTCATGCTCCTAATTACTGAACACCACGATGAGTCTTGCTTAAGGGGAAGCACCACAACCATTTCTCTAACATCTCTTTATTTTTTTGGCTTTTCATTAAGTTTAAAAAATAAATCAATCAAACAAGCACAAAAATAAATAGATAATCCAATTTAAATACTGTGCTACAGTAGCATGGACAATGGTTTGCATGAGTGCTCATGACTTGTACTTGCAAAAATGGTTTTCATAAAAGTATATATGTTAAATTTTCTGTTCTGCATCAAGTATTATCCGAATTTTGATCTTCAAATCATTATAGAAAATAGTCAACACAATAATGGTTTTCTCTTCTCTAATGGTTCCACAGACTTTATTCAGGAAGCTAGAAACTCTGAGAGAACTGCCAATAACTTCAAAAACAACAAATGGGTCAAGGTTCCTCGTGTATTTTGGGTAAGATAGTTGGGATCCTCTTCATTATTTAATTCTGTAGAATATATTTTATTTGGTAATACAACAAGCTGATCACCATATTTGTGTCCAGGACTTGACAACTAATCAAGTTCTGACAATGCAATTCTGTATGGGACACAAGGTATAGTTTTTGAACTTGCTTATGTGGTATGCCTCTACGTATGATTTTCTCATTTTTCAAAGATTTATCAAAATTTTGTTGACTAGTCTAAAACCTGTAGTCCCTGAAACTTCTATAAAAGGAAATGGCTGGCTAGATTTTATTGTGGGAAAAGTTTAAATTTTTCTCCTTTTGGCAATCACCATAGGGCATCCCAGTGATGGTGGATGCCAAGACCTGGTCCTAGGTGGCCAAATGATCATATTCTGATGCCATGTAGGTGCGGGCATGGGCATCTTTGAAGGTATTGACCTGCAAGTCTATAGCATGAAAATATTACAATGGACTATGAGTGTTTAGTATATAGTAGAGAGTAAATATATGAATCTACCAGAAATTGCCCATGGAAGGTTCTTAAATTGAGGGTTATTTGTTTCTGGAGTATTGGTTGATGTGGGCCTACTACTGTCTTACATGCATATACTTGTGTATTGTCATTGACTATATGTTATAGGACAAATAGCTCTCATAAGACTCACCTCTCTGAGAACAGTATCCAAATTGATGTAGTGTAGCACTGATTAGCTTAGAACTTGCAGTCTGATTTATTATTTGGTGGCTAAATCAAGTGAAAGGAGGGTGGTATCAGAGGTTATTAGGTGGAACATAGGATGCAGGGTTTAAAATTTGAATGGGTCTTGAAAAGATCCAATTTTAATGGTTATTTTATTAAGAGAATTCTGATGGTTGTTAAGTTTGTGGAATTGGCAGTGATAGTAGCACTGCATAAAATCAACTACTAGAAGAAAAGAAGAGCCATAGAGTTTAGGCATCAAAACCAAGAGGTCCAAGACCATATATTGCATTGTACATTACTCCCAAGAAAATTTCGTAATTTCTATAGATGCTCTCCAACACTTCTCCATTGAATTGATCTTTCAATGAGCTTCTTGCCTGTTTCACTATATCATGGTACTGATATTATTTTAGTCATATAATGTTTTCTGACTGTTCCGTGCTATTAATGCTACTAACAATAATTTATTTAGAACTCAGGTTGATGATGTAGAATATCTGAAGGAAAGGAAAATAAATCCAGTGAAGGTTGGTTTTCAGTCTTAGCTACAGATTTAATTTTGTTTAATTTATTGTAATTTAATAACAAACAGAAAGTATGCAGATGCTATGGTATATGTTCTGAAAGACCTTGATTAGTAAGTCCTATTGCAGTTAAGATAATGTTTCTCTAATTACTTCTGTTTAGTATGTATTATAGGTAGCAAAAGTTTTGTTGGAAGCGTTTGCTGAAATGATTTTTGTCCATGGTTTCCTGCATGGGGATCCGCACCCTGGTAACATATTAGTTTCTCCAGAAGGTCAGAATGGCTTTTCTTTGGGTATGTGTTGAACTATTATACAAGACACATACGTGATTGTCTCAATTGAAATTGCTTGTATTGTTGGGTTTATGACATGGTTTACCTTTTATAATCGACAATGCAGTTCTTCTAGACCATGGCATATACAAGCAATTTGATGAAGGATTTAGGATGGACTACTGTCAGCTCTGGAAGGCTTTAATTCTTCTGGACTCAAAAAAATTACAGCAATTGGGTGAACGGTTTGGGGTTGGGAAGTATTCTAGATACTTTCCTGTCATTTTTACAGGAAGAACTATTGACAGGTGATTGTTTTTATACTTTTGTCAGTGAATAACAATTTGAGTGACTAGCCAATTCTGCTCCCAAGAAATATAATTGCAATCATCTTTTTAGGCATACTTTTTGTTTTTGGAAGAAACAAACATTATAATAAAACTAACCAAAAATACCACACTAGTGGACAAGGAATCCACTCAATGAAGATAGAGAGTAAGAAAAAAGAGAAACAAACAAAGAGCCATCCCAACCAATACAAAAAAAGAAAAATTGAGACCAAGAAACTCACACTTAGCTGAAATCCTCTAACAGACAGCAGCCTTCCAATTAAGGAGAATAGCAGAAAGGGTGCTATTGTTAAATTCTGTAGAAACCAAAGCCCAAAATACGACCCTATCCCAAAGTTCATCCAATCACAGCCCATTAAAATCTTCAAAATTTCTTTCCATCCATATGACCCTAAGATATGGCTACCACACTACACCCGCACAATACCCAAATCATGTTTTTCTCACACATTAAAGAAAAACAGTCCTTTGGCCAAAAAAAGAAAAGAAAAACAGTCCTTTGAAATTACCCTGCTAACACCAAACTCTTCAAACAGATTAAATCACAACTTCGAAGCTACTGGGCAGTGCAGGAAACATGATTAGTTGAGTCCCCATCCTTCTTACACATGATGCACCAGTGAGGAGGAAAAAAAAAACAAAAAAAAGTCCAAGGCCTTTTTTTTTTCTGAACCATTTCACACGAGTTGACCTTTGCGTGAGTTACCAAGCATTTCACATGAGTTGACCTTCGGTAACCTTGGCTCTCCAAATCAGCATTAAACACTGGAACATCATGTTGTGTTTGGCTCGCCGGAATGTTTCTGAAAATTTGTTTAAAATAGGAAAGTAGCAGTTATTAGATAATTCCTAGTTGGGTACAGCTTTCTTAGGAATACTAGAAGGCTTGCGCAAGGCTTTCCTAGTTAAGGAAGGAAGTTCTAAGTTTTCCTAAGTGTACAAGGTTAGAATTAGGTATTAAGCCTATTACCTAAGTCAACTAGGAAAAGGAATTCCCAGCTGTAACCTATTGTATGCCGCAGCCTATAAGCTTATAAATAGGCTGCTGCAAGGCTAGAAAAAGCTGATAGAGCACCAGAAACAGGGAGAGAGTTTTTGTGATCAGGGAGAGAGAAGAAGTGGCTGCGGGTTGGGTTAGTTCTAGGGTTATTTCAACACACTCTTGTAACTCTTTTTCTAATCATAGTGCAGCTGTGATTCTCAAAGGATCACACAGGGACGTAGGCAAAGTTAGCCGAACCTCGAGAACAAATCTTGGTGTTTTTGTGTTTACTTTTGCTGCTATCTATTGTGTGCTAATTATTCTAACTCTAGAATACATCTAAGAAGGCTGAAAGGTGTTTTTCACTACACGTCATTATTGTCTCATTGAGATCTGAAGTGAAAACTACAAGAATAGAAGCCTGATGATTCCAGCAGCCATCTCCTTCAATCCAATCTAGTAGGCATCAATTTGACATTTTCCAGAAAACTTAATAAAGAGCACTCCTCAATTTCAATATCCCTCATATTCCTCCTGAAGCCCAAATCCCAACCCAAAGGAAAAGAACACACGAGGCTACAATTTCTTCATGTTTATTAGATAAGTTAAACAGGCGTGGGACCAACGAGGGTTTAGTCGAGTTGTTAGGCCCATGGTTTGCTCCCATGTGGTCTAGGGTTTGATTCCTCAAAGGTACCTATCTAGCTATTTGCTAGAGTTTCATGTCTCCCAAATATTGTAGGGTACCGAGGGGGGCCCAGGTTTCACAACTGGGTCTACCTAGGGGATTTCTGGGTATTAAAAAAAAGAAGTTAATCAGGCATGTCCTACTTGATTCTCTTGCTGCTGTATTTGAATCCCACCATTTGCTTGAACCCCATATTTGCTTCTAATGACAGCATTTCATAATGAGTTTTCTTCCAGCAGAAACCTCTATAACCACTTTCCTAAAAGGACCTTATTTTTTGCCAGCAAATTACCAATACCCAACCCTCCTTTTTCCTTGTTGAAAACCACCTTATCCCAACTGATTAAATGCACTTATTTGCCCTCCTCAACTCCTGCCCACAGGAAATCTCTTATTCTACTTTCCAGCTGCTTTGCTACACCCACCAGAATTTTGAATAAGGACAAGTAGTAAGTAGGCAAGATACTTAACACCGCTTGAACAAATGTTAGTTTCCCTCCACAAGATACAAAGGCCTTATTCTAACATCTCAATTTTTTATTTTTCCACAACCGCATCCCAAAAGGACTTTGCTTTCAGATTACCCCCGAAAGGTAATTCCAAAATCCCACTCAACAACCAAATGAATCAGCTAACCTCTTTACTTTACCTTCTTCCATGTTAATTTCCTCCAAGGAGCACTTGGCTCTGTTGATCTTGAGAACTGACAGCAGGGAAAAACAGTCCAATACTTGTAACAGATTGCCCCATTTTTCGTCATCCCAAGAAGTGAAAAATATCGTATCATCTGCAAATTGCAAATGAGAAACTTCTACCCTTCTCTCCCTATTCGCAACTCTTCTACCAACTGACTTTTTGCGGCTCTCTCCATTAATCTGCTCAAAATGTCCACTGCAATTTTGAAAAGAAAATGGGACAGTGGGTTGCCTTTCTTCAGACCTCTTGAGGCACCAACTTTCCCCTAGGCCTTCCATTAATCATTATTAAAAAGTTGGCTGATTTCAAACATCTCCTCATCCACTTCCGTCATCCCCCCCAAAGACCTTTCTCTCCATTCCTGATCCACTTGTATGTGGCTATTTAAATTTTTATTTGTAATGATACATGAATATCATCCATGCTATAACATTCAGTCAAATTTAATGTAATAAGTAGAGGAGGTTAGATATGCCTCGCTTGAATTCAGAGCATGTTTGAACTGTTTCAACCATGGGTACACTATTAATGCAATCATTTAATAACTAGTTCTCTTAAGTATACATCACATGCATCAAGTATTGGAGTCCAACAGGGATGTGCTCCACTCTAATTTATCTCACTTCAAGTCGATGTAGGACATATATGAAACCTCTCTATTATATAAATCGGCAAGCCAGCTTGCTTAACTTTGCAAAGCTAGGGAAAATTAGGGGGTTACTATTGCATGTTGAGCTTGCAAAATTGATTGATTTATGCCAAGTTAAGCTTAAGTTTCTAATTTGGTTTCAATTGGATGGGGTTTGAGTAAAAAACGACCAAAGTCAAGTTATGGTCCTTACCTAGGTACAAACTTTGAGGTGAAGATGAACTAATTCACACGTGAATGAACTCTGGAAATTTTTTGTGCATAAATTAGACCTTAGTAACTTTAAAACAAGAATCATCTCACTCGCGGAGGGAGTTAGGAAGTAAGAATTTAATTGAAGAAAGAAATAGAAGTTCAAAAGGGGATGGAAAAATAGACCATCATGGTAGCACCTACTATAGAACACAAAGCAAAATGAAACAAAGTCCCACTCTTACAAAACTCCAATCTAGTCAAGATGGACCATACTAAATGGTACATCCCTAAAATACTTAAACAAAGGCGTCCAAGGAGGCAAGAAATCTAATTATGTCCCAAATAAATTCTACTTGTCTTCCCTATCTTAAAAAATTCTGCTGTTCCTTTCCAACCATACTACCCAAATAGAGGTCATCACCGCACAACACCTTAGGGTAACAACTCTCCTCTTAGCCCTTATCCCTAGGAAAACCTCAGTCAAATAGGAGGAGTAGTTTACAGGAATGATCCACACCATCCCAAAAGCAACAAGTTATTCCAAATTTTTAAAGCAAATGGGCAGTGTAAATAGATATACTTGGCTGATTCACCCACTGCTTTACACAACATGTACCAATGAGGAGATGAAGCGTAGACCTCCTTTTTATGGCTTATCATAGGTAGTGATTTTACCATAAGCCAACAACTAAGCAAGAAATTGAACTCTAGTATGTGCATCGTACACCAGTCTTCCAAATTATCTTATAAGGTCCGAAGATAGTTCTTGGAGTTTTAGGAGAGACAAAGATAGTGACTCATGGACATACTTTTCTAAGATGCACTTCTTTCATGTGTTAATCCTCATATATGATATTCACATATATAGACATACTTATTGAGAGAGAAATTATCTTATAACTTCACATTGATATAAGGTTACTTTGGTACAAGGAGCTCACTAAAGGATTTTCACTTGATACTAAGTAAATAAAGCATTTGTGATCATGCTGACAAATTGCAATAGCAAGCTAATGGCACTTTCATCATGTCTTTCAGTAAATCAGCTCTTGGGAAGGGACTATCAGCTGAAGAGAGAAGGAATTTAAAGCAGGAACTGAAGTCCCTAAATATGGAGGACATATCTTCATTTATGGAATCTTTGCCATCTGACTTTCTCACAATATTGCGTACTGAGTAAGTTAAAGAGCGCAACCTCTCTACATTAGATGCCACTTGATATTTTTCACACCCTTTATTCTTGTTTTCTTATCTCCATATCCAGTGGGCTACTGAGGTCTATCGTTAGCAAGTTGGGTGCTTCACAAAGAGTCAGGTTACTAGCCTATGCCAAATTTGCATTATATGGTCTATCTCCAAAGTTGAATCCTGAATCTGGTAAATTTTGACGAAATGAACAATTTATATTTGGACAATTGCATTTTGTATGCTCCTTTTTTCTTTTTGGCCCTTTTTTAAGGTTAAGATGGAATTGCATTTGCTGACTAGGAAGCAGCATTACAATTCTGAATTCCAATTTGAGGATTTTAGACACATGTACTGATGTACATCATGTTAATTATTTGTTCTGAACACTTGATGCTTGATGGGAATGGACTAAGTTCGGGAAATTATTCAACGTTGACCTTTTCAACCACAATTCTAGAATGAGTTTTCAACCATGTCGTCTTTCATACATTGTAATTCAATATTATTTATTTCCTTGATTCTGATTAATTTTTCAGATTCTGCTGTCAAGGTTATGTTCTCCCGATTGAAGGCAAATGTGAGTTACCTTCGGTTAAGGCTTATTCTCGGTAAGAATGCTTTAATCATCATCTATTAATAACCATTTAGTCAAGGAAACCGAAATGACTTTGATACTGATCAAGTTTCAGAGGTACTAGCAATTCTTTCTTGGATAGCAAAGGTCAAGCAGCTTCTGTATACTTTGTATGAAAAGATAGGCGGTGCAGCAAGGGGCATGTTGATTATTTCCTCTTGAATGACTTAAACCTAATGTGATTTCAAAATTTCTTTTTTCTTTGCATTTGTATCTTTGTGTATGTTCTCATGGTTCAACTTACAAGTCCCTATCTTTAAGGGGGACTTAAAACACAATGTTGTAAAATTCTTAGGGGTATTTTGTCAGCATGAGTCAGAGACAATGTTGTAAAATTCTGAGGGTTATGACATGACTCAGACTCAGTGTTGTAAAATTCTGAGGGGTATTTTGTTGACATGCAACGGACAGATCATTTGTCTTTTCCTTTTAACATAAACTAATAGACTATTGGGTTGAACCCTTCAGTTTTAAAGCTCGCTGAACCCTCAAGAAACCACCGCAATTTTCAACTTGACCGAGCAATCCTATCTCCTTATTTTTTATGAAATATAATAAACCAAAATTGAGTAAATTAAATTATGGGGAATTTCCTCTTACCATAAATTTCATTGTTGTCGACATGACTCTTGATTCTCTTCTTAACATTCAATTCCCCTATGTAGGTTCCGCATAGGGAAAAGGCTCCAGCTCCTGAGCTGGGGGAAGCTCGATCTCTCCCCCGGATGAACCATATAGCCAAGAGATAAAATTGATTGCCGCCCACACTCCGCCATCCATTCCAAGTTTAGTAACTTAGGTAATTGATAGCCCAATTAGAATATGTTCGTGGATAGCACTAATTCTCTTTTATGATTACCCACACCTCTATTATGATTAGAGCCATTTACACGCCGGTTCAATTTTTTTTCCTCTCTTAAACTAATACCATAATACTTTTTAATTTTTGACTGAGGTCCAAAAATACTGTCCAGATATTTTTAATTTAAAAAATGTCTAATATTATCTTAAAATTAATAATATTTAAATCTTAATATTATTCTAGTTTTATATTATCTTAATATGATAATATTAGCATATTATCATATTATAATATTCTAATATTATGATATTATCCTGAAATTAATTTTGGAATTTAAATTATATTAATCTAATAAAAATGCATTAGCCTAAAAAATAGAAAATAATTGAATTAAGGAAAAAATTCTTTATGGATATATTTCAATTGTACCAGTCAATCGATGATTTTTCAACGTTTATGTTATGGTTTAGCTTAGAAATTTTTTGATCTGAGCTAAACCCTAACATAATGCCTCCACCAAGCTTATTTTATACCCTAGGAGGGGATGAAGTGAAAAGATGAGGATTTACCCTTAAAACTCGGGAAAGAAAGCATCATGGCCGAACGATCGGCAACTAAAACTGAGCGTTCGGATCATGTACGCACCTAATCGAATATATATATATATATATATACCAACCCAGGTATTGATACAATTGAAATGTACTTTATATATATACTTATTTTTTTACTTGTTTGATTATTTTCGATTGTGTGGGTCAATGTATTTTTTTGATATTTGTATAATTTAAACGGATATTATCTTTTATTATTTTAAATTATAAAACATAAAAACTAGATAATCTTGAATGTTTTAATTAAAAATTGTAAAAATTAAAAATGTCCTAACTATATTATCTTTCATAATTTTTAAAATTAATTCATATTAATTATCTTAATTTTAAGAGATAATATGAGTCAAAATTTTTAACAAGTCCATTTTTTGGACTTTAGCCTAAAAAATTAGATTTAAGTACAAATCTAAATTCCTATATGGTTTTAGTCCGAATGATCCTCCAAAATTGGACCTAGTTCTGATTAATTGTTATTATTATCTATTGCTCTCAAAATTTCGAGCCAATTTGATTATGTCTTCCTAAAGTTGGATAAGCTAATCAATCATTTAAGTATTGTGTAGGGTCAGTGGGTCACCCACATTGAAAGGCCTAGCTAAACAAGGAATTTAGTCATGATAAGATAAGTCAATTATGGTATTATGGTCTGCCATATAATTGACTATCTTCCAGTCAAAACAAGAAACTAAATTCGGATTTTGAGGGTACAAAAATATGAAAATTTTGAGAAAAAAATTTCGATTTCGTTGGAAATTTAAACTAAAACCATTGAAACTTTTAACATAATTTTGATAATTTCGTTTCGATAATATTTCAAAACCTCAAAAAAATAGAAATTTGGAGGAAATTTTCTAAATTTAATTCCTTGAGTCAGACAACGTACTATCTATATGCTTAGACAACTATGGCTTCTTATGTTTATCCTAGCTAGTGCACTCTGAGTCATCCTAAGGGTGTTTGATATAAGGGTTCTTTAATTAAAAATCCAAAATGAGAAAGATTTTTAACCCAAATCCTGGTTAGCCCAAAAATTAAGTTGCAACCCAAACTGTTAACCGAGCGCTCGATGAGGTGCATTTACAAGTAAAACCCTGCATCTGCGAGCAAAATTCTACATCTGCAAACAAAAAAGATGCATCTGCAAGTAAAAAAGATATATTTGCGTGTAAAAAGATGCATCTACAAATAAAAGAATCTTCTTGCATCTGCAAGCACCGAGCGCTCGGCCTGCCGATCCCTCAGTACCATGCCGAGTGCTTGGTAGTCTATTTTCCCAATCTCCGCCCGCGAACACGGACAAATTAGGCTAGAGCTTAATTTTTTTATTCAGTTGGATTTTCAGTTAAAAATCTTTTAAAAACTGAGTTTATGAGTAATTTATTATTAATATAATAAAGAATTATCTCATCCCAAAAGACTGTCTGTGAGACCCCGAAATTTATTTTCACATTTTATTTTTGAGTTATTTATTTCATATATTGTTTTGAACTTCTTTTTGAAGTGTTGGGATTTTTGGTATAAATCCTAGAGATCAAAAGTTGGTTTTGAGTAAATAGGAAATTAGGATTCGTTGCTACAAGTCAGAAGCAGTTTTTGGGACATTTTTGGGTGTCCGAATGTATTTTTGGCAAGTGTTTGAAGTTGGAAATGTGTAGAGAAATGGGTTTGGTTGAGATGGCATGATCTCAACCATTGGATTCATTTTAATCTGATGGTTGAGAAGATGTCAGCCATCAAGGACAGATGGCTGGGCAGCTGGCAAAGTGGAAGGTTGGAGAAGAATGTAGAGAAGAGAGTTTTCGATGGAACTTGTTGGAAGCCCCACCGAGGGCTCGGCAAGCCCCACCAGGAGCTCAAC
Organism: Dryas drummondii; assembly: GCA_003254865.1. Classification (NCBI taxonomy): domain Eukaryota; kingdom Viridiplantae; phylum Streptophyta; class Magnoliopsida; order Rosales; family Rosaceae; genus Dryas; species Dryas drummondii. The sequence continues at coordinate 341,432 of QANW01003946.1, forward strand.
CAAACCGATGAGAGCTCGGTGGCAAGCTTATATATACCCCCCCAATCCCTTCGTTTCTGACTTTTGCATTTCAGTTCTCTCACTTTCTTTCACCCGCAACTTGTTTTCTTTCTCGCAAACACCATTTCACTCACTCATTCTTAGATTCTGTTCCTTGGTTAAGGATTGCAGCTAGCGTTATAGATTTGGTTCCAAAATCATGTGGTAAGGTTTCCTGATCTTGGACTAAGTTTGTTATTGTTTGATTAAGGTTCTAGTTTTTTTTTTTGGCCAAAGATTAAGGTTCTAGTTTAATTAGTCTTTAATTGTTCTTTGATAAAAGTTTAACTAAGGAGTACTCTTGTTTCCCAATTAACAAACTCGGTGAAATAAGAGGAGCTATAAGTTGGATTTATACTTGTGGGTATCAAGCTGAACAAAGGATTCTAGGTAGGGGGAAACTCACACCCTGCTAGAGACCATTTTTTTATTACATGTATTATGCTAGAAGATATTGATGCAGTATAAATCTGCATTGTTTATGATTGTCATATGTGGCGTTGTTTTGGTACGTTATTGTGATAATTGAATTGTTAGAATGACCTGAGAGTAAGAGGTCATAATAGTGTTGACCTAGGGTTTCGATCCCCTAAGCCTCTGGAGGCAGTTATGCAGTTAGACTAGTAGATGTCAATTCTTGGCTTCCAGTCTAAAGTTGTTATAACCAGGAATGGATACTCTCGCTACTAGTTTAGTTTTTACTGATTAACTCAAGTTGGGTGGTAGTTGGCCATAGTGAGTTCGGTCATCAGGTAAGGTATTAGGAAGCTTCCAAAATGTTTTGTAACATGTGTGTGAGCATACAACTGGTTTTGATAACTAATTCTGATTCTCTGGTTATGCATTGTGCTTATTTTAATGTATTTCACTGGCTTTTATATAGTAAATATGTTTATTACTATTTTAAACCTAGCCAGGGTCCCCTGAGGAGAAGTTATGAACGTATGTGATGTTTACCCCCTACTATGCTCTTTGAGTGCAAATTACGTTATAGTTGACAATTTTGATTGAGGGTGCGGTCTAGTTCCTTGTCAACTCTACTACTTATCTAGTTTAGATCCTTTTTCTGGTCAGGTTGTTCAAGGTCAATGCCGATCTTTTGCTATCTATTAGCTTTTGAGCTATCTTTTGGGGTTGTAATGTAAATTAACAAAAATCTATTTTCGGTTGGTTACTTATGTAAATTATTGAACATCTATCTGTAACCTTTGTAGGTTGGTTTAAATATAAATGTTAGTTTTGGTCTTATCTTAAACCTTGGTGGGTTGGTTTAAATATAAATGTTATATTCATTTTATATTTCCACTGGCAATATAACTCTGATCCAACCTATTTATTTACAATCAAAGGGCTTAACCTATGTTGAGAATATTTGGGAATATGATACTCGAGGTATAGGTATTGTAGCCTTGAGTGTTCTCAAGATAGGTGCCGCTATGACAGACCCCGGTTTTGGGGCGTAACAGAAAAATGGTATCAAAGCAATTTTTCTCGAAAATGGTTTTAAATTGATTTTATAGTACCAACCCAAAGTCTTTTGAGAGTTTTCCTTTTGAAATTTCTTATTCAAAATATCTTTTCAGTCCATTCTTTCTAATTTTTTGTGTGATATTCAACAATTGATTCATATTTTGTCATTTCCAAAAGTTTTGTTCTACTTCAGAATAGTGGTTGAGTCATGCCCATTGTTTCTTTCAATTTGTTGAGATGTTTCAGACCTTTTTAGCTAATCAAGTCGGTGAACAACTAACGGCTTAAGAGCACGAGGAGAGGCGCCAAGGTCATTTTTTTTTTTATTGTTTTCTTAAGAGTCAGTTGCTGAAGTTTAATGGCAGTGCTGAAGCTGATCAAACTAAGGCTGAAGTTTGGATCCAAAATGTTAAGAAGAAGTTGGATTTAATTAATGCCCCACCTAAGTATCAAGTTTGGTTGGCTACTTATGTTTTGGAAGGGGAAGCGGACTGTTGGTGGAGAACCATCTACAATCAAGTGGAGGATGTTACTACTATTACTTGGGAGCTATTTGAGGAATACTTTAATGATCGTTATTTTCCTCTGGCACTGCAACAAAGTAAGTTGGGTGAATTTATGATTTTGGAGCAGGGTAACATGACTGTTGTTGAGTATGTGAATAAATTCACTGAACTTGGACAATTTGCTAAGGCAATCGTGAATGATGAGAAGACGAAGGCTGTGAGGTTCTTCCAAGGCCTTAAGTTTGGAATTAGAAAGTTTATCGTTGGTCATGGTACTAAGACCTATAAGGAAATTGTAGAGTCTACTTATGCGATGGAACAGAAGTATCTGAACCATATGAAGAAACAAAACTCAACTAGAAAGATTGGTGAGAGGGAAAAAATGTCTAACTAGGGGAAAGACTCATCCTCTGGGAGTGGTTCTAGAAAAGGATTGAACCAATTGTTTGTTTTGGTTGTGGAGGAGATGGACACTTCAAGAATCAATCCCCTCAGAAGGAAGCTACAAGTCAACCTGCGGCTCCACAGAAGCGAACTGGACCGCTTGTCTACTTTGGTTGTGGAGAGCAAGGACATTTCAAGAATCAATGACCTAAGAGGGGAGCCACTGGACAATTTGTGACTCCACACGACCTGAGCAGCATCAACAAGTGTCTCAACAAGCTAGTCAAGGAGGTCAGAGTAGAGGACAATCCCAACAAGCGAGATAGTATAGAATCAAGTTTTGACTGCTGACTTGTTTCCATTAGAGATGGATTGTTATGATTTGATTTTGGGAATGGATTGGTTACAAGTTACACTTGAAGGTGGAGTGGTAGTTATATAAGGTTGAATGTAACGCCTCGAACCCATAAAACAATGAACATCAAACGTTTGAACCTCTTTCTTTTAATTAGCCATGTACATAAACATAAGTAAATATATTTCTTTCAAATAAAACATTTATGCAAAACCACTGTATTGAAAATATTTAATTAAATCAAAATGGGTCCTACTGTCTCATCTTCTCCTCACTTCCTCCTCAGCATGCTTAACCTGCAAACATCAACAACCACATTGCACCACTTCCATGGTACATCGGGTCATTCAAACAAACAACCCAAATCTAACCTGTTCTAACATGATTATATAACTCATTTACAACTTTTTAGTATGTTTTTAAACTTTAAAATGTTTAAATCTAGGTTTAATCAAAATGTGTTCCAACAAAATTCGTTGGAAAACTCAAAAGAAATTCAGAATTTCATTTGTTTGTAACTCACTCATTTCTCAACTATTTTATGCGTTCTTGGAATCAATTTAAAGCTTATAATGAGAACTTTGAATATGCAAACTTTGATAATCATAGGTAAAACATACAACAAGTAATTAGTGATGAAATCTTACTGTTCTGTTTGAGGTACCTTTCTGTCCAACCCTGTTCTTGAGTAAATTTCAAACACTCTACCTAGAATCTGTTATTGAGACTTAGTCCTTAATTTGGATTCCTTGCGAAAATCATTTGAAGTAGGTGTACTTGCCTACTTCGGACATAAAATGAGATAGATACTGAAGCAAGAAGTTAAGAAAAGAAAACAAACAAAACGAACGAAAATGGATGTGCATGGACAATTCCCGAAAATTTTGACTATATGACTATGTTACCCTCAAAGACTAATTCTAAAAAATGAGAAGTTCAATACCTGTTCCTTTTTTTTTTTTTTTTTTTTTTTTTTTTATTTTTTTTTTTNTTTGACTATATGACTATGTTACCCTCAAAGACTAATTCTAAAAAATGAGAAGTTCAATACCTGTTCCTTTTTTTTTTTTTTTTATCTTTCTATAAATTAAATTCTATGTTTTAATTTATGTGAGTTTTACTTATGTTTATATATACTATGCTTATACATACTTATGTTTTTATTTTATGCTTCTACTTATGTATTTATATTATGCTTTAATTTATGGAAGTTGTGTATATATATATATATTATACTTGCACTTACATATTTACCTTATGATTTAAGTATTTGTATTTATGTAGTTAAGTATACAGACTCATTTTATGCTTAAGTGATTATATGTGCGTGATTTATTATCCTATTAAAGCAAAGACTTTAATAAGTTATGAAGCCAGGCGTAGTCGTGCCCAAACGAAAGAAAACATTTTAAAGGTCAGTTATGCATGGGCTCAGGTCCGTACAGATAGTGTACTATTATACTTAGATGATATTATGAACCTTTAAGTATACATGTTTTGGTATTATGGACCTTAGCATGCTGAAACTGTATTCGATTAAGGATACCAATTTATGATTTATGATCATGTTGTTTATGATTTATGATTATGTTATTATAATGATAACTATAAAAAAAAATTATTCTATTATGGCAATTATTTATATACTTGATTGTTCGTAGTTGCCTTTATAATCATAAACATTTCTTTCATGCACTATTAATATATCTATGTGGTTTGTACTTACTGGGTTATGTAACTCATGATGCTACACACATGTTTTTCAAGCAACGAGTAGACTCAAGGGGGATTTTGGGATAAACGATGTTTTCTGGTTTAAATAAAAGAATTCTAAATATTATATTTCCTACACGTGTAATTTTATTTCCTAAAGTTTATGTATAAACTAACTTCCCTTTATGAATAAAAGTTTATGCTCAAAAGTTAGTCGCTACTTTCCATTCTATGCAACTTTGTATGCATATATGACTTTGCTATTAATTATGATGTTCTAAAAGTTTGCTAGTAATTATGTTAGTCTTGGTTGGATGCTTCATTAGCATTAGAATTTTACTTGAATACTTCCATTCATCATTATTATAAATTGATCCATCGTAAGCTTTATTATGTTTAATAATTTCAACTCTCCACAAACATGGCTCAACCTAACTTAGATATGATACTCAATGAGGAAAGTCAAAGGTTGTATGAAGAGTTTCACCGACACGCTAGGATGTTGGCCACAACATATCCATAGATGTTAGTCAGCGTTATCCTAGGGTTGACATGATTAATAAGCATACTCTAACTTAGCAATATGCAAATGAAGGGCTTAATATGTGGAAAGAAGTTCAGTGGTTTCTAGCTAATCCCGAAAACCTTAGTGTCCCACATGAGGAAGGCTTGACAAATGGGATGATTTGAAAACCCAAATTTTGGGGGGTGCCAAACTATGTACAACCCGCACAATTTGAAGAATCAGTAAATGGACCTCTGAATAGGCCTGATGCTTTAGAGGTTACTAACCAACCTTCTACTTCTCGTGGACCCTGATTTAGGACTACTGCTCGAATGAGTGTGCATCAGGGATATACCCTTCCTACGGGTTTTATTCCAGACAATGTGGGGGATCTAGTACCTTTGGACCCCACCAATGAGGATGGTCATGAATCTCATGATGATTGAGACTTGTAATTCTAGGAACTTTATGCCTTATTTTCTTTGATCTCCATAAAGATATTTAGGTGTTCAATTAGTGTTTAGTGACACAATTTTGTTAAAAGTAGCTCATAGAAGCCTTTTTCTAACCTATATGTAATCGGATATGCTAATCTAAGTTAAATGTGAAATATTTTGATTAAAGTATCCTTTTATCTAGATTGTGACACAATAGAACGCTTTATTTAATTAGGATCATGGCTGAGAATAGAAGAAACCCACCCACCGATGCGGAAGACTTTGTCGAAGCTTTCGCAAAAAGAATGGAGGTGAACCAAGTCGGTGGAAGGATATGAGGACTCGTGGCACACGTAAGGAGTTTAGGAGCCAAGAACATCACTGGAGGAAAACCTCATGAGGCTGAGGAGTGGATCTACAATTTGGAGATTCACTTTGAGATGATGGACTATACGCAAATTGAGCACCGTAGGATAGCTACTGGTCTGTTAGAGGGGGATGCCAGTTTCTGGTGGGACATGGTCAGACGTTCAACACCAGCTGCAACCTTGGAGGTTATGACATGGAATGTTTTCAAAGAAAAATTTATGGAAAAATATTTTACTCAAGTTGAAAAGGATAAAAAGGAAACTGAATTCATAAACCTCACTCAAAGAAAAATGAGTGTAATTGAGTATGAGGCTAAATTTGCAAAACTTTCCCGTTTTGCCTTACACATGGTTGATACCCCTAATCAAAAAGCTAGACGATTTATTGGAGGTTTGAATTCCAACATTCGGAGGATGGTCACAGTATGCAGAATTATGTACGAAGAGGCATTGGACAAAGCTTTGACTCAAGATGAGGAGAATAAAAAATACCACTTGGAGAAGGAATGAGAAAATAGCCATCGAGGGAAGCGAAGTCATCCAATTCCTAACCACATGAATGATCAATCATGGAAATATCAAAAAGGGAAAGGTACATTCCAAAACTCGACTGCAACAAATAACAAAGGGAAGGATGTAGAAAGACCACCGATGCGATGTTTCAATTGTTGAGGCATTGGGCACACAACTAACACTTATACGAGGCCAAAATGACTTACAAGATCTTGTTTCAACTGCGGAAATTTGAGACATTTCTCGAAGGACTTCAGGGCACTTAAGCAAACTACTAATCCACCATATCGTCCCGTTCAACTAAATACCGTTGTTTTTGATAACACTGTCATGGAAGGTACGTTGCTAGCATTTAGTAGTCATGCTCATATTCTATTTGATACTGGTGCATCAGATTCTTTTATATCTTCCACATTTGTTACAACTTTTGAGTTTGATACAGAAAAACTCAATGAATTTTTATTAATTTTTACTCCGCTAAGAAATTCAACTAGCTTAACCAAAGTTTGTAAGTCGTGCCCTAAAAACGTATTAGATACAGAGTTTCCTATAGATGTTATTGTCTTACCATTGGGACGATTAGACATAATTTTAGGAATAAATTGGCTAACCAAATTTCATGCAATCTTAGATTGCCATAAAAAAATCATAACTTTCTTAATTCCTGGCCAACCCATTTCAGAAATTCAAAGTACCCCATTTGAAAAAAATTTGTCCTCCAAATTTCACACTAAGGTTGAGTTCAGTATTGACCTGATACCTGAAGCTAAAACAATTTCCATTACCCCATATATAATGGCACCAAAAGAATTGAAGGAGCTACAAGAACAAATCAAGGAATTATTGGATCTAGGATTCATCCGACCTAGTGCTTCAAGTTGGGGAGCACCCGTATTATTTGTCAAGAAGAAGAATGGATCTCTCCAGCTATGCATTGATTACCGACAACTAAACAAGGTGACGATCAAGAATAAATATCCCCTTCCAAGGATAGATGACTTGTTTGATCAATTCCAAGGAGTTCAAATCTTTTCAAAAATTGACTTACGTTCCAGTTACCATCAACTTTTGGTAAGAAAGGAAGATATTGCAAAAACTGCTTTCAACACTCGTTATGGACAATACGAGTGGTTGGTAATGTCCTTTGGATTAACCAATTCATTAGCCAAATTCATGGACTTGATAAAAGTGACTATGGGTTGGAGATGAGATGGAGGTGAGAAAAAAGTGGGTGTTGGCCACACCGCTAGATCCATGGAGCCGCGACCCGAACTGCGGTGCCCAAGGGAATGGGCCAAAAACTTGGCTTCCTGTATGCAGGCCAATTCAAAGGCAGACTGGAGGGTAGTGGGGCGGAATGAGCAGACTTCATGGCGTAATTCATCGTAGAGCCCACCGACAAAACAACCTAACAAGAGTTCGTTAGACCACGTCGGTGAACGATAAGCGAAGCACAAAAACTCAGCGATATACTCTTCTACATTCCATGTTTGCGTAATCTTGGCCAAAGCCTCATTGAGCTCCAAAGAGTCACGGACCCCAAATCACTGAAATGAGAGCCCAGTGAAGGACAGCCAAGTAGGAGATGGGTAGCGAGACTCAAACCAATTCATCCAGCCCAAGGCATCGCCATCCATGTGAAGAGAGGCAATCGCAACCTTTTGATCCTTTGGAACCAAATGGAAGCGAAAGAAACGCTCTGCGTGAGTAACCCATGCGGCCGGATTGTCGCCTATAAACCGGGGTAAGTCAAGCTTAATGGGTCGCATAGAAGAGGAGGCATGAGCAGTGGGGAAGGGAAATGTGTCGAGAGATTGGGTAAATATGGTGGCTGTGGGAGGACGGAAGTGGGTGGCCATATTTGAGTGGTGAAAGTCGGTGGAGTGAGTAGAAACTGTAGATGTGGGTATAGCCATGGATTGTGGATGGTTAGTGGGCAGCGGGGAAGCACAGATGGGCATGGCTTGTGAGTGGGTAGGCTCACAAGAAAGATAACCTAGCCCTTGAAGGTTGATTTGGCTAGTAGAAGCAAACGAGATCTGGGGTGGAAAAAGGGAGCCAAATATAGGCAACACAGAGGAAGCGAGAGCCGAAGACAAGTGAGGAAGAAGAGAGGGTTTAGGACTAATCTGAAATTGGCGCAGCTTCTCGAAGAGGGTGGTCTGAAATTGGAGGAAATCATTCTTCACAGAAGCTTTGAACTTTGAAAGTATCTTGCTGGGTCGTGAGGGAAGAGATGGCAGCTTGGAGCTCAGTCAATTTGGTCATCATGCAGTCGCTGTGAAGGTCCATATCAGTCGTTGCGGCTGTAGGCTCCCCTAGACTTTGATTTTTAGTTTTAGGGCTCATGTGTTAGGGCTCTGATACCAATAATGGGATACCAAGGCAAAGAACAATACATAAAGAGTAAAATAGAGAGAAAAAGGGTTACTGGTATAAAAACCACTAAGGAAATACTCATATATTCATTTCATGACCTTGATACAATGAAGACTCATAACATATAAAGTAGCTAAAGGATAGTTGTCCAAGAAAAAACATAACTAAAACATAAATACTAATAGCAGCCTCAACTTCTAGAATTATCTCATAGAGTCACTTATTTAAAATTAACTGCATAATAAGGAAATGACCACATAAACTAAAAGGTATCTCATCAGGTTTTGGAAAAAATTATTCTGTATAATCGATATATTGGCACGTGGTATAACTAGTCTATGTGTTATAATATGAGTAGATGTTATTAATACTATACCCTACTAATATAAACACATCGTCCAATAATACCATTATACATAGAATTGGTTATACTCTATAATTTTTCCAAGTTTTGTCATTCTATAACATGTGATTTAATAATTAGAGTCCATTAATAAACAGATATTGACAACTTTTTTTCTTAATCAAACACACCCAAAGCTCCATTATTTATTTGTGGGCCACATTCTATAAAAATCCAACAGCTCATTCTTCTTTTGCGGGGCACATGCTACAAACTTGCTAGATCCCTGCGCAACCTTGTTTCACCTGCATCTACACATATCTGCAGTTTCACTTGAATCTACACATGATCTACAGTTGCAACTTCAATAAACTGCAGTTTCAGTTCACTTACAGCGTTCCATAAATTGTAGTTTCAGAACTGAGCTTAAAAAAAAAAAAACTACAGTTGCAATTAGTAACTGCAACTGCAAGCTTGCAATTCCAAATAAACTACAGTTTCAGAAACTGCAGTTAGTAACTGCAACTGCAAGTCTGCAATAAACTAGTAACTACAAGCTTGCAACTCTAATAAACTGCAGTTAGTAACTACAACTCCAATAAACTGCAGTTTCAGTTCACATACAACGTTCCAGAAATTGCAGTTTTCAGAAACTGAGCTGAAAAAAAAAAAATCAAGAACTTTCTACTGATAAGAAATCAAAGTAGGAGTCTACCACGAGTTGTGATCATGCCTAATCGAGGAGAAGCCGGAGTGGTCAGAGCAGATCCAAAAGGCTTCGATTGAGCTCGGAGCAGATCCATTGCTTCTTAGTCGGCGTTGAGATTTTCAAGGCTGTTAACAGCAGCGCTGCTCGTGATGGTGGTGTTCGTCCCAGAGGTGCTTGCTTTGCAAAGAAGAACAAGAAGATGATGAAGAGGAAAGAGAAGAGAGACATAGAGAGAGAGAGAGAGAGAGAGAGAGAGAGAAAAAAAAAAAAAAAAAAAAGACNAAAAAAAAAAAAAAAATGACAATTGATCAGATTTCAAAATAAGCTACCTAAGCTGCAACTTATCTTGTTGTTAAATAAAATTAATTGGTGTATTGGAGAGTAAAAACAATGAGTTATAGGATAATTAATTGGTGTATTGAACAGGTTTTGCGGCTGCCTGCTGGGATTGATAGTTGAAGTTGATACAGCAATTTTTATTTTTGATGCCATCCCAAAATGGTACGGAATCAAACCGATCCCAGCGGTTTTGCTATGATTCGGATGCAAATTGTAAAAATGCCAAAACTGAACCGTCCCTGTACCGTGTCCACCCCTACTCGCAACAATAAGACCACGACTTACTGAGTCATGAAGTGCCGATCCGTTGCGTGCATATGGTCAGGCAAGCCTCCCTCTCACCGAGTCACAGCCACTGCGGCGCTCAGCCACCCACCGACCCTCTACACCGGCGGATCCGATGGCTCCCTCATCTGGTGGAACCTCCAATCCACCGATTCCAGCTCGGTAATCTCACTCGCTCACCACCTGTTTGTTATATGCTCTGAATTACATTAAGCTCTTTGTTGTATCTCAGCTTCTGTTAATTGTTTGTCATGTTCAATTTGATCAAAAAGAATTTCTTGGCTGAATTATAATTGTTTACAAGTATGGTATTGGTCGTAGGACGTGTTTGTGTGAATGATTGTTGTTGTTTGGAACAGGAAATTGTACCAATAGCTATGTTGTGCGGCCATGCTGCGCCCATAGCCGACCTCAGTATTTGTAATCCCCTTGTAGTTTCGGGGAGTGAGCTAAGAGACTCCTCTTTAAGTAATGCTGAGGTGAGCTCTAGCTCTGACAGTTATGGTGCGTTAATCAGTGCATGTGTCGATGGGATGTTGTGTGTGTGGAGTAGAAGCAGTGGGCATTGCAGGCGCAGAAGGAAGTTGCCGCCTTGGGTGGGCAGTCCATCCATGGTTCGGACACTGCCTTCGAATCCACGCTATGTGTGTATTGCGTGCTGTTTTGTTGATCATCACTCCGTTGAATCAAGTGAAGTGGGTGAGGTGTCAGTGGATAGAGAGTCTCAGCATAAGAGGCCCCCAAAATGCACTGTGGTTATTGTTGACTCATATACTCTTAGCATTGTCCAAACCCTTTTTCATGGAAACTTGTCTGTTGGGTCATTGAAGTTTATGGATGTGGTTTCATTGACCGAGGATCAGGAGAAGCATTCTGTAGTTATGGCTGATTCATTTGGTAGGCTACAATTGGTTTCGATACCAAAGGACTTACACCAAGATAGGGAGGGTGGGGCTGGTTTGCATACAAGTTCTCAGTTGGAAATGACTGTCTGTGCAGAGGGGTTAAGTGAGGGAGGACATGTAATGTCAATTGCAATCTGTGGGAATGTTATTGCTTTTGTGTTAAAAAGATGCTGTGTATTTAGGCTATTGCCTAGTGGTACTACAATAGGAGAGATTACTTTTGTGGAAAACCTCCTTTGTGAAGAAAGTAATTCTACTCAATCACATATTGTGGGAGGAATGTTTCTTGAAATTGAAAATGTTGAAAATTTACTAAATACCCAAGAAACCCATGAAATATTTTCGAGAAATTTTGCTGTTTGGAATAACAAAGGTATTTCAATTGTTTACTTGATATCGTATTCCAAAAATTTGTTTAAGTGTGAGCCTCTTTGTGAAATCCCCGCTGCCTCTCATCCCCTTGATGTGAGACTGTCAATTAGTTTCATTCAATTGGGCAATTATATTCTTCGCATTGAATCACTCTGCTTTGATGCTGAAGAACCTTTACAGTGGAAACCTCATGTCACAATCTGGTCTACATGTCAGAAACATAACACCCATGGGAAATTGTGTTTATCGTTTAAATTGCATGGAGTAGGCTGTTCTTTTGATGACTGGACTGCAAATTCTACTTCAATTAATGAATCTGAGGGCCCAGGTGGCATGGAGACCAAACTAGCCTCTTCACAATCTTTTAATTCAAGCTCAGGAAGTGTAGATAATGGAAATCTTGGTTTCATTAATAAGCGAGGGATTGTGTCTTCTTCCATGGTTATTTCTGAAACATTCTTTGCTCCTTATGCTGTTGTGTATGGCTTCTTTAGTGGAGAAATAGAGATTGTTCGATTTGATTTGTTTGAGGGCCTAGCTTCTCTTGGTGGGAGTCCACACCATGAGGTGAAGCCACATATGTCCAGACAGTTCTTTTTAGGACACACAGGTGCTGTGCTCTGTTTGGCAGCGCATAAGATGGTGGGTATTGCCAAAAGCTGGAGTTTTAATCAGGTTTTGGTGTCTGGAAGCATGGATTGCACAGTTCGCATATGGGATTTGGAAACTGGAAATCTCATCACAGTAATGCACCAACATGTGGGCCCAGTGTGCCAAATAATTCTTCCTCCAGCTCATACTTACCGTCCTTGGAGCGATTGTTTTCTCTCAGTTGGGGAAGACTCATGTGTTGCACTTGCTTCTCTTGAGACTTTGCGAGTAGAGAGAATTTTTCCTGGACATCCTAGCTATCCTGCAAAAGTTGTATGGGATGGTGGAAGAGGTTATATTGCATGCTTGTGCCAAAACCATTCAGGAACAGCTGATGCCATTGACATTTTGTACATTTGGGACGTAAAGACAGGTGCTCGAGAGCGGGTCCTTCGAGGGACAGCATCTCATTCAATGTTTGACCATTTCTGTAAAGGCATCAGCATGAATTCCATTTCTGGCAATGTATTGAATGGGAATACCTCGGTTTCTTCATTACTTCTTCCAATAATTGAAGATGGGATCTCTACTCACTCTCATTTGAATAATTCAGACCAATTGGCCACTTCATCAAATGTGGTGCCTGGTACTATGACTAAGTCCAATACTTCCCGAGTTAGTAAAGGTGATTCTAAAAAACTTTTTCCAGCCCCTCCGATGACCCTTCAAAGCAAGAAGCATCCAATCAAATGCTCTTGCCCTTTCCCTGGAATTGCTGCTCTGAGTTTTGACCTTGCATCATTAGTGTTTTCTTATCAGAAGGATGACCTGATAGCTTACGGAAGTGTAAAGAAAGAGGATAACCATGTGAAGGGACAGGGACCTGAGATGCCAAGTCCCCACGACATGCCTATAGGTAATGGTTCTGGTGTGAATGTGACCTCAAATGATACTGTTAAGGATCTTGAATGGATTAGGATACTTGAAGAATGTTTACTTCGATTTAGCTTGGGATTTCTACACTTGTGGGATGTGGATCCTGAGCTTGATCACTTGCTTTTAACTGACATGAAGTTGAAGAGACCAGAGAATTTTTTTGTAGCTTCTGGTTTTCAAGGTGACAAAGGGTCTTTGACGTTGACATTTCCAAATTTAAGTGCTATTCTTGAGGTACTTTTGAAGAACTGCACTGATTGTTGAGACATGTTTTCTTGTTTGGCTCCTTTTGATTTTTCCTGAGACATTGAAAACAACATTTCAGCTATGGAGAATATCATCAGAGTTTTGTGCAATGAGGTCACTGACAATGGTGTCTCTTGCCCAACGCATGATTAGCTTGTCACACGCCAGTTCAAATGCCAGCAGGTGATCCCAAAACTATGTTTTCTGCATGTGAATTCTTCTTCTTTGGGCCCCCAAAGTCATGTAGACCAGCTGTATTTATGTTTTGTCTGATGTTTCTTTTTCCTTTTTGCAGTGCTTTAGCAGCATTTTATACTAGGAACTTTGCAGACAAAATTCCAGATATAAAACCACCTTTACTTCAGGTTGCATATCGTACTAATAGTTTTAATTATTCTGAAATTAAATGCTTTGATTTTTATTTTCTCGTCCCACTGCTGGGGAAATATAAAGGAGACTGCTCTTAAACTTAGTTTAACTACGTTAGCTTAAAGTCACCCCCCCATTATTCCTTTTCCCAGAGTAGCACTTCAGCAAAATCTTAGGAGGGATGGAAAAGTATTTACTTCTCCATTTACTTGACTTGCTAATGTATCACATAATGCAAACTCTTACCTAGGCTGTATCAGGTCTAAAAAATAGGGTCAGTGTAAATCATGTTAGTTGACTAGACTCACCACCTAAGGGTATATCAGTTACAAATATTTGAGAAGCTGCTGGTTAGTGATGCCTATTTCTAATTTTCAATATTGGGTTAGTTTTTTGTGCTTAGAATTCTTTTCTTGCTGGTAGTCTTACTAAAGGGTATAGAGCAGTCAGTTTCTTTGGAACTATTGACAGAAAAACTTTTAGACGCAAACTTTAAGATGAAATGGAGATATTATTACTTAAAGGTATGGAGTGATTAAAGGCCTACATGTACACATGATATTTGTTAAATTGCTGAGAAGATGGGAAGAATAAAAAAATATAAAAAATTGAACCTTGGAACTATCAGTCCCGGCCCTGGATATTAACAAAATCTGTGTTCTGTCTTATTGCAAGAAAACTGAGAATCATATTAAATGCATATGTAAAGTTCATCTTTTTTTAGAAAATTTTTTAGAGAAAAAAACCTACCAGTCCCGGCCCAAGATATTAACAAAAATTTTGTTCCATCTTGTTGCAAGAAAACTGAGAATTATATATTGAATGCATTGGTAAAGAAAAAGAAAAAACTTTTCTTTTTAACAAAAAAAACCAAGCAACATTGTTAATTGTAAAGTTGTAATGGATATTTTTTTGGTCTATGGACATTTTGTGTGCATTTGATAAACTTTCCTGTTTTATTGTTCAGAAACTTGGTGATAACATCACAGAATTACTTTAAGATTGGAATTGTATGGATATAAGATTGACAATTTAAACGTATCATATTTTTTGTTAACTTACATGCGTACTCCATTTTACAGCTTTTGGTGAGTTTCTGGCAAGATGAAAGTGAAAATGTACGTATGGCTGCACGCTCTTTATTCCATTGCGCTGCTTCACGGGCAATTCCACTTCCCCTATGTAGTCAAAAAACAAGTGTCCACACAATTCTGAGCTCTCTAAGTGGACCTGGAGAAATTGAACACGTAAATTCAAACATAGAAGGAACATCTGCTAACATATTGTATTCTGACCAGATGGCAGAACCACAAGGGATTTCTAAGGTTGATGAATTGAATATACTTGCATGGCTAGAATCATTTGAAATGCAAGACTGGATTTCTTGTGTTGGGGGAACAAGCCAAGATGCGATGACATCTCATATTATTGTTGCAGCAGCCTTGGCTATTTGGTACCCTAGTCTTGTAAAGAAATGTCTTGCCATGCTTGTTGTTCATCCATTAATGAAGCTGGTTATGGCCACAAATGAGAAATATAGTTCAACTGCAGCAGAGCTCCTTGCTGAAGGTATGGAGAGTACATGGAAACAATGCATCAGCTCTGAAATACCTCGTCTGATTGGGGATATATTTTTCCAGATAGAGTGTGTGAGTGGCCCATCTGCCAACTCAGCTGCACAAAATTTGGCTGTACCACTTAGCCTTCGGGAGACACTGGTTGGTGTTCTTCTTCCAAGTTTAGCTGTGGCTGATATTCCAGGGTTTTTAACTGTTATGGAAAGCCAAATCTGGTCTACTGCATCTGACTCACCTGTTCATATAGTATCTCTCATGACTCTCATCAGGATTGTGCGTGGTTCACCAAGATACTTGGCTCAGTACCTTGATAAGGTTCGTACTGCCAATTTTTAATGGACAAGACAGACTGTAATTGCAGGAAAATAACAGAAAGTTCCTAATTGAGCACCATAAAAGACATATGGCTTACACCATAAGTGTATGTTGAATTGTAGTTAAATGGCGTTTTATGATTTTTCTTTTTTAAATTTAGTATGCCTGGTATGACTAGTGGATGACGGGATTTTGAATGTGTTTCTACATGTGTCTCATCTTTTTCCTATTCTAGATGCTTAAACCTATGTTATTGGTCATTAGTGTCATGATCCTTTCCTGTTTATAACTAGTTATATAGGTTGATCTTGGCTATAAATGTTATGAACAAACCTTATTTTGGAAGCTTGGTTTCTTTGTTATGCAAATGGAAATGAGATAGTTGGAAAGAAATGGGAAGAAAGGGTGAAGGGATCTGTATTAGTTGCAGATATTGGGATTAGGTGGCTCTGTCTTTCTTTCTTTTTTTTTGGCCAGAAGAAACTTCATTAAGCCAAAACAGCACAGGAAAACAAAACAAAGCAGCAGCCATGGGGGGATGGCTTTCTATTTTAATTAGTTTGATTCTCAGGCTCTTATGCTTCATTTTATCATTTTTATATGACTGTTGGACAGAATTGCAGGTAATTGACTTCATTTTACAAACTGTGGACCCTAGCAACTCAGTCATGCGCAAAACTTGCTTTCAGAGTTCAATGAGTGCATTGAAGGAAATTGTGCGTGCATTCCCTATGGTAGCTCTTAATGATACATGGACCAGATTGGCTGTTGGGGATGTGATTGGAGAGAGAAACAATGCTACCATTCGGGTGTATGACATGCAAAGGTATTCAAAGATAGAATAATATGTTTCAGAGAAAACTTAGAAAAAAGGGTAACATTCTCTTATTCTATGTCAGTTTGGCAGTTGGGCTTGGGTCAGTCTCTTGACCAACATTTTGCTGGTATGATGCCAGTCTGCTTGTACATATACACTTGTTTGTGTGCAAGTGCGTGTTTGTGTGTCATAACATATAAAGGTAATAATAATTAGAAGAAATTATTGATGTGGTAGAACCTTTAGCAATATCTATATTTAAACAAAATTTTGAACTTATTTGGGGATTTGCACTTGTTTCTTGAAGCAGAATATTTGAACAAATTTGAGATCTTTGCTTCTTGATTTTGTGCTGGCTTAGTCCTTTACTTTTGTGTATTTGTTTGCGTTTTTTCAATGTAGCGTTGTGAAGATAAAAGTTTTGGATGCTAGTGGACCTCCTGGACTTCCAAATTTGCTTGCAGCCAGTTCAGAAATGCTGCTAGTTACTGCAATTTCAGCTTTGAGCTTTTCCCTGGATGGAGAGGTACATTTCATTAATTGACAGAGTAATGATGTTGCTGGACTGTCAACTAAGACCACACATCCAGACATTATTTTAATTAATGATCCTAATTAACAATATGATAATACAATATGTCAGATTAGCTGATACCAGAACATTATCCTTAATTGACATTCCCTATATATGTAAACTTCCAAGATCATACTGGCCCCTTAGGTCTTTGACCAACTTTTTTCTTTGTTTTGTCATTGAATACTAAATATTATGCTTTCAAAAGATTTAAATCAGCCAATTTAAATTTTTTTACCAAAGATATCCTATTGAATTGGTTAATTCCATTTAAGACTGTCTGGTATATCAATGAAGAAGGAACGTTTTCAAGTGTGCTTTCTGCTAATGTAACATATCCAATTTCAGGGGCTGGTTGCTTTTTCGGAGCATGGATTGATGATCAGATGGTGGTCATTGGGATCTGCGTGGTGGGAGAAACTGAGTCGAAACTTAGTTCCTGTGCAATGTACGAAATTGATCTTTGTTCCTCCTTGGGAGGGATTCTCACCTAATTCTTCTAGGTCAAGCATAATGGCAAGCATTACGGGACATGACAGACGAGTCAATAACCAGGTAACTCTCCTACATGGATGTTTATATATGATATTTATCTTCTTTTTTTTAATGTTAAATCCCATGTTTCCTCTCCCATTTATATAGATTTTATCTCTCCAGAGGCAGCTGTCTAGTTCTGTTTCACCTTGTGGAACACTCCAAAAATTCCTTCTCAAAAACTGCTTGTTTTATCCTTATTTTGTTTTATTTTATTTTTTTTGTGGTAGGAGAATGCAAAGGGTTTGAATCCGGCAGACAATTTAAAACAATTGATTCATAATCTTGACCTCTCTTATCGACTACAATGGGTTAGTGAACGGAAGGTACTTCTTTCGAGGCATGGCCATGAGTTGGGAACTTTCCAGTTGTAAGCATCCTGTCATGCAAATTCTAATGGACAAGCTCCAGGATGTTTTTCCTTGAAAGTTTGAGTTTGAGGCCATTGGTCGTTGCATATTTCCAGCAGCAGTTGTCCCAATGAGAATCAAATTTTTTATGCTGACCGATTCAAATATTTACCTGCCTGGACCTCATTCTTCTCACAATTACATCAAGCTCTCACTCTGAAGTTTTAGCCATGATGGGAAGGTTTCTTCTTCTTCTTATGCTGCATCTAAAATGAGAAGGATGTACTTGCAGGATGAACATATTCAATACTAGTTATAAAGTTTGCCAGAAGCTTATTTGTTTAGGCTATTGTGTATTCATTTATTCATATGTTTGTGGGGTTAGAAAAAGGGGGTTACTCAATCGTATGTATTCGGGTTTGTTTTAGGAGATCTTCTATGTACAGATTGCTGAAATGCTTGGCAGTGCATACAGGTCAAAGTGCTGCAAGTATACTGTGAAACAGGTTTCAGATTTATTTGAAGAGTTATCTTCTATTATTCTTCATGACATGAAATTATTGAACAAGAACTAACGTCTGAAACTAGTTCAATTCAATCTTACAAAATCGCCAGCACACTTGTGTGTGTGTTTTTTTATTGACCATAACTCAACACACTGAAGAGTTGCCTTCTTTCCACGAAAAGGAGTCTTTCACACCAAAAAAGGATTGACGTTTAGAGTGTGACTAAACATATATAAATGCAACACAAGCACATCTTAAAATTCAAAATTTATATCTTTTCGTGTCTATTTTATACTACTCACTGAATTAGAACTGAATTCAGTAGTTAAAATAATTTGATCAACAATGTACTTAGATTTTATACTATATATATATATATATATTCCAAAATCACTAGATCAGATGACTCTTCCCTTCCATATACAAGTTACACTTATATTTTTTTTTTTTTTGTTGGATCACACTTGTTGTATATGCTACCAATGTATATATAAACTTGCTCTGTATCATGGATTGCTTTAAAATTCGTAGTTTTTTCAACAATACACAGTTTTCTCGGGAACTCCATCTTAATTAATTGGATTTCTGATGAATGAATGGAACAATATTATAATAGTGTTCAACTGTTTGAATATCGTATGCATGTTCTGACTTTTCCTGTGATGAATTTGATTGTTTTGAACCAAAAACATTGCCCAATCTACCTAAAGATTAGCAGGTGCATAACTGCACATGCAATTCACGTGGCCTATGAAATTCTCTCTCACCGTAAGCCTCTAATAAACCCTATACGAATCTAGCATCCATATATGCATGAAAGTAATTAAGCTTATTGTTTTAATTTGTTACTTTCTCTAAGCCTTTATCATTGAATATTTGAATACCCTAGCTACCTAGCTAGCTAGTTGTCTTGATTTCAAAGTACCTTGCCACGGGTGAAGAGGGAAAAGGGTATACACGTGAAATATATGAAATGAAGAATAAACCTACCTATTGACTATCTATCCATCTAGAATTCTAGATACATCGAGCATATGTAATCGTAGGCCGTGAGCACTTATATGTAATCGTAGGCCATGAGCACTTGAAAGGGCTTTGCCCACGTTTGCAGCCACGAATAATAGCATCACATGACATGCTTATATGGTATTATATTCTACTGAGCTTGTTGCACACGTACAATATATCTCTACACTCAGTCCCACGAAGTGTGAACCGATTCTTTTTATTGCGTAAATACCGATAGTTTAACAAGCATAATCCGTTTAATATGTTTTTCATGTTTTTATTCTTAAATCACAAATATAAACAAATTTAGTTGTTCAACCCAAATAAAAGACCAAAAAAAAAAAAAAAAATTGAATATGTGAAATTAAAAGAAAATTAATTAAGGAGAGAATTAAGAAAAGAAAGACGACAAAATAAATTTGAAAAATATATAACTGATTATTGAATTTAGACTGAAACGATTTCAACTATTTAGATCTAAAGATAAATTTTAAAATTCAAAAACTTTTCTGTTTTATTATATAAATTACCAATATTATTTAGAATACACGTGTCATCATAGTGCCAAATCAGCATGTCATATAGTGTTCTCATTCCACACGACTATAACATGATTATGACTACTACTACTAACTTGCTTAAATGATTCCTAGTGTGGAACTTGTATGCTTATTCCAACAATGAGTACGAGGTACTTTATCTTTGATATCAGTACTACAGTTAACAATCTTTGAGTCAGCAAAAACGGCGACAATTACCTATAACATGAGTTTTTTTTTTTCACTTAGAGCCTCGAAGGGTGCTTTGTCGAGAAAATGGCTAAAGAGTCATAAAAGTAGGTTGAGTAATTTCCATTCCTAAAGGGGTTATCAAGTTCAATTTCCTTACTATTTTTCTCCGCCTGCCCTCACCGTCTCAACTAACCCCAATTTCCCTACTATTTTTCACAACTTTTTCTAAACAGAATTTTTTACGTTAACCTGCTCCTAGCAAAGAAATCACAAATTATTCTCCTCTTTTTCCGCTTAAAATCATGAAACTGACTAACTTGGACATGAAAAAGGTAAACCTGCCAAAGCCAGCAACTGAGCAAGAGAAAACAACATGCAGAACAGCAAGTCCAGACACCAAATAGTGCACAAGAATCTAATACACTCAAAATCCAAATGGGCCTATATCTCTAAAATAACACCAGGGGCAAAAGATTCCGCTACCCCGTCTTCCCTTTTTCCATCCTCCATTATTCTTTTGAAAGTACAAAGTGTCCACAGCAGCCTGTCCCTGAAACACACAACCCGGGACACATTGACTTCAACAAATCCATTAATGTAATAATAAATGAAAAGGCTACTCCGTTATGATAAAAGAAAAAGGGATGGGGTACAATAGTTTCTTAAGAAAACATGAAAATCACAAGGAAATGAGAGAAGCAATAACAATATCCAAATGGCTACCCATATTTCAAATGAAACTCGTGTATTAATAGTTGCCACCTAAGAACAGGTTGTGGCTGACATTACTTCTCATAAGCTTCCGATGTTAAATTTTCAAAACAGCAGGAAAAATGAAGCACAAAACAGAAAGGATCTAACATTTGATGAATAGAGTCAAGGCTGCAAGTGTTCACATACATCTATGATTCAAGAAAGCCTTGCTTTAATTTCCTCTGCCACAGCATCAATGAACTCTTCCGTATTCAAGTAGTGGTTCCTAGCAAGCCTGCACCACACGTAAGCTTGTTATAAATGAAATCACTGCTCATATAACGACAGAATATACAGCCCACATGGGTGTGCAAACAGTATTAAGGATGAAGATATAACAATCTATTAGATACTTACTTAGGTCCATGAATAATTAGTGCGAGATCCTTGGTCATTTTCCCAGATTCCACAGTTCCAATACAAGCTGCTTCCAGTTTCTGAGTGAAATCCAAAAGTTTAGCATTGTCGTCCAACTTCGCCCTGTTAACAAGAAACAATTGAATTCCCATTTAATAATTTTATCAATGAACCTTAAGATATCCACAAGAAGAACCAACTTGGAAAATATAACTTTCTTTACCTGTGAGCAAGCCCTCTTGTCCAAGCAAAGATAGAAGCTATGCTGTTCGTGCTGGTTTCGCCACCTTTCTGGTGAACCCTGTAATGCCGAGTAACTGTACCATGGGCAGCTTCTGCTTCTATAGTCTTCCCATCTGGGCACACCTGCACCGATGAAACGCTCCAGAAAGTGAAGAACAAGGATTCACATGAAAAAGAGAATGTATTGAGAGAAGGAAAGGAGGGAAGAGGGAGTATACACGTAGTTATAACATACCAGTACTGATGTCATCAATCCAAGAGATCCAAACCCTATAATGCAACCAGAAGTTAAAAACTACAACCTTCTGTGTGTCAAATCTTTGATGATAGACGAAGAAAAGGTAGCTAACAGTCTGTCATACAAACCTTGAGCTAAGAAATCACTTTGCACATCTCCATCATAATTCTTGCATGCCCAAACATACCCACCTTCACTTTTAAGTGCATAAGCCACCATATCGTCAATGAGACGGTGTTCATACCTTCCAGTCCAATAATATAAAGTCAATAAAAAATAATTTCACCTCAAAATCCATCATTGTAAAGTAAAATCACTAGGCTACTCACCATATGCCAGCAGCTTCATACTTAGATTTCCAATTGGCTTCATAAACTTCTTGAAATATGTCCTTGAATCTTATCTCATGAACAAACAAGAACATACATATGTTAGAGAATGGCAAGTAAAATGATAAGTATTTGAAAACCGGCTTAATATAGAATCTGCATACCTTCCATCATACTTCTTAAGAATAGTATTTTTTGTGCTAAGATAAAGAGGCCACTTTTTCTCATAAGCAGTGGTCATGGATGCCTCTGCAAAAGCACGGATGGACTGCATACCCAAAACAAATATACAACAAAGGAACAAACAGAGTGACTCACAGCAATCAAGAAATTGTTTCAACTGAAACACAATGGGATTAGCAAATCAACCTCATCGGTGTTATACATGGACAATCCTACTCCCCCCTCCCCTGTAAAGTTGAACACCTCCAATTCTGTCTTCTCATCTGTCCCTTCCGGAACTGCAAGCATTTTCAATCTTTTCTTAGAAATCCCTTATTTATCAAGATATAAGACAAGAAATGAAAAAAAAAAAAATACCTTTCTGTTATCAAGTTGTACTTTGCATTGATAAACTTAACTAAATTTAAATGATATATATAAAATCTCATAAACTTTCAAGCAAAGATATAAGTTTACCGAACACCATTTTCAGTTTCCCAGGTCCTTTAACGACTAAATCAGTTGCTCGATATTGATCACCAAAAGCATGTCTTCCAATGCATATTGCCTTCGTCCAACCTGAAAACCACAACAATCAGCATGGTTCCACTCCAACAAAACTTTATACAGACACAATGTGAAATTAAATTACCTGGGATAAGGCGAGGGATGTTTTTGCAAAGAATCGGTTCTCTGAAAACAGTACCTGTAGAAAAGACAGAAGCCCCTGTAATTTACCCAAAAAACTTTTCAAAGGATGAAAAGATATAGCTACACGTTCACTAACCATTTAAAATATTCCTAATAGTCCCATTGGGACTCCTCCACATCTGCTTCAAGCTAAACTCCTTCACACGAGCTTCATCTGTCAATTATAACCACAATATTATGAATTTTCCATTCCTAGTGGTGATTGAAAGTATTAATATTCCAGTAAAAGTGCTAAGGGCTGTGGAGTTCAACATGAACAAATGAATGCCTAATTCCCTACATGTTCAAAAAAGTATACCTGGTGTGATAGTCGCACATTTGATTGCTACATTGTACCTAAAATACCAAGTGTTAGATATGCAAAATGAACACCAGAATGATAGTTTCAAGTAAAAAGGTGCTTTTGGCGTTTTTTTTTTCTATTTTCCCTATTTCCATAAATGCACAAACATCTGAGTGGAATTGAATGCTCTCACTCTCCACTCTATCTTTTTAAGGGGAATGAAGGAGGTACCATAAAACCAAAAGGGTGCCGTAAAACAACATTTTACAGTCCAATTACCATCCTGAGCCCCCGACTGACCAAATACTAACCCATACCACTTTAGGGTAGCAATGACGAATTAAGAGAAAAATGCTCATTCTTAAAACTTTAGGTAGAGATGCAATAGCACGTACTTAAGGGTAGCCTCTGCACTTTCAACAGTAACTTTATCATCAGTGGCATCACGATGAGGAAGACCAAGGTCAAAGTACTTGATGTCCAATTCCACAAAGGGGAAAATAAGCTGCAGATACAACAAAGAGAAAATAAACATATAAGGAATCATAATATTGACCAGAAAAATATATATTGACAAAAACAATATTGGTAACTAAGGAAATTATTGAATAACCTTATCCTTTATTGATTTCCAGAAAATTCGAGTCATTTCATCTCCTGTACCACATATCAGAAGACGCATATTTAGTGAAAGAAAGTGAAATTTCTTCAACCAGTGTACACAGAACATGATATTTGCAAAGTTGGAGTAAATGTGCATAAAAAGTGCATGTGTGCCGCCAGTGTTAGGGTTCGTTTGGCACTGCTTTTAGAACTGCCAAAACCGCTTTCAGATTAGTAAAATGGGGGTTTTAAGGGGTTTTTTGCATGAACCACTTATAATTTTTTATAAAAATTTGTTTGTGCTTCTTAGCAGAAGCGCTTCCAGTAAAAGCGCTATTAACCCTTCACACTGTTCAGATGTTGTACATACTTCATGACTTAAGAAAATAGTGTCTTTGAGAGTTTTAAGCCTGGAACTACAATATATTCTTAATCAACTTTTGAATTGATGATCAGAATTGAAACCAGTTAGGACAATGGGTCAGAGAATACATATGAGATGCGAAGTGTTCATAATCAATAGTGTGCAAAGAAAATCAAGAAATCAGTAAAACCCTTGAAGCGTGAATCACATTCATTTATTCAACAAAAGTCTTAGAGGCTCAAATAAATTGCATATTTGGTCTGAACAGGTAAAGACGGAGATCCACTAGTCTCCAGAGGTCAAACTTCATCAAACAAATCTTCGCAGTAGTGATCAAGATTATTTTGTACAGATCTTCAATAACAAGCCAAAGGGTTAGACAGTCGAATTTTTCGTTTTACAATTTTTTTCTAGGGAAAAAAACAGGTAAAGATCATTTCAGGTTAATGGGTTTTCTTTTTAGCTATTTTTTTACTGAAACAAATAAAACCCACCAGCCATTTTCGGAAGACAAAAAACAAAAATGAAGGAAAAATTAACATTTTACAGACGTCAAGAATAAACTTCGAAGTTATCGCACAGAAACAATCAGATCAACAGCATGGTCATGGAAACAATCAGATCGGAGCAAAAAAATGGAAATCTCACCGTCCATCTCAACGATGGGGTTGGCCACCTTGATCTTCTCGAACGCCATGTTTCTCTTGGCCGGTAGATTGGTAGGTAGAGAGGTAGATAGGTATTGAATGGATCCGCGACTCTTCAAAAAGGAGGAGGCAGAGAGACTAGAGAAGTAGAGAGTCGCTGAGTGAATTTGACTAACGAGGCACGCACACTAACAAAGCACACAACAATCCTCCATTATTTATACTGTGAAACGCTCATTTGCTAATATTCAGCTGTTGGTGTAACTATTGTTTTTTTGGTGATTGGTCATTGGTATGCTTGCGGCCCACCTACTAACTTTTGTACTTATATTCAGTCAAAAATAAAACTTTGAAAAATGTTGTGAAATAACTTTTTTTAATGCTGGAATCAAGGTATTAAATTTCAAAATTTTTAGCGAATTTTTGTCGAAAATTTCGTTTTTTTAGGATGTCAAAATCGAAACACATGTTCAATAATTTTTCAGAAAAATTTCGGCGAAATTTATTGAAATTTACCCAAATTTTCATATTTTTTATTTTCTCCAACTTCAGAAATTTACCAAAAATAGCTCGAGACTTCAAATAATTCACCGAAAAATTCTACGGACTGTATTGATAAGTGCTAATTTTCTATAATCTTAAAAAGGTCAAATTGCTTTCATAAAAATTATGAAAAATCTTACTCCTATAATTTAATTATGAAAAAAATAATAGTCGCTAAATTCTTGAATTTTCATTTTTTAAAATTCATTTCCACACAACTAAGTTCTAGAACCACAACCAAATATCTAAGTTAGTTAAAATAAATTTAAAGAAATTTCTAATTTATTTAAACAAACCTTAAAACAAATTTGAAAAGTTTAAGTAACAAATTTACGGTAAGCCAAAATTTGGATTGTTACACTTAGTAAAGACAAAGCTTTGCTAGGTGAGAGTCACGGAAAAAAAAGGAAGGAAAGATAAAAAATAAAATAAAAAGACTGAAGAGAGAGGCATGGGGAAAAAAGTAAGGAAAGAAAGAAAAAAAAAAAAAAAAAGAGAAAAAATGAGGGGGGTTTAGGGCCTTTGAGCAATTGTAAACAAAAAAAAAGTTTGAGATTTTGTTTAGTTATTTTAAACATTAAACTTTAACACATTTCTATATAAAAAAAATAATTAAAAGTATCCTAAGGGACTTAAAACCTAATATCCTAAAGAATATAGAATATATAAGGTTCAATGTATAGATTATAGAGTATAAAGAGTATTAGGGTATATAGAATATATAGAGTATTAGGGCTTAGATTTTAGTGTATAATTAAATTATACAGTATAAAGAATATACTAATTTTGTTTATTCATTATACTAATTTTATTTAACAGTATTTGCTCCAGCGCGCATTATATTCATCTTATATCACATGAAACCTACTATATAATTTGATTTCTTCAATATTTTTTATCAATTTAGTAGATAATATGTTAAATAAACATATGGTAAAGTTTTATTCAAAATTTTCGTATTTTGATAGCAATTTCAGTCTAATTTCTATCGAAATTTAAACATCTTCGAAATTTCCTCGAAACCCGAAATTTTATTCCTTGGCTGGGATTATGTTTTTTACTCTAAATACCAAAATTAATCATGTTTTTTTTTTACGATTTCGACATTTTTCCAACAAAAATACTCCTCTAATATATATATATATATCAAAAGCAGGAACGAACGCACGTTCATGAGTAGGGGGTCGGGCGACCCTCCAAAGGCCAAAGCATGAACCCCTCGAAGCTGTGGACGACGACATGATGACTCCCTGAAGCTCAGGATGGCGACCCCCGAACCCCAAGTTGATGAAATGCCCACCACCTGCTTGAAGAATTATCCCCTCGAGCAGACCAGGAGCAGGTGAGCAACCTTCTGCTGTTGTAATTTTTTTTTTCCTAGTTTGCCTGGCCAAAACAACGTCATTTTGAGTCAGGCTTAATATTTTTTTTAAGTATCCTACTTAAAACGGCGCCGTTTTGAGCCAGGATTTAGAAAAAAAAAAAATACACATCAGAACCTTTACTCGACACCGAACCTTTACTCGACGCCGAACCTTTACTTGAAACAAACTACAGAACCTCAAGTGGATCTTTAAGACTTTAACAAACCAATGAATCAAACCCCAAAATTCTCAATACCTAATCCCAAACCAACACCCAACAATAATTTGTCGCCGCCGGTCAACCGCCCACCACCACATTTACACCATGACCCCCCAAGGTGTGGATCCTGGATCCGTCACTGATCAAAAGTAAACACTATGTTGAACGTGGAAACAACAAATTCGACATATATTCTTCTTCAAAAGTAACCCATTTGCCGTTCAACTTTCCATTGGCATTAAACTTCCCATCGCCATTGAAATTCCATCCATCATCATATTGTGACTATTGTCGAGGAGGTCATAAGGCTCCATTGGTTGAAACCTCTTCCCCCCCCCCCTCCCCACATCGCAAGTCATTGAGATCCTTATTCAGCCTTTGTCAAATTTGAAAACCTAGAGGTTGCAGACAACCATCCGTTTGTAGTGCTCGTCGATGAGGCTTTTCCAGTGGTTCGTTGTTCTAAATGACAGTTGTTGGAGTTTTATCCATTTGTTGACGAAGGTAAGAACTCATCTCGAAATTAATTAGGTTCATGTAGAGTCTTTTGTTTTGTTAATATATATATCATCCCAGATTAAAAATTAACGTCAAGGAATTTTGGGGCTGGGGATGAGAATTTTGTGCAAATGCGATGAACCTTGACCTCCCCTCCAATTGACGTTGTGTTTACATTACAATGTGTTGTAGTACAATGTAATGCATGGTGGCATAGTTGAAAACAACTTAGGATTTGTTTGACATTGCTTTTAGAAGCCTTAAAAGCACTTTCAAATAATCAAAAGCGCTTTTGCTTGTGTTTGGCAAAAAAAATTTAAAAGCGTTTTTGGATTATAAAATCACTTGGAAGCGCTTAAAAATGAAACTATACACAAAGTCATATTTGATGCTCACTGGAAATGCACTATGCCCACCCTTTTTGTTTTTCTTTTGTGCTAAATCCACTGACTATTCAACTATATGCCCATTGAAAATTTACTATGCTTAATAAAAATGTATTATGCTTACTGAAAATGTTCTTGTTAATACAAATTTTGATAGCTTTCTACTTAGGATATTTAGTTTTGCCCATAAATTAGTAAATATCCACAGTTCCCATGTGCGTGCAATTATATGTATATTTAGAATATTCCTTGGAAATAATTAGAGACTAACTTAATTATGAAAAATTGATTGGTTTTGCTAATACTAAAGATTTGCTTTCGAAGAGTTATTAAATATCCAATTTCGAATGAACATCCTACAAGAGGGCATAGTGATTATGTTGTTTGAAAAACCAGGTGGTGCGATTCAGAAAGAATGAATTTTCTCTTATAACAAGTCTCTGTTTTGGCAAGAAACCCATAATTAAGTTCAATGTTTGCGAAGGCGTTGAAACAATGCATAGCATCCATAGGATGAAGGGAACATATTTTAGGAACACATATTACGTGGGGGGATTTAGAACTAATGTTTCAATCATGCCAGAACGACGAGGATACATATCGTTTGGGCCTCTTGTACTTTGGAAACTTTGTGTTGTTGGGAAAACAGAGAAGTAATCACCTTGACCCAAGGTTCCTTATGTTGTTGGAGAATGTAGATGATTTCTGCAATTTCCCTTGGTCAACCGTAAGGTACAACATGACGATAGAGTCATTTCGCGTCGATTTGCAGAGTCGGTATTCTAAGGCTGAGAAGGATGAGAGATCAATTGAATACGAACTTAATGGATTTCCTTTCGCATTCCAGGTAATTAATCATTTTAGTTTGTTGACAATGTCAGCTCCACACTTTTGAAAGCATGTTTAACGCATTTGTTGTCTTAATTATCAAGTTTGGGCCTTCGAATGCCTTCCTTCCATTTTCGCGAATGCAAATGTTGTAAGGGTATCACATGATGCTCTCTCGTGCATTCTACGCTGACGAAACTCTGGGGCTATTACGTATAAGGAACTCGTAAGCAATATACTCACATGAACTTTATTATGATATTCAATTACCACATTCATTCGCAAGCTTAATTTGTCTATATCAGTAACTTAATCTGAATAAAAGTATTTATTTGGAATATGTATAGAAGATATGATTAAAAGGCTAATATCAAAGAATAAAATTTAAAGATCGAGATGGTTCTACTCATCTTCATTCTTGCATTTTTTTGGATTGTGTTGTTTTATCACCATGATAAAAAAATGTATATCAACCATTTATTTTATGAATCTTCTTTTAGCTTAATGTTTTATCTTGCCTAATGGAAAATATTTTATGGTGTTGTGTTGGCTGTATTTGGGAACACGAGAATAGGTATGGCCAAATACCTTTATAGATATTTTTAAAGCAACTAATTAGGCATATGTTTGTTGTTTGTTTATAAGTGCACATGCAACTAGTTTATGTCTAAGAGCTAAAACCAATCCTTTAAATGTGCAGTACGATTTGGACCTTGAGGTGATCCATCTATTACCGAAAGAAAATGCCCCATATTAGAATTGTAGATGGGATGACAATGTGGCCGATAAACAACACTGGAAATGTTCATGGGTTGGATGGAATTTTGGAAAAGTTGAAATAAATTAGGTCGTTTGATCGAGTGGAGCTACATCTTATGCCAACCCTTCTCAATGTCATTTGACGAATAAGACACTAGAATAAGCGCTGGTAAACAGGTTATTATATATTGTTGGTGCATAGTTTGCGTGTTGTTATAATGTGCATATTATTATTGATTGACATTCTCCATTCGTCTCTTTCCCCAAATTGAAATTATTCATGCAATGTCGAGGAGATTAAAGGAAGAACTTTCTGATTTTAAAAAGCATGTACTAATTAACCGAGACCATTTACATTGAGGCAAAGTTTGTTGAAATTAAGAAGGACATATTGACTGAGATGAAAAGCTTTATCGGGGCATTGTCTCGACAAAATAGCATAGGTTCACACAATCTCATAACTTCCCGAAATACTTTGCCACAAGGCATGTGTACTATCAACCATTCTTTGGAGATGGAAGCTAGATGTTCCTCCACAATTTGACTATTCTGCATCAACCCATATGGAAGGCTCATATAGAGGTTCGCTAGTGAGTGATATGAAGCGAGCCCTAAGGGAAGAAGATGCATACAGGAAAGTTTTGGTGACAATTATGGGTAAGGAAGCAGGGAATGGTGTTATTGAAGTAGAGGCAGCCCACATGGACAAATTGGATACTGCCATGGATGAATTGCCACATGTAGTATTGAATCCCAACATCACAATGGAAGGGTGCACGATATCAAGAAAACAACCATTAGTTGGGACTGTGGTGGTGAGGATTGTCATCTTATTAATAAAACCCAAAATTGACTAAATAATTAAAAAAATAATTAAATTACTAAAAGTGCTCAAATGTAAGGCCTAAAATATATAGGTGGGTATTTGAGTTGGTATATCAAAGGATAGGAATAATGAAAGAAGAGAAGAGTATTTTTTATATTTTTTTTTTCAAATTTAATGGTGTGTCGAAAAATAAGGTGGGTGGGAATATAAGCACTCTTTACTTATTCAAGTACTTGTCTTAATCGATTGAGTTACATGGAGACTTTGATGGGAGCTCCCTTAGTTGTATCCGTGGTCTATTTGTGTTTATTGCATTGTCTCCATTAAAATTTTAATTTTTCAGTTTTGAAGATACATATTGTTGCTCTCTTTATGCAGATAGTTGACGAAAAACTTAAAGCTCTAAATGTGGCGGAAGGCCCATCAGATTCCAAGGTTGCTAGTGCACATATCATTTTGAGACATTTACTTCAAAGTTAATGCTAATAATTTATTTCATGTCAATTCAATACACCTCAAGAAATGAGGAACAGGGGAAAAGAGCGAGGAACTTCATGTTAGTGCCTAAGATGCAAAGCATATCCACTTCAATATCAGTGAGTTGTATGCAGGATGCAAAACCAACCACCAGCAGCTGGCTTTTCACATAATGTCACTTGTTGGATGCTTTTATAAATCCAGGTTCTATCACTTACCTAATTCAAGGTATTGTCACTAATGTATCAGCAATATTAATTGTTCTTTAAAAGGCACAAATAACCAAAAGTTACCAAACAGATGCATTACACTATTACACTATTCACATTCAACACACCACTAAAAGTAAGTACTAAGTGATGATTCAGCAAATGCTTATATGTGACCTACACAAGTTGATCATAGTACACAAAGAAACAAAGATTACAGGCCAGTCCCTGCACCTATACAGATCTAAAAAATGAGTATGTATCCCATGCACCTACACCTGTCACTTGAAATTGTCCATCAATTGTGAGACAATGAGTATCCTTCAGTGTAGTCTACACAACTAATTTAAATTTCCCAATTGTCGCATTCTTTGAAAGTATTATCATTATATCTATAAGCGCCAAATAACCCTTCTTACTTGTATCATTCCATTAATTTTGAAGGATTTTGCATACAAATGCCACATCACCGACCGTCAAAAGCTATTCCTTCACGAAGTTCTTGGGTCTCGTTTGGATCATGGGATAGGACAAGACTATTCAATTAAAATGGACAATAGTTTTGTGTCCCATGTTTGGTGCACTTACAAGATATATGGGACTAAACACTTATTTGGGACCAGAGGGTCCCAAATAAGTAAAAATTTTTGTCTCACACTAATAGGTGGGACACGAAGGGACAAGCACAAACACGAATGAGGTGTCTCTACGCTAGGTCGTCTCTTGCCCTAGGTGGTTTGTTGCTCACATGCTCGCCTCCATCTTCTCTGTTCTTTGTCTTGCTCATCTCCATCTTCTCCTCGCCAAGTATTTCTCTAATCTTTGGATTTTTTTTTTTTAGGGATTACAAAAATCTTTGTAAAATCAAAGGTTCTCTCCAGCTATTTGTCATATGGGTTATGTTATGATTCTTTCATATATTGTTCAGACATTCTTTTGATAGAGCTATATGTACAGATTGATTGATTTTAGAACATGATATTATTGATTTTGGGTCTTGTTCACTATTTTCTTTTGGATATTTTCTTGGCTTCTTTAATTTTCTTTTTCTCTGTGTTTTTTTACTTATATGAGATGATTCAATTCCTTTTTTTTTTTTTTTTTCAAACTAAGTTGTAGAAGGCATATTGCATGTATGAGGTAATTGTCGGAATATGCCCTAATGTAAATCGTCTTAATAAACGTATTGTGTATATTTTTAACATTACGGGCAAACTTATCTTTTTTGTTTAATCCTTCATATACATACTATATTCTAATATATGTGTGTATGCATAAAAAAAGTCCATGATTTCAAGTTAAAGGAATAATGTCTTAAAGAAGTTAGGATAGTGAGACTTATATTCTTTAGTACTTGAAGTCTAAATTGTTCCTGGTTGTAGGATTGATATCTGGACAATATTAGATTCGGTAAAATCAGCATGATCTATCTCTGCTTAACGTCTAGGATAATCAGTCTCATATTATTGGTGTATAGACACTAGGAGAAGATCATGGGTGCCAATATATGGTTCACTGAACGTGACCAAAGTAACGAATACCTGTCATGGAGTATTACACATCTGTCAACAGGAAATTGTTAAGTCTTGATAATACAACTGGTCTCTGGACTTGAAACACAATGGTTGTCCTGTGTGCTCGGTCCCTATGCTTTGACTATATCATAAAGCTAGGCTCTTAAAGTTTAGTTAAAGGTACATATTGGGCATAGTCATTGACGTATGGGGACATATGTGTGTTCAACAAAGAATTTATCACTCTTGTAATAGGAGAGATGTTTCAAGAGGCAACAAATGTCTAGATTCAAGAATCTTTGGCCAAAGAACTAGATCATAGAAACAAGCTTCTATGATTGAATGAAATCTATATATAAGTGTTGGACCTCAAGGATCATGCTAAGGTTGATGAAATTCCATACCCGACCATGATTCAGGAACATAGGATAATAGAGAGACTGTATTGTATTGTAATCGAAGACGGAATAGGTTCTTCTCTCTTCCGGTTAATCCGAGTAGTCATGACACTCTGTTTGGCATCAATCTTGACTTGTGGAGACCTAAGGGTAAAATGGTAATTTTACCCGGATCATGTTATTTTGGGAACATGTCAATCGATTGTCAAATTCAATTTGAAACCTAAAAGGTCACACGCCAATAGGTGTATTGGGAACGTGTCTTTCAACATCATTTCAACCTTATCTGACGAATTGTATTGTTTTTGTCTGCAAAGTTTGGAGGACCAAACAATTATCGATTTGGCTGATTTTTTACAATGACGACCTTTAAGGATGAACCTAAAAAATGGACGGTCCTGATCATTGAATTCCCCGCACAGTGGTGAGCGGGTGGTTAGGTGAGCGGGGAATTCCTTGCTCTATGGAGAGCAAGTGATCATTTCTGTATATATATATATATATGTACATCATAAGTTGCTTATAGTTCATTGTTTCTTTCATTTCAAGTTCTATGCTTTTTTCTCTATTATTCATGTTTGGAAATTGGAAGGAAGTATTATTGGGGTTGTTTTGTTGCTTCTTTTTTTTTATTAATTGCTTGTGAGTTATTTCATACTGGACTGTTTCATATGAAAAAATAATAATAAGAGTAAAATTTGGACAATGTTCTGTTAAACTGGATTTGGCAATGATATCAGCATGAATTTTGCTGCTGGTTGCACAAATGCA
Source organism: Dryas drummondii (assembly GCA_003254865.1). Lineage (NCBI taxonomy): Eukaryota > Viridiplantae > Streptophyta > Magnoliopsida > Rosales > Rosaceae > Dryas > Dryas drummondii. The sequence continues at coordinate 375,091 of QANW01003946.1, forward strand.
CAGTCCTTACCAGGCGGTTGTTGCATCTTTTTTGATGATTGCAGTTGCCAATATTTTTCAGACCATACAGTAGTAAATAGACACTTCATTATATTTTAGCTAGAGATAAGGATTCAGAGAGTTCTTTAATTGTCAGTCATGTATTTTCCTGATTTATTTGTAGCAACTAAGTTTATATCACTCTTACAACATCTTATTCCACTTTTTTTTTTTTTAAATATAAGTTTCATGCAATTACCATTATTGAATAAGAAATCTAATTTATGTTTTTGTACGTTAATCATAGACTACTAAGCGGTGTTTGTACTAGAGCAATGACTTTGTATAGTTTAGAGTGTAAACAGTTCATTTCAAAAAAAGAGTGTAAACAATGTACAAACCTAATTAACATGTCAAATTTATGAAATCATTTAGGAAGAATTTAATTGCTTCTTTATTTTTTATTTTTAAAATTATCTGGATACTTGGGGCTGTTTTGTTGCTTCTTTTTTTTTAATTGCTTAGTGGTTGTTTCGGATACTTGGGGGCTGTTTTGTTGCTTCTTTCTTTTATCTAGATACTTGATTAATTTTTTTTTTTCATATGATGACTAGAGATGGATCAAAATAAAAACAAGCGATAACCCAAAAGAGAAAGAGGATTGTTACGGCTATACTTGCAAAAGAGTTAGAGAGGCTTTTATTGTGTGCATCCATGATGATGGTTGCTGTAACCGCATATTACTATGAAAAATATCATCTTAAGAATCACACTTTTGCTAGGAATGAGACTCGATTGAGTCTTCTAAATCGCTTTATAACTGATAGTGATACAACATGTGTGAATGAGCTCCAAATGGATAGGAATACCTTTGGAATTTTGTGTGAATTACTTCGTACTAGTGGAGGATTGAAGATGAATGGTAAGGTGTGCATTGAGGAGCAAATTGGTATATTTACATAAACTTGCCCATCACGTAAAAAACTAATTCATAATATATTTGGGCGATCTGAAGAGACAATTAGTCGGTTCTAAATGCGGTTCTAAGGCTCCATGAAATCCTATTAAGAGTGCCAGATCATATGCCTAATGATTGCACTGATGAAAGGTAGAAATGGTTTAAGGTATGTTTATACACTAGTAAATTAAGACATTAATTTTTTTTTTGACATGTAAATTGAACCTTGTAGATTTGTTTGTATAAAATTGTTTGAGAGCATTAGATGAGACTTATATTAAGGTGCATGTCTCGGAGGTTGACAAGCCAAGATATCGAACAAGAAAAGGTGAAATAGCCACTAATATGTTTGGTGTTTGTTCTCAAGATATGAAGTTCATATTCGTGTTACCTGGTTGGGAGGGTTTCGCATGAGACTCTAGGGTACTTCGAGATCCTATATCTAGGCCACATGGGTTAAGGGTCTCAACTGGTAAGACTAATACAAATAGGATAGGTGAATAATATTATAGATTTAATTTATTTTTTAACATGAAGTCCTCTATATTTTTATGTTATTATTACTTTGTGGATGCCGGTTACACAAATGGCCGCATGGTGAAGGGTTTCTTGCACTTTATAGAGGTACAAGGTATCATTTGTTCTTATGGAGAGATGAATGTGCGCCTTTGAATTACCGGGAATACTTTAACATGAAGCATGCATCATCAAGGAATGTGGTGGAATGTTGTTTAATTTGGACTCCTTAAGATTCGTTGGGCTATTTTAAGGAGTCCATCATTCTATCCACTAAAAACTCAATGTCGAATAATAACTGCTTGTTGTCTTTTACACAACTTGATTAGGAAATAAATATCTTTGGATCTAATGGAGTATGAAGTTCATCACGATCTCATCAATGAGATCAATGAGGATCATGGAAATATTGAAAATATTGGACCATCCGATCAATGGTCTGAATGGAGGGATAATCTAGCCAATCAAATGTTTAATGAGTAGATGGGTAATAGAGCAACATAAGATTCTTGCATTTGAGTTATGGTTCATGTCAAAAAACGCGTAATGTAATGTTGAATGTATTTTTATGAATTTGAGTTATGAATGTAAGGTTAAATTTGACTTATGAATGTAATGTTGTATGTATTTGATATATTGAACATTTGTTCTAAATTGTCATATTTTTTTTTAGGGCAAATTACACAAAAGTACCTCAACTAACCACCCTATATCACTTGAGTAACCCAATTAAAAAAAGTTGCTCGTAGGTACCTCAATTACTGATTTTGCACACCCAGGTACCTCCATCAACTTTTCCGTCAGGCCTGTCGTTAATTGCCTACGTGGCACACTAGAAACATGCCACGTGGACAAAAAAAATTTTAAAAATAAAAAATGTTTTAAAAAATAAACTAATTATTTAAAAAAACAAAAAAAAACAAAAAAAAAACAAAAAAAAATGGAGTTGCAGGAGCCTCCCACCTCTCCCTCCGAGACCCACCCAACCCAGCCATCCCCCGCCTCCCACCTTGCCGCCGGCCCCACCCACCACGCCGGTGACCCACCCC
>QANW01003946.1:377620-409142 GCA_003254865.1 Dryas drummondii
AGAGGAGAGGGGTCGGGGTAGGTCACCGGCGTGGTGGGTGGGGCCGGCGGCAAGGTGGCTGGGGTTGGGCGGGTCTCGGAGGGAGGGGTGGGAGGCGGAGGGAGGGGATGGGCTGCATTTTTTCTTTATTTTTTTGTTTTTTTAATTTAATTATTTTGTTTTTAGTTTTTTTTAAAATAATTATTTCATTTTTTAAAGTTTATTTTATTTTTTATTATTGTTTTGTCCACGTGGCATTATGTCAGTATGCCACGTATGCACTTAACGGCCTCCTCAACGGAAAAGTTGACGGAGGTACCTGGATGTGCAAAATCAGTAATTGAGGTACCTACGAGCAACTTTTTTTAATTGGGGTACTCAAGTGATATAGAGTGGTTAGTTGAGGTACTTTTGTGTAATTTGCCCTTTTTTTTAATATCTATTATATGAAAGTTTAGCTAATATTCTTTTATTATTATTATTATTTATATGAAAATATAACTAATATTTGTGTTAGTTTTTAGTAGATGGCCAACACTAGGTTTGTATGGACAGTCGCATAGATCAATGCAAGTAGCAACAGTTGTGACACAGGGCAATTCATAGCTGGTACCGGTACAAATTAAGTGATAGAGAATAAATTAGCAAAAATTGTCCCAAATATGAAAATTAGAGCTAGCCCACATATAGCCTCCAAAATAAAAAAATGGAGGCAAAAATATGCTATTGTCTATGACATGCTGAACTAGAGAGGGTTTCTCGGAATGATGAGATGAAATGTGTGGTGATTGATAGCGATGATGTGTGTGGCAAGCTTATTTACAAGTATGAATACAAGTTTCTATTTCATAATTAATTTTCATAAAATTTTAGTTTGCATTTGAGTTGGACATATATGTGTTTTTTATTATTATTGCAGACTCATAAAGGAGACAGCAGGGTGAAGAGAGAAGCCTTATCTATTATTTGAGAGGTTTCATAACATTTTTGGCAGATATTGTGCGAGTGAAAGAGCATCTGAAACTCTTCTTGATATGTCAATGCATGATGATGACGACGCTGAAAGCAACAACCTTGATTTTAGGTTGTATGCATATCAACCTACACAACAACAATCTCAGCATACCCAACAAATATCTCACACTCAGGCTGCATCCTCAAGTAGGTAGAGGGCAAGACTAGCTGACAAGCTTTTTGATGGTTTAGGAAAAATGGCTTAGACCTTTTAGTCTATGAATGAGAATATAGACACCAAAGTGCAAGTGCTAGCTGATAGTTTGAAGGATCTCAATGAGGACAAATTCATAGCGGATGAGCTAAAGAGGATGAGGCTTCCTATTTTGATTCGTATCCAATTATTGACCTTGTTTGCATATCAAACAATATCATTTGTGTTCAAGTCCATGGGTAATGATGATGAAAGGGATGCATGACAGGATTGCTCTCAGATTCTACCCTGAACCAGGAGTGAGTCCTGTGGGATTCCATTACTAAAGAAAATTCTATCGGAAATTCAGCAGAACCTCTTCTGCAATTGGACTAACCCATACTTATAATACCCGTAGAAAACACTTCTATTCCTTTCAGCCACCTCTACCACAAAGCCAAAGAGGGTCTCTGACCCATCCAAAGATAAAGTAAAATACATACAACTAATTTTTTTTTCTTCAGGTTATCAGAGTCATTCTAGATTTTATACAAATAAAAAAAATGTAAGGAGACTCTAGCCTATGAGGTCCTCAAACATTTTCAATATGTCTCGACGTTCCTCTTGGCTCGACCGCTCCTACCTGGGGGAAGATTTAAAACCAAACAGACAACACGTGAGAGAAAAATCTCAGTGAGTGGACAAGTTATGAAAATGAAACATAAAAGTTATTTATCTTTTTAGAAGCCTTAAAATCAAATAATTCTGAGACATCACATCACTCTTTGAAATTCCCCAGTTCTTAAAAGCTTGTCGAAACTCCTTTTCAAACAAAGTCAACGATTAGTCCACGTAAACATTTTCATCATTCAAGTAAACACAATGATCCTAGAGGAACTTCCATAAAACATACAAGGTAAACGACTACATATGATATAACACCAAAATAAACAATAATGTAATTAACTCAAATCCTCCATTGTTATTCAAGCAAACTATCTATCTCTACGCCATGAAATGAAACATCACATCATATTATTATTCGGGAGAGCTGCTAGTCATACACTTAGGTAATTAAATTCGCCACATCTCGAGCATAGGCACGAGCAGGCAAATAAGCTCACCATTTTCCATGCAGAGTGATCTCGATGCACGAGCAGACATGAATGCTCGCCACTTCTCATGCAGAGCGAATCTATACACGAGCAGACAGGTAATTAGGCTCACCACTTCTTGTGCAAAGTGAATAGATGCACGGGCAGAGTACAGGTAACTAGGCTCGCCACTTCCCGTGCAAAGCGAATCGATGCACGTGCAGGCAGGTATCCTCACACAAACTCAATCTTAATGTTCTCGAATCTAGCTCATAACTATCATTGGTTAATAATATAATGCCCCTTGTATTTCAGATTCATCTCTACCTATGCAACATCATCAACACTTGCTATGAGAACATTTATTCTTAAAACATAGAATTCTAAACCCCAAACAAATCTTAATTTAATAACCAAGAAGCTACACCCATAAATAAAATTAAAGCTTGTAATTTAAAACATTTACTCTCCACCAAAACAAAACCATTCATAATATCTCAAAGCCACACAAAATAACCTCTTGACAAGAAAAATCATTTAATAAAACTCAAGGTAAGCCTTCATTAAACAAATGTAAATGTACAGTTTAGGAATCATAAATCACTTATAGATGGGTCAGTTTCCAAGATCTTGCAACTCGATCCATACTTAGATAAATCAAGAGAGAATTAATTTCTAAAGTATGTAAAACATTTCAAAAGTAAGAGTCCACTTACGATGCAAAAAAATCTAAATAAACTTAAGATAACAAATAGAATAATAAATCGGGAAATTCATAAATCATTTATAAAAACAAGGGGTCCACTCACTAATTGGGAAACCTAGCTTCGATCCTTCGCCGAATTATCACGTGCCACGGTCATCTCGCCTATATAAAAAACAATAATATACAATTAGTCTCGTCCCAACAACCAATAAAGTGTGTGTACAAGAAACCCAACGTCCTAGCTAATTCGCGTTCTTCCTAATGGTTATAAATCGTTGCCTTAAAACTATGATACTCTGAAACCTATTCCCAAACATCCTCGGTTCGACCCACGACACCCAAGATCTCAAACTAGACCAAAATCTCGAAATGAACCCTGCACGTGGCTCACCTAAAACAAAAAAAAATCATCTGAGGATAACTTTGTTATCCAACAAGGGTCCGCTTTGATCCTAAATGAACTTCCGTCAACTCGAGTAGCCTCCACCTACCCAAATCGCCAACCGACTTAGTCAAAAAAATTCAAATTAATGCTAGGAAATCAAAATGACAGTAGGGTGATCAGAACCACCGTCATCGCCGCTCAAAGTGGCGGTACTAAGATCAAATTTCACAATTTCTCCAAATTTCACAACACTTTTAAATTCTAAACTTCAATTGAGTTTCAAATGGATATATATTGTCCAACGATGGTCCAAGAATAATCCCTAAACCAAAATTTTCAAGGCAAACCCGAAATGGCCCATGAATCCTCAAAAATCAAGTTCCTATACACCCAAAAACAAACAATTCTCCAAAATTGTTTCAAATTTCCAAGTCTAACATCAATTAAGGGTTCTTAGGGGTGAGAATAGTCGACAATTACACACAACATCAACAAATTTTGAATTTTTAAGAGGAACCCAAAATGGGTCCTAAACCCCAATTTTCCAAAATCACAATTACTCAAAATTGACAAGTAAAACCATATGGGTTTGGAAGCCCATGAAGAGAGGAAGAAAACCCACTAACCAATTTCTTGATTGGAGCTCGGAGGTGCCCGGAATCGGGAAATGAAACCGGCGGCTGACTTGGCTTTCCTGAGCTGTTTCTGCACGCAGGGGGCACTGGCCGGCGAAGGGAAGCTCAGGGAGGGGACAGCCGGCCCAAGGGGATGACGCTAGTGGCCTCGTGCCTCCGGGACAGTGGCCGGAGGTTGTCCTTCGGTGGTGGTGCTACACGCATAGAGGAGGGGAAGATAGATGAGTATCGGGGGGAGGAGAGAGAGAGGAGGGGGGCTGAGGTAGTGGCGTCGCTGCCTCCTAGCCGGACAGCGAGGGAGGGAGTCGAAGAGAGAGGGAGCTCGAGGGAGGGTTGGAGAGAGAGAGAGAGATAAAATTTAAAATCTGATTTTGGATTTTTTTTAAACCCAATTTGTTAATTTACAAAATTGCCCCTCACTTCAAATGTCTATATCTCTCAAACCGTAACTTGGATCGATGCGTGCTACGTGTCTATGAAATCGTGGGCTCGAGACCTATCCAACAAGCACAAACTCGAAGTCCAGAGCTCGTTAAATAAAAAGTCAACCTTTTTTGTCAAACCCAATTTAAAACTTAAATTAGAAATTAAACCAAAACCTTTTTATTTTCAAAATAAATTCTCAAAATATTTAAAATAAATCTTTGGAAAAATACGAGGTCTCACAATTCAATTTCCCACTATGCCTCTAAATGACCATTACGAATAAAAAAAATTTAAATTTCTCGTAAAATTTGGGTAGGGTCGTTACAATGCATATGTTCAAAAATTCATTCAAGAGCAAAGAGTTCGTGATTGAGATATGTTCTTACTAATTGGTGATTATGGATCGTAATGTGATGTAATGACTTTTATAATTTTCTCATTATTTTCCTTAGTTTAATGGACTTAGATTAAATTTTAGGATATTTCTTGGATGATGGTTGTGGAAATATTGGATGATTATGGATGTTAATTTGAGGTAATGATGTTTACGATCTCTTTTTTTGTTTTTATGACTCAAATTTGTGACTTGGACAAGCAGTGAAATTTCTTGTTTATGAAGAATAAACAAGAATGATAGAAAGAAATTAACATCATATTCTATTGCTTTTTTTCGTAAGAAAAATGTGAACACAAAACATCATTTAAAATATCAATTTGAAACTACAACATATCAATTGAAGACTGCATAAGGGAACATGCTTTTGCTTTGTGGACTTTTTAGTCAAAGGAAACATATCACTTTTGATCCATGATCATCACAATTAAACAGTTGTATATGAACAATTAATTGATTTTATTAAGGATAATTTGTCTATATTTGGATGAGTTGTTGAATTTAGGCCATCTATGTATTATATAGATATTATATATGATGTATCATGCATGTGCCAAATATAGAATTACAAAAAATAAAAATCAACAGTCCAATCCAGTCATGTGGTTCTACCAAACGTGAGACAGTCCCGTGGGAGACAGAGCTAAGGGGAAATGATGAAAAGACAACAATATCCTTACAAAATGTTTTATTTGATAAAAGAGTGCTCCTATAAACCCTTTTCTTTCTCACTACACACCCTTTACTCTTACACATGAGATACACCTTTTTACATTTTACTAGTCTCTTGGCACGCACTCCGTATGTGTTAATTAACATTTTTACTGTGTTTTTTCTCTTTTTGTATTTTGTTTTCATTTTTTTTATAGCTTCTCACCACTCTCTCCATGTTTTAAGGTGGTAGGGTGTCTTTTTTTTTTCAGTTTATTTTAATGGTTGTATTTTACAACCATACCCTCATTTATTATGTTGTTTTATGTGTTTCTTTTGTTGAAAGAAGGGTATTTATGGTAATTCAAAATTTGGTGAAGCCTATGTTTTTCATATACCTAACTATATATGAACTTATTCTTGTGTTTGATTTTTCTGGTGTTGTATGCATTAGTATAGATGCATAATGATCTTATTTGGTTAGAATCATGTCTGCTAAATACTAGCATAGCTCAGTTAATTATCACTACTACAAAAAACGTAATAGATATCGGTCAATAGACCACGGTTCTTATTTTGTCTGTTATCTTAATTTACCACACAACAGTTTTTAACAAACCGTTATATTAAGGTATATTATCCCATGGTATTTGGTTTGATAATTTTTCCTAATAATTAACAGATAATAGCATTAGAGAATATCGTTGTGTTGGACAAGTTTCACAAAAATTAAAAATTTTGCGGGTCTTTGTATTTGACAAACGCACGCCTACTTTAATGAAAAATTCCTCGCGCGCAAGTCTTTGTGGATCTTAGCCTCATTCCTCATCGCCCATATATGTCCCTCTAACCCACTCTTTGTCTCTCTCTACAAATCACTATTTTTCCAATGCTTCTTTCTCCTTCTCTTTCTCTCTCTCTCTCTCTCTCTCTCTCTCTCTCTCTCTCTCTCTCTATATATATATATCTACATATCCACATAATCTGTGTATCCACTTATTTATTAATGATTTGAAGCCCTTAGCAGTAACGAAGCTCAGCAGCAATGGACTGGCGCAGGGAGCTACTCCGACGTCGCCGCCGTTGATGGTGTCAAGATTGTTCAAGGAGGGGAAGAGCTCGTCGCGGAGAAGAGGATTCCTGAGGCCGAGCGTGGACGACGATGAGTTCATTAACCTCTTGCACGGCTTGGATCCGGTCAAGGTCGAGCTCAATCGGCTTGAGAATGAAGTCAGAGGTGCGAATGCGGCTTGATCCGTGGGTTTCCTGGAGATTTGCAGCTAGTTTTGTTCGATTTTGAGTGTAATTTCTCGATTTTTTTACTATCGTTTTGTGTGAGTTTTGCAGATAAGGACTGAGAGTTAGGAGAGGCACATGCTCAGATTAGGGCTCTCAAGCTCTCTGATAGAGCTAGAGAAAAGGCTGGTGAAGAGGTTATTTTCGTCAATCTCTGTTGCATTTATTTTTCGAGAAAACAGAAACAGAGATTTTTTATGTGTAGAAATACTGTATTTAAATATTGACTTCTGGATTTCTGGGTTGGCATCTATGCCAATCTCCTTGTGCGTTTGTCTGTGATTGAATTTGAATCTTAACTCCTTTAATTTTTATTTTTTTCTGAAATTTTTCCTCTCCGTGTATAAGAGTCTCGTTTGGAGTATTATTTTTAATTATGTTTTTTGCTTTGATAGTGAAAATTACATTTAGCCCATATTTTCCCTCATCTTCCTTGATCTTAAAAGAGCGTCACCGACGTCGTCCTCGTCCCTCAATCTTCACAGCGTCGTCGACGTCGTCCATCTCCGCGTCCATCTGGCTGATTTATGTTTTGGGTGGCTAGGGCTAAGATTTTGATGGTGGGTTTTTGGGTCTGGAAATGGGGTTTTGGTTGGGATTATGTTTTTGTGGCTTGGAGTAGTTTCGAGTTCAATTTTATGGTGGATTTTGGTTTTAGTCATTTTGTGGGTGGGAATCTATTGTTGTTTTTATCCGTTAAAGGCTGGGTCTAGGATTTAAAGGGTTTTGAAGGTGAATTCCAACCAACTTTGGGGTGGGTTTCAATTTTTTATGGTGGACCTTTATTTTTCTTCAATTAATGAGTGCATTTGCCTATTATTCTGTTTTTCTCATTTGTTTTTGCTTTCCTTAGAATTTTAAATTGGTTCTTGTTTGTTTTTTTTTTTTATCTAATTTGACTGGTGACTCTTTCATTCGACCTCATTTGAGGAATTTGTCTCCTTATCAGCCCATTTTGCCATTTGAGGTATTCCAATCTGAACCCAGCTCTTATTTCCTCTTTTAAATTCATTTAAAGTTTGGTGGTTTAGTGGATATTTGTGAGATGAATGGTGAATAAGTTATGCTAGACTTGATAATGCTTGCGGAATTATATGACCTTGGTGTTTACTTACCTTGTAGTGAAGTGAGATTATTACTAATTTTTAGTGAAATGGTTAAGCAACTCAGTTCTAAACTTATGTTTGTTTATGTTTATTTAGTTGGCTATATAATGTGTTCTTCCATTCCATTCCCTTCACTTCTTTTTTGTCTTTTATTTTCTGTGTTTCTATAAAAATTGATATATCCTTGATGTCTTTCAGAAACCCAGAAAGCACTCTTAGAGTTGGTTGATCTCTTGAACGAGACAAATTTATATGATATGGCATTTACAATTCTTTTATGATTCTTAAAGGTTCAGAGATAAAGAGGTATACGTCTATACTATAGTATTTTCACATCAATATTTATTTCCTTTGTGATACATAAAATGTATTCTAGAGTTCTTTTTGGTTCAGGGGATTGGAAAGAGTCTTCTCTGCTATATCACTAAAATGTTGTCCACATATAGTTTATTTTTCATGGTTTGGGTAAGATAAGTCTTTTCCTTGTGATGCAATTGGCTTTAATACTCTTAAATGTGTAGAATCATAATTTTGTAATAATTTACTTTTATTTTATATTTTACATGAATTAATAATCTCCAAAACTGAATCTAAATGATGTTTCAGGGATGATTCCAAAGCACATGTTCTTTGTTGATATCATCAAAGGATGTTCATTTCCTCTCTCTCACATGCACTATCTCTCTTAGTCTTGTTCTGGTTATGGGTGAAGTTATTGTGGCTTGATAAAAATTTGGGGTATTTTTCTGAGTTTAGTCAATATTCATGGGTTGTATTAAATTCTCTGGTTTGTGATTGATTTTACTGATATAGGGTTTATTGGGTTTACTGGGGATATGATGTTTGTTTATTGATTTTGTAAATTATTTGGGTTTATTGATATGAGTTTACTGATATGTGCTTATTCATTTTGCTTGATCTTTATTGATTTTGTTTACTGATATGAGTTTATTGATTTTGTTTACTGATATGGGGTTTGTTTATTGATTTGGTTTTAGTTGAATTAGTATTTTGTTGTTCAAAATATTGTTTCCTTTTTTTTTAGTCTTGGTTGCTCAGCTTCATGTTTTTAGAAAACTGAGTTCGCCACTGGAGGTCCGGACCTCAAGCCTAGGTCTCAAACACCAATCTTACTGGAGGTCCGGACCTCAAACCTAAATTTCTAAATCCAATCTTACTAGAGGTATTGTCCTCAAGGATGAGGTCTGGACCTTAAACCTAGGTTTCAAACACCAATCTTACTAGAGGTCCGGTCCTTTAGAGTGAAAGCATAAGCATTTGGAGCTTAAATAAGTGACTTGTGGAGTTTTAATTGAAAGCATTTGGGTTTCTCATTTGCAGAAATTTCAAAAAGATAAAAATATTCACTTATCTGCAAATGAGAAACTCAACAACGAAAAAAATGCATAGACCCAACAATATTTGGTCAAGATACAAAAAGTTAGTGGATTTTCCTTCTTTCAAAACTCTCTTACTTGACCAAATAAGTGAATATTTGTATGTTTTTGAAATTTTTCTGAAGTTTATCCAAATGTGACTTTGTGTGTGTTTGTGCTCTTTTATAGGGACTTTGTTAATTTTCTTAATGCTTTGGAGTTGGGGCAGCTACTTAAAAAAGGTATGAGGAGGAGGAAAGACAACACTTATACCCAAGAAGATATCAATGTGTAAATATACAAAATTATCAAAGATTATAATACTGTTTTCAATTCTTCTATTTAGAGCTTTGTTTTGATTGTAGTTGGCAGTAAGAAGCTGACAGATATAGGTGCATATACTTGTGACTTAGGGAGGTCAAGTTGGAAGGAAGTGAATGTGTTATGTTAAGCTAGGTTTTTTTTTTTTTTTTGGGTGCCTCTTCTTTTAAGCTAGTTTGACTGAATGTATTTTTTGTACAACGTACTAATCACACTTATGGATTCTATCATGTAATGTAATCTTACATATATTTATGAAGTATCTTTTGATTTAATTCTGAGCATGAGCGTGCATTGGTATACTACAACTAAGTGCTGTATTGCATTGGTTTTCAGTAAAAACCAATGTACCAAAGTATTATATACATCAAAATCAAATTGAAATTATTATCTTACACAATGATTATATGGTTAAAACCAATTGTACTAAGTGTCTTCCTACAACGGTTTTCAATAGAAACCGATTTACCAAACAATTATATACATCAAAATCAAATTGAAATTGTTATCTTATACAACGGTTATTATACATAAACCGTTATCTTAATGGTTATTTCACCTCGTGTTTATACTTAAAACAGTTGTAAAATACATGCATTAGGGTATAGAAACCGTTGTCTCGCCTATTAGTACACATCGGTCTTTAAATAAAAATTGATATCTAGATAAGTATGCAACAACGGTATCTCCTAAATTATTGGTTTCTGAGGGTGTATATACAATGGTTTTAAATTAAAACCATTGTGTAAATGTTTACAAGACAACATATATTACCTATTGTCTATTGGTACCCCAATAGACGTTGGTTGATTAGACGACGGTATTTTGGCAACTTACACAACAGATAAAATCCGTTGTATATTACATTTTTTGTAGTAGTGTATAAGTCTTTGCAATGCTTGATTCATGGGACCAATTGTTTTGAACTTACTAGATTGTTTAAGATGATTTGGTTTGCAAAGTTAGGACATAATGCTTGTGTGTTAACTAAAGAAACATGTTAAGGCATGTTGATGATTTCAACTTGCCTCGAAATAGAACAAAGCATGAACTAGCTAGCTATGGTTATAACTTGAAATACACTTAAAACAAACTATGTAGAACCTACAACCTTCTCCACTGCATGAACCTGAAACTAGTAAGGGACTAACTATCTTAAAATGAGTTAAATACACACTGCATAAATGAAACAGCTACGTAAACAAATTAAGATAACAAGGAGCTTAGTTTTACTACCCTAGAAATGCATGTCTTTAGGAATGAATATTAGTTGGATCAAAGACTAGGAATTAAACTAATAAGGAACATTAACTGCTAACCTAAAATTGCTTCAAATTGAGAATTTGAGTAATGCAAGCCCTTTATTTTGTTAATGCTTATTATGTGCTTGACTGCATCCACTAGCTTACTTAGCAAATACAAATGTGACTTGTGTAGTGAACTTAAACATTCATATATGGAACTGTCATTTCATGATTTTATGTGCATGATACATAAATGGTTCATTGAGAACAGATTTCCCTTTCAAGGAGTCTGCATGTGCATTACATTAATATTCATAGTGATTTGAATTAAAAATGTAAATTCTAATGTGTTTGAAGTGTTTGGACTTTCTAATTAGAGATGAAAGAATAAATAATTCTTTATCCTTGGGTTCAAATTCCTAAAAGTATGCATATAAGGTACTCTAGAGGGTTATATGGTTTAAGAATATGCTAGAGGGGAAAAGATAGTCTTATCTGCTTTCATTAAAGGACATCTCACTATCTAAGGCCTACTTGTGAGTATATTGAGATAGAGATAATGAAATTACAAATTAGGGATAAGTCTACTGTTTTTAAATCTTGACAGGTGAGCTTTGTCATGGAGGAAAGGTACGCACTGCATTATTATTATTATTATTATTATATATATTGACTGTTAACATGCATTTGCATTTCATTAACTACTCAATGTATAATTATGAGGAATATCAATGTATGTGAAACAATGTCATTATAAGTTGAGATATATAACTTCAAATCTAAGTCAGACATGTAATTAATGACTGAGTTGAAATCTCATTTAACTTAATGATTAAATGAGTAAGTACCTGATAAAGGGAAATGGCTTGATCAACCTGCTTGATTGTTACCTACTTGTCTTAAGAATGCTAAGGCCAGTTCGCCAAATAATTATGTTTTCGTTAAAACTTATGTTGATATTTAAAATAGTTTGAATGCACGCAATTGTTTTGGATTGATTGAGCAAGGGATTAGTTGTTTTTGGTGATACTCACCCCTACACAGTTTGTAAGTGCATGATACTATTAGGACAATGGTTAGCATGGTGGAGCTTTCGAATTCTGAGGAGCAAGGAAGTTGGTGGAATAGGACTCCTAGCTAGCATTGACATCCCAGCACCCCCAACATCAGAGAACTCTAGTGAGGAGGAGGATCTCTCTATAGATGAGTGTGTGACAACCCTTTTTATTTCATCTTTTTAGTTGAGAAATCTATTGAACAAAGCACTAAGGATTAGTTGGGCTCATCATTTGACTTCTTTGCTTTTAGTTTCAACTGTTTGGTCTTTGGCACCTCAAAAGAATTCGATTTACATTTCTTACTTATAATTTGTTTTGTTTGGTATATTTCAAGGCAAGGGTTTACTATTCATTTCTTTCATTTCTTTCAACTACTAAACCTAAAAAGCTCATCACATTGATGTAGCTTCCATTACTACTGAAGTGCATTATTATATTTGCCTTACATTGACTATTGACTTTGGAGTATTCTCATTAGGGTATAGTGAGTCTATTTCAAGGTTGATAGCCAATGTGGCACTGCCACATGCCCAAAGTAACAAACCTAATTTTGAGGTGTGACAATTAAAACCCAAAATCAAATAAAATCTAAGAAAAAAAAATGAAAAACTAAAATTACTCAAAAGTGAACTAAATATTTACATTATGTAATAAATTACTAAAAGGTAAGGACTAAAAGACACGTTCTTTTAAAAGGGTATATGTATAATGCACGCAAGCCAAGTAAAAAAATGGATAGAAAACGCTAAAATTAAAGCTCAACAAGAACACCCAACAAGTTCATATCTCTACTTAATATCATAACTTCAATTTAAACCTCAGTAAACAATGAATTCATATACAACTTAACCATAAAAAGCGCACTAAACCATAGCAACAATGTCCTATATATTATGAAGATCCCCTTCACCTTAAAAAAAAAAAAAACAAAACAAAAAGAGAATCATTAACAAAAGCTGTGATTGAACTCATAAGGCAAGAAGCTGTTGCTAAAATGACACTTCTATTAATGCCTAAAATCATTAATAGAAGATGTGACCAAGTTCCAGAATTACAAAATAATTAAAACTCTATGCAGAAACCACAACAACAGAACAATCACGTACATAATGAGAAGAAGTAAGTAAATCATATACAAAAAAAAAAAAACAGCAAAAGCAAAAAAGCCAAGCCTAAACTCCAAAGTTAAACAATATACAAAACTTGAAACATAAATACATAAATTACCCAAAGAGAAAACAAAAATCACAGATAAACCCTATGAAAACTAACAACACAAATTCATAAGGAACATAAATCCAAACAAATTCAAAATCGAAGTATATGAACACAATTTTTAGATGAAACTCAAGATGAAGATCACAAAACCTGAATAGTCAAAGGAAAACACTAAATTAGATGTAAAATCTATTTCAAACATGAAAAATCAAACCCTATAATAAACCTCAACATCTGTTTGTACCATGGATTTTAGAAGATTTAAGTTAGGCGCAAGGGATTATGAGCCCAAGTCCGAAGCCCAATTTCAAGTTCCACTTCAGATGACCTTTGCGAAAAGAATGCCTTCACAAAATAGTGTATTCTCGGCTACACCAAGCCGAGAAATTCATGGGTTGGGACCATTAGTGTAGTGAAACGTGGGCTTAAAAGGCTGTTAGAAGTTGGTCAACAGCTGTCACAAAGGGATAAGTACAAGATCCCAGCCGTGTTCAAAGCCCTACACGTGGGGATAATCCAAAGAAAGCTGCCTAGGGTTTCAGGGCCTTAATCCGAGTATAAATATTAAAGCTACTGTCAAAGTGACGGCTCTCCAACAACACACACAAGAAACCCAAGCTTATTCTCTGAAATTCTTTGCAAAATGATTTAATCATTTACTTTGTCTGCCTTTTGTTTTCGTTTAATGCCTTGATTTTTCCTTTCTTTTATTGTAATTCTGTTTGTTATCGCACATTTAAGAGCTTTATTTATTACTCTTTCCCTTGCATTTATTTCTTGAATTTAATATATTTCCTTGTCAAGAATTAATCAATAAAACATTTACTTTCTCAATCATGGAGAATTTATTGTCAATTTATGTCCTTTCTTTCCTCTGAATTTTACTATCCTTATCTGTGATTTGTGATTCCAATGGATATTGTTACCAGATTTGGATATTGAGATAAGTTAATATTCATAATTTTTAGTCCATTTACTTGTTTTATTCAGTCACGTATCAAGGAACAATACGAACACGTCTTAATTTAGGCACGAGCTTTTGACACTTAAAGTCCTGTAATGCCCAAGCATAAAAAAGAACCAATCACAATTGTTTGATCCCTTATACTTTTATTGAGTTTATCATATTTCTACCCTCTTAATTATTTCGCAAATCGTTCCAAGTATAAGTTATACTTAGTGGCATGCCCCTTTCGCACAGTCAAATCAATGATATGGATCAAATTGTAACCCAATCCATGAGTGAAGCACTTTTGACCATAACAACATCTATTCACAAATCGTACAACTATAAAATGAAAAAAATTAGACAAAAAAGCAAAGAAAGAGATCACATACCCTTACAACCAAACGAACTCAAATCTCCACAAATTTGCTCCAAATATCCAAAAAAGTGCAAAGAATTTTTGCATGAGAGAGAGTTCTAAGTAGACCATCAAAAACGAAATCGAAAAATCACAAAAGAAACAACCCAATGACCCAGTTTAAAAGGGTAAAGGGCAATTTCATCAAAATAATATATATTTTAACCTAATACTTATCACACGAGGATTAAAGGATAAAATTATCAAATAAAAAGGGTCCAAAGGGCCGAAAGTTTGTGACCTAATCTGAAAAATGAAAACCAACTCAAAAATTATTCGGCATTTTTTTTTTCTCTCTTTTTTATAGGAAAATAAAGGCAAAAGGGTCCCTAGGAGTTCCCGTGGTCGCATTGGAGCAGAACCATTCCAATCTCTTCATATATCGCACTTTTTGGGTGCTGCATCTGTAAATTCCATTTTGTTAGAGTTTTAGTGATGGGTTTAGTGTTCAGAAGTAACAGCGGAAGTATGAGATGCTTGTCGACGTCCTCTCACTCACACTCACGCTCACAGTGCTTACCGTCTCCTCTGTTATTCCAGTCTTCTCTCCCACAGCGCCTCAACGTACGAGTAACGGCGCTGAAGCCAACTAAAAGGGTTCGTTGTGAGCTCCAAGGAAAAGTCAATGGCGCTCTCTCCGCTGACTCCGACCCCCGCTTCCTCGACCGCGTATGCTTTCACAACCGCCTCCCCTTTGCGCCTTTTCCTTTATTTTTGTTTCCTATAAACAGAAAAATGCATTTGAAAACGCATAAGTAATACTCACAAACACACACAAGCTATTGACCACTTGCACAGTTGTTTTATGACAAGCTCGGTTCGAAGTAGACTAATTCTGATATCCTTCTTTTTCTTCCAGCAAAAAGCACTGGAAGCAGCAATGAATGATATAAATAGCTCATTTGGGAAGGGAAGTGTTACAAGATTAGGCAGTGCTGGTGGAGCTTTGGTGTATGCCCTTTATCTCCTTGGCATATCACTTTTTATGTAACCCATTTGGACCACCCCTGCTTGTATGATTTAGGTTAAAAGGTAGACTACTTAAAACTTTCTTTATTGCAGTGAAACTTTTCCCAGTGGCTGCTTGACATTAGACCTTGCCTTAGGTGGTGGCCTCCCAAAAGGGAGAATTGTAGAGGTATGTTCTCATTGTATGTTTTCATGCTTCTGTTATTTTTATTATTTTTTTTTTTTTATGTTTTTGCTAGCTAAATTACACCTGCATCCTTTGGGGATTGAACCCCGGAACTCACTTTCCACCTTCACCCTTGTTCTGAATACAGAGAGGTTCTATTGGGCCCGAAGGCCAATTGTTGCTTCCTTTTGATTAAATTCTTTGCACTTCTCATGATGAAAGATGCATTGTTTCATTGGAAAAATTGATTCGTTAAGTGGTGCACAAGATGCTTATTTGATAATTTGTTTAGATATCCGGTAAATATTCCTGTCGAAGTGGTATCCTACCACGGTGACTTGATCCACAGGTATGTAATCAAATAAGATATGTTATGTCTGCAAGGAAACCTGAAAAGTCGGAATCCTGTGGAAGGATCCAGAAGAACAAAAGAAGAAACCAAATGCGGAAGAGAAGAAAAATTTGGACTCAGGAAAGAATTACTGCATTGACGAATGGCAGAATGAATTACTAGTATATCCCATATTTATGATATTAGGACTATAATGCTGCTCAAGAGAAGTAGACTAGCTCACAGATTACAATTATTCACACAAGTTTTAAATCATGTTGTGTTAGTAGAAACTTAAAAAATGAACTAATAATCAAGTATAACATTGGTGAAAATCTATCTCAATTAGGTCTATTGTCCTAAGTGCTATAGTGTTCGCGATGATATGTGTTGGCTGACTGTGTAAAAGATATATTCCAGGTGACATGGTTCGTTAACAAAAGAAATTGTCAGGGGTTTCTCTAGTGGTAGAGCACTTATCTGAACACTCACAGCAAGAGTTTGACCCTTGCCCTCCTCTTCCCCCGAATAAAAAGAAAAAAAAAAAAAACTATTGAAAGATTTTAAATAGAAGAAGACGCATCAAGATAAATCTTAGTAAAAATAAGATGTATCAAAATAAATATTTGTTCTTTTAGATATGGTACACCAAGAAAATCTTCTTAGTATCCCAAAAACATCAAGAAGAAACAAGAAAGTGTGTGAATATTCATCAAATTCCTTTCATATAGTATTTTAGTGAGATGCTAGCATTTGGGATATCTAAGGGTCAGAAATTTTTGTTTTATATGAGTTTTCTATTTGCAAAACAGTCGTGATTCTTTCTTTTTGGATTATTGCTTATTGAATTAAGATTTGCAGCTTGAAGTTTGTGATGGTTTTATTGACAAAGTTCTTTTTTGTTTACTGGTTCTATTGATATTTACTTAACATAGCAATGAAACGGCTCTTTCTAAATATTAAAAGTTTTTGCAACTCCGGTTATGTAAACCCCAAAATCAACCAATAGTTTTTGTGATTAATCCCTAATAACAATTTCCCTTAATTCCAACCCAAGTAATAAGGCTTTTTTAATCTGTTCCGTTTAACTCATAAAATGACTTTTGTAGTTTATTTTTACTACTGAAGCACCAATGGATGGGTCCATATTTCTTAAGTAGTATGTGCTCAATAGTTTGGCAGGATATGCAATGGATGACTTTAATATGCTACTTAAGCTTTATAGTCCAGTGGAAATTTCTCTTAATGACTTCATATTTTATACTGACTGGAGTTGTGTATCTTTAATGGACTCCATGTCCTCCCAAAGAAGTAGTTGAGCACTTAACTTATTTAGAGTTTCTGCACAAAAGGCTGATTTATCTGCTGTATTTATTTCCAGATATTTGGACCAGAAAGTAGTGGAAAGACCACTCTAGCACTCCATGCAATTGCAGAGGTGCAGGTACTGTAGTTGTCTGAACTGTCATTCGGAATCTTTAGTTTCAGATTACTGAGGAGTTGCTTCTTCAAGATTGTTAAATCTGTATCGGAATCAACATTTAGCTTTTCAATGATAATGTGCAGAAGCTCGGAGGCAATGCTATGCTTGTTGATGCAGAACATGCTTTTGATCCAGCATATTCAAAAGCATTGGGAGTAGATGTAGAAAATCTGATTGTCTGCCAGCCTGATCATGGCGAAATGGCACTTGAGAGTATTATATATTTTCTTGTCTGCATGTTTTGTGGGAACTAATGCAATTATTCTGGATGTATTCAGCATGATGCCTGTGAAATACATTCTGTATATGCTTGATATATTTCTTGATTGATTTTCTGTCATCACAGTTGCAGATCGCATGTGTAGATCTGGTGCCATCGATCTTATATGTGTTGATTCTGTCTCGGCTCTCACTCCACGAGCAGAGATTGAGGTAACCTTTTTATTTTAAGTATTTTTGAATTTCAGGTATGCAATTGCTCATATCTGACTTTCTGATCTTAATATATATGTAGGGTGAGATTGGAATGCAGCAAATGGGTTTGCAAGCACGTCTTATGAGCCAAGCTTTACGCAAAATGTCAGGAAATGCATCTAAAGCTGGATGTACTCTAATATTTTTGAATCAAATAAGATATAAGGTAACTCATTCATATTTTTTCTTTCTGCACTGGATGTCATCACAGCTGAATTGAGCCTTAAAGTTTCCAGATACTGTGGCACATACTTGGGTCCAGTACAATAATTGAGATTGAGTGCCTTGGTCTGAGCAGCTGAATTTGAGTCGATAATTATTCAGATACCAATGATTGCAATTGTTCCTCCAGTTTTCTTTATATATTTTTTTTACCCCTAATCACAATTATTTCACTTCCAGAAACTAATAACATCATTCATTTATTTTGCAAGATTGGTGTATATTATGGGAATCCAGAAGTGACATCTGGAGGAATTGCATTAAAGTTCTTTGCCTCAGTTCGGCTTGAAATACGTTCTACTGGGAAGATAAAGTCTGTAAGCACAATTGACACTTTGTCTCATTGCGTATTAACTGGTACATAAATATATTTATTATGTACGTCATCTAATAAAGTTTGATCTATATTGTTTGCTCATAGAACATACTTCTATACTGATTAGGCAAAAGGAGATGAAGAAGTTGCACTTCGGGTTCGTGTAAGAGTGCAAAAGAGTAAGGTAATTTTGAATACATCAAAATAATTGCTGTATCTTCAAGCATGTATACCATGCACAGAAAGAACTTTTCTTTTATTTTAACCTTTATGATTACTTAAATAGTAATTACAATCTCACTACAAATTTCATGACTGGTATACAATACGACAAGTGTTGATGTAGTCTGAGAATTAAATCCTAATTCCCACCGTCACGACGTACAAGCAATAATTCGATGAAAGATAAATAACAAACACAGCCAAGAAAACAGAAAGTAATAAACCAACAAGCACACACAATCACACTGAGATTTGTTACGAGGTTCGGCAAAATTCCTGCCTACGACCCCGGGAGAGATCTCCGTTCTTCACTATAAGAATAATAAGTATTAAGATTACAATTAGACTAAATCACATAACCCAATCCCCAAATCCCTTGTACACCCTTTCACAAAGTGTTTCCCAAGAACCCTAGATCTCTCACCCAAGATTAATTACCTAATCTTGATCTCACCAATTCTAGATTGTGTGCCTCCCAAGAATCTTAAGGACTTGCTCACTCTAATATGATTCTCTCACGTTTTTCTAAGCCCCTAAGGTCCTATTTATAACCATAGGCCTTAGATTACAATCCTAGATAAAGTAAGAAGAAAGTTAACTTTGAGTAGGAAATAAGTTTCCTTTATACACAAGGAAAACCTCAAAACTTGCCCAAAACGAAGTCCAAAACGCACCAGGAATTAATAACCTTCCAACACCTATTTGGACTCCTAACTTCATCCTAGAATACCATGGAAATCCTCCATGAACCAGGAAATCTTCAAATGCGAGCCAAATTAACAACAATCTCCACCTTGGCGAGCATATCATGCAAATTAACTTGCACCAAATACCATTGGCCTTGACCTTGTACCAACTACACATAACCCGAATCAAGAAACTATGGTCCACCCTTGATTTGCATAGCCAATACCTATGTGCAGTTGCATCGTGTAACCAATTACCGGTTAGCACCGAAGAGGGGCCTCGATTCACCCCTTCCTCCAGTAGGATCTCCTTTCTCACCATCGTTTGAACCTTGGAAACATGTCACAACCGTCTCTGCTGTACTCACAAACGAGACCTTCCTCAAGCGCTTGATTTCTTGTGCATTCCGTTTCCAACCAACCATCGAGGTTTGAGTTCCTATCAAACGATATAGACCACCATACTTCTCTCCCTTCATTAGGACCATGCTTCCATGAGTAATTTTCATGACTCCACTCGCTATCAAAACCAGGTAGCCCTTGGAATCCAACCTACTCAAGGATATCAAATTCCTTTGTAGCTTTGGGACATAAGCGACTTCACCCAAAGTATGCTCCATCCCATTGAACATCTTGATCTTCACCATTCCAACCCCCATGACGTCAACTTTGGACCCGTCAGGCAAAGAGAAAGATCCTCCCTTTGATTCTTGAAACTTTTCAAAATATTCTTTCCTAGAGCATATATGGTGAGTAGAACCCGAATCCAATATCCAATCACCATGAGAAGAAGTGTTACCTATAGAGACTGTGAGAAGTTCTCCAAATTCATTATAGTCTGCTACCACTGTAGAGCCATGACCATCCTTCTTATTCCAAGTCGGACAGTCCTTCTTTATGTGTCCCCACTCTTTGCACTTGTAGCACTGCCAGCCCTTACCATTACCCTTTGATCTAGCCTTGCTATTATCACTAGAACCCTTGGTAGTTTGTCTTCCTCTTTGATCATGAGCAACAAACAAGGAATCTTTATCCTCAACTTTCTTTCTCCTTTCACTAGACAAGAGAGTTGACTCGACCTCCTCCATTTTCAGTGTATCCTTACCATACAAGAAGATATCCACTATGTTGTCATATGTATTAGGAAGTGAGGTTAGAAGTAAGAGGGCTCGATCTTCTTCCTCAATCTTTACCCCAACTCTTTCGAGTTGATTTAGCAGTCCTTTGAACACGTTTATATGATCCATGAGATTTGCACTCGCTTCCATCTTCAGCTTATATATGTCCCGCTTCAGATTCACCTTTGTGGCCATAGACTTCTGAGCTAAATAAAGCTTTTATAGTTTCTTCCACAATTCTGGGGCAGAATCTTCATCTATATTGTTGATAATATTATCAGCAATATAAAGTCGAATCGTGCTCACACACCTGCACTCCAAGTCTTCCCAGTCATCATCTGTCATCTTTGCCGGCTTTCCTTCTTCCTTTTCCTTCAAGGCGCGTGCCACGCCTTGCGAAACTAGGACATCCTTCACTCTCTTTTGCCATAGAGTAAAGTTACCTCTTCCATCAAATTGCTCCACCTTAAAAGATGAAACACCACTACTTCCTGCTGCCATGACAAACTACACGGAACCACGATCGATGAACACGAAACCTGGCTCTGATACCAATTGTTGATGTAGTTTGAGGATTAAATCCTAATTCCCACCGTCACAGCGTACAAGCAATAATTCGATGAAAGATAAATAACAAACACAGCCAAGAAAACAGAAAATAATAAACCAACAAGCACACACAATCACACCGAGATTTGTTACGAGGTTCGGCAAAATTCCTGCCTACGACCTTGAGAGAGATCTCCATTCTTCACTATGAGAATAATAAGTATTAAGATTACAATTGGACTAAATCACATAACCCAATCCCCAAATCCCTTGTACACCCTTTCACAAAGTGTTTCCCAAGAACCCTAGATCTCTCACCCAAGATTAATTACCTAATCTTGATCTCACCAATTCTAGATTGTGTGCCTCCCAAGAATCTTAAGGACTTGCTCACTCTAATCTGATTCTCTCACGTTTTTCTAAGCCCCTAAGGTCCTATTTATAACCATAGGCCTTAGATTACAATCCTAGATAAAGTAGGAAGAAAGTTAACTTTGAGTAGGAAATAAGTTTCCTTTATACACAAGGAAAACCTCAAAACTTGCCCAAAATGAAGTCCAAAACGCACCAGGAATTAATAACCTTCCAACACCTATTTGGACTCCTAACTTCATCCTAGAATACCATGGAAATCCTCCATGAACCAGGAAATCTTCAAATGCGAGCCAAATTAACAACAACAAGTTGTTATGCCATTCTTAATTATGTGTTTAATTTCTCAAATTCCCTTGTCCAGTGCGGCCTGTGACCATGAAAATCCATGATGTAGCAGTCAACAAATTGTTATATTCCCCTCGCTACGTATGTCATTGCAATCACTAGATTGCACTAGAATATCTTGCTGAAGTCAGAGATTTCTGTCAAAAGGAATTGAATTCTTTTTTACAATTCAGATATTATGAAAACTGCTTGGATCCTCTCTTTTTTTTTAGGCTAAATGATTTTGTTGTGATATTTGCTTATTTTTGTTGGAAGACTTTTGTCAACTGCAATTTCCTGATTCACAGGTTTTGTAATAATTTAAGTAAATATTCATGATTGCACATAATCATCTCTATCATTTTAATTGTTTAGTCTGCTACTTTGTTACGTTTCTAATTAATGTTGCTCATTTGTAGAAAGATCCTTATCCTAAGTAGTTGTTGTAGGTTTCGAGGCCATACAAACAAGCTGAATTTGAAATTGTTTTTGGAGAGGGAATAAGTAAACTGGTCAGTATCACAACTTACCTGATTGCCCCCCGCGCCCCTCTTCCTCCTCAATGGAAACCAACTCTGTTTTTGACTCTTCTCTTTCTTTAAGGGTTGCATTTTGGATTGTGCTGAAATGATGGACGTAGTAGTGAAGAAGGGCTCTTGGTATAGCTATGGGGACCAGAGGTTTGTATTAAGCTTCTATTTTCAGCCTTTTGTTGCTCTTACATTGCTCTTGGTATAGCTATGGGGGACCACAGGTTTGTAATTGAACTTCTATTTTCAGCGTTTTGTTGTTCCACATGAAATCCAATAATGCACACTGCCAAAGAGAATCGTCTTTTTGTTTTTGTTTTTAATAAGAAACCCAAATTTCATTAATAAAACAATCAGAAAATACAATGTAAGAAGAACAAGAAATTCATCAGCAACTAATACAACAAACTGAAGCAAAATCACATAAAACACTCAAAACATCAGTTCCCCCCCCCCCCCCCCCCCCACGCCCCCCACACACCCACNAGAGAAGGTAAAATTTAATCCTATCGGTTATCCCACAGTAACTCTACATCCTTGCCCTTATCCTCAAAGAGCCTCGTATTATGTTCCATCCAAACATTCTTCTTTGTGGTGATTAGCAAGCATAGGGCATTCTTCTTTGGAGCATGTCACAAGTATTTATTTTCCCTGTACCACCAGTCATGTAAAAATTTGCACCTTTGTCGGAATACTGGCCTTCCAAATCAATTTAAATGGTTCAAAAGGGAGGACCTGAATGATTGTTGACCAAATGAGAAAAAAAAAAAAAAGAGTTGGAAGAAAAGTTACGAGAGTGAACAGACCATGACCTTTTTGTCTACATGATTCGGATGGAAAGAGGCACTGTTTAGACACAAAGGAAATTCTGAACTCTCACTCAAAATCTCTGAAAGTGTAAATCCCCCAGAGATGATACCAATCGAAGAAAAAGATGCTGAAGAAGAGATCACAGCATTGCAGTTCAAAGAATTCCGATATAGATGAGGAAATAAGGATTGGAAAGACAGCCCAAAATCTTCCTAAAATTTGACTTTATTTGCATTACCCGCAACAAATTTCACCATATGAGAGAAGCTAGAATAACCCTGAAGGACTTCAGAAAGTGTCTCTCTCAAAAACCCAAGAGTTCAACCCATTAACATGAATTCCATAGTTACTCTGAATGACTGATGCTCACAAGGAATCTTTCTGAAGATCGAGCCTCCACAGCCACTTACCAAGTAAAGCCCTGTTTCTCTTTACTAAATTCTCAAGTAAAGCCTTATTTTTCCTTTGGGTTTAACAAAAGATCCCAACAAATCAAGTGATCCTTTATTCCCTTTTGCCCTCCACACTCCCCTCCTAAACAAAATCCCTCATGAATTTTTCAAAAATCCAATAATTGCCTTTCTTTTGGCTTCCATATCTCAGTAATTCTCTAGCAGCAAGAAATAACAATTCAAGGACAAACCCACACCACTCCAAACACTCTCAACAGCTGAGCCAGTATTTGCGTTATGAATTAGCAATGCAAAAGATTATGATCAACATTCTCCCCCTGTTGACACAAAGCACTGTAATGTGGAGATAAACAAGCATAAAGTCTTCAGACAAAATAAAAAACAAACAAGCATAAAGTCTTATTTTTCAGATTTTTCACAAGTACATATTTTCCCATGAGCCACACACCAAGTAAAAAGCTGCACTCTGGTGGGTACACCAGTTTTCGAGATCATTTTATATGGCTCACAAAATTGTTCAGACTGATTATTTATCAAATTATGGAAAGAAAAAAAAAAATTTACTAGAGAAGAAGAGGTTTGGAAAGCCAGAGTACCTTGTAAGGTCATTGGGTTGGCTTGAAGCACATGAGAGGGTGAATACCTGCGCCTTGATTCAGAGAAGGAGACCAAGTTGTTACTCTCCTCAACAATGCATCATGTGCAAGATGCAGGGGAAAGTGCTAATCATGTTTTTGTGCACTGTTCAGTAGCTTTAAGATTATGGCATAAGTTGTTTAGGGACGCTGGGTTGAGTTGAGTGATTGCTGCTGGGTGATTTTCCTTGCTAAGTGAAAAACACACTGCATTTGGTGGAGGGGGAAAAAAAAAAAAAAAAAAGAACTGTGGGGTTGTAGTGTACTCGGTGCGTTCTGGGTAATTTGGATGGAGAGGAAAGGGAGGTTTTTCGAAGATTATAGTGGGTGGGGGGTGGGGGTGGACGAAATTTTGGGGATTGTAAGGTTTTGGGCTTCACTGTCAATTGAATTTAAATATTTATCTCCTTGTCTTTTCTTGGTAATGCTAGATTGGATAGCAGCTGTAGGATGAGCTTTCATTGTTGCTTTGTCCAATGCTGGTTTCTGTTTGTCTATAGATTAGCGGTGTACTCTGATATGGACTTCTTGTCCTAGTGTTATCTTTTTTAAGATGATAAATAAAATGTGTATCCTTTCAACAAGACAAACGAGAAAAGAAGATGGAGCAGCTGATTTGCAAGATAGTTTTGGAGAAGGTGTACAGCCGTGTGGAGTGGTGTACAGCTGTGTGGAGTGGGATTTTCTCGAGTTCACTTTGGGGAGGAAATGTTTTGGGGGTGCATGAAGGCAATGGGTTCACCTTTCTTATTCACATAATTGTGGATGTAATAAGTAAATTGGTAGATAAAGCTAAGGAGATGCATTAGTGGGATTGGCAGTTGGAAGGTAAAGTGTTAGATTTCTCAATTAGGAGACATTTTGTGCTTTGTGAGGTCTGGAAATAAATAAACCAGGCGCCCTTTAGCTGGAATAAGTTCACATGAAAGGAACGTGGAGTCATCTATGGTTTTCTCTTGTAAATCCTATTCAAGGCATCTAATGGACTACCCTTCTCTTTCTTCTTTCATTACCTCTCATGTAATATGAAAGGATGAAGTACCTCCTAAGGTATATGTGTTAGCTTGGATAGTTACTCATGGTCATGGATGGTGAATACATGTGATATGGTTTAGTGGAGACAACGTTCTCTTTGCTTATCTGCTGCTTCATTGCCCAATACCTGCATCTCTGTGGTCAAGACTTTTCAGGGAGGCTAGTTTGAGTTGGGATAACCCAGCTCTGTGCAATGCATTGCTGTGTGAAAGGTTTAAGTTATTTGGACGGAAGAAGAGAGGTGTAAAATTTGGGAGATGTGCAATGGTGGCCATTTTTTGGGTGGTTTTAGGTGGAGAGTATAGAAGGGTTTCTGTTGATGTGAAGGCAGAAGAGGTGGATCATTTATGGGAAAGAGTTTGGTTCTGGGCTTCTTTATGGCCATTGGTATCTTAAGAATTTAGGGGTAGCTCTTTTTTCTGCAATACAATCAGATTGGAGAGCCGCTGTGTCTTAGAGTTTCTTTTTTGTTTGATGTTTTTTTTGTTTAGTTGTAATTTTCCTGTAGGGCTGAGTGGCTTGTAGTTGTTTTTAGGATGGAAAACTTGAATTGGACACTTCGTCCTCTGTTACCTTTTAATTTTCATTATGAAGCTATGTTTCTCATGAAAAAAGAAAAAGATAGTTATATCAGCTCCTTTGGCTACAATCTCTGGGTTACCAGACTGATACAGAAGGAGCAAAGATTTGTTAAACCCCAAATTCCCTTTCTTCTATGACAGACCCACAAACCCCATCACTTCCCCTGCACAACCATATTCAAAAGACTTGATTCATCTTGCAACAGAATTTCAAATTTTAATTCTCTAAATGTGGCCAGCGAAAACATATACATGATTCATGCTCCTAACAGAGATACCCTGATGTGTTGATAACAAATTTACCCATGTCAAAAACATATTTCGCTACATAGAGTCTTCTGAACTCACTGCATCCTCTGTCTTGTGCTCACTACCACGCTCAAAGACCACTTCAAAATCATTCTCATGCCCATCCACTTGTAAGCTCCCTGATAACAAATTTGCTTCAATCATTGCCTCATCTCTGACTGTATGATTCTATGGACCAAGAACTTCACCTCAAAAACCTCATTTCATCAAAGACCTAGCATTCCTTAGCCTTCTCTATGCTTTACTTTCAACTTTTTTCTTGTGGCTATAGACCAAATTTTAGCATCGGTTAGCTTTGTCAACCTCCTTTCCCAGCAATCCACAACACACAAGATCAAAATGACTAAAGTCACTGCTCTGCAGCTCTCTCACTTATTGTCTAAATTCTCTGCACCTTTCATTTGTGTTGAGAACACATACTCTTCTTCTGATAGTCTGGCTTGCCAAACTTAAACCAGTCCAGTTGCTTAGGTTGACTTCCACCGGCATTAGGCCTCCTTGCTACAAATGATACCCTCTTTGGCTACTATATTAACACAAGCAGGCAGAAAACTCCATAACACTAATTCTAACTTCGAACAAGTTAACAAAGTTTGTTGGTTGAAATCAGTTTCTGAATACCCAACATGTCACCAACTTTTGTATGAAAATTTTAGGACGCCACAAATTAAAAGGTAGACCCTCTATAGCAATTGATATAATTAACTATTTTATCACAATAATTGTTAATATTCGGATCCCATTGTGATGAGAACATTGTAAAAGAGGACCTTGAATGAAACACCTTCCATAATCCCCAACTCTGGAGCCTTCTTCTCAGTTCTCACCGCTACAAACAACAGAGCTTTGTTTTGGAATGGATAAAATTGGGTTTTTTTTTCGTTTTTTTTGTTTTTTTCTTCCAATAATCTTTGTAAGGAATGTTTTACAAAGAATGTTTGAATCTTAATCAAGTCATGTACACATTTCTTTTATACCACCACTTGTGCATTTTGTGCTGTCCAGGGTTTTCTGACAGACAGCCATTATTTGCTTCATTCAACCTGTTTTCTCAAACCCTACTTGTTTTGAATCCTAGCCCAGCAGAAAGGACTCGGAGGAAAGTTCTCCAACCTATCTGATGTCAAAAATATAATATCCTGAACTAAATGGTTTTTAGCATTATCTAACATATGAGTAAGGTATTTTATTGTTTTCTTGTACACATAAGCAAGGCAGGGAGTGTAGCAAATTCTTTGGTTGTATTTTTGCACTAAATAAATGACAGGATGTTAATTGTTAGGTAAATACAGGCTGCCCTCAAAAGTTTAAATAGCTCCTAGGTGAGATGGGAGGAGCAGAAAAACCCTTATGGGGGATGCATGTTGCTAGCAGTTTTTTGGGTTATTTGGATGGAGTGCAGACGGAGCATTTTTGAGGATTATAAAGGAGTGGGACAGGAGGAACTCTGGGAGAGTCAGATTTTGGTCGGTTTTGTGGGCAACAGTAGCTTCAGAATTTAGAGGAACTTTTTCTGCTATCATGTAGATTGGAAAGCTGCTGTATGTTAATGTTTAAGATAGTGGATTGTCTTGTTTCTCTTTTAGGGTGTGGCATTATGCTTCAGATGTAAGATGTTCTGCTGATTTGGACACCTTGTCATTAATCTGTACTTGGTTTTTGCATTTAATAAAAAATCTTTTTTTTTCTCCAAAAAAAGAAGATGAAAGGAGGAGATTTACCTGCTACTCCGTGCTTACATTCTCATTCATAAACCATAGAATGTGATTAAACTTTAGGCTTTTATTCCTCCCAACTATTTTGTTTTCTTGCTATGACACTTTTATTTTCCTTGTTTGTAAAACAGTTACTTGTTTTCTTTTCTTTTCCATATCTTCCTCTCTTTCTCTCTTCCAGAAAAGCGTGCTAAAATTTTGCTCTTTCCTCAATTGTACAACTGCTGCAGCTAATTAATGGCATTTGTTTGTGATTAAAAAAGGTTGGGACAAGGAAGAGATAAAGCCTTGCAGTACCTGAGAGAGAATCCTCTTCTTCTTGATGAAATAGAGAAGGTTTGGACAATTATACCTACTATGATATTTTTGATATCTTCGATTGAACTTGATGCACTACCCTAGCTGTTTTTTTTTTTTTTTTTCATTTTTTCTTCATCAATACATTGTTTCTTATTGTTTATTTCTAGTGGTTAAGACCTGTACATTGTTTGGATGGTATATTGCTTCACTTTCATTCAATATGTGCGAGGAATCTAATGAAGATGCTGTTCATCATCTCTTACATTGTTAAATGGCTTGGAAGTATTGGGGTTTGATGGTTTTGTCTTGTTTGGGGGTTTATTGGTGTTTAAAAAGAGAGAAGATCATTGTATTTCATATTCAAATGAAAGGATTGCGCTGATTTATATAGGATACCAGGACATAAATTGCTCTGGTTGTCAGCTCTGTGGATTAGACCTTAATTTAAGCATACAACCTTTATTTAGGCAACATACCTAATAATCCACCATTTAACTGAATGTCTGATAATCAACCTATATCATTGACACTCTCCCTCAATGATGCAGGAGCATCTGCTAGGGTTTCCAAAATAATTTCCTAGATTGATTAGGAATTTAGGAGTCTAGTTTTTTTTATTATTAGATCTTAATTAATAAGGATTTGCCTTTATGTGTTCCTAGTTAGTTTAGGTTTATGCTTTCCTAGTTATCTTAGGTTTATGTTTTCCCTATATAAGCTTAAGGCTTAGGTTGTAATAGACAGGTTTTATGCATTATATTTTTTTCTGATAATTCAGATTTGAGAGTTTCTTTTGGGTTCTTAACCCTAGAACTCATTTATCTACGTTCCAACTTTGATTATATAGCTTTATTCTCTTCTCTTCCTATTGTTTGTTGCTGGAAGTATTCTCTACAGTGGTTTTTTGGCCTAAAACTACAGCTGGACAGCAGCCTTTGCTCCTGTCCTGCATCAATTGGTATCAGAGCAAAACCCTAGGTCTACACCATGGCTGGACGTGGTTGAGGCCCTGGCAGAGGCAATCAAGCACAACAAGTAGAGATGGCGGAGATACGGCATATGATCGGAGAGTTGTCACGAGCGGTGCAAACCCTCCAACGTCAGGAACGCGCGGCAGTCCGTATGGAGAGACCGGAAGACGACCGCAACCCCTCTGACATGTCGGAAGGCAGTCATGAGGATGACGCTACTGAGGCAGGTGGACACAACCCCTTTTATGCTGCTAGAAACCGAGATACTTCGGGTCACGGCAGATTGGAGGAGCGGTTGGTTCGTGCCTTGGATTTGAATGGTGGGGGAATCAAGATTGATGTTTTTGATTTTTATGGAAAGATGCATGCAGAAGATTATTTAGATTGGGAGGCAAGTTTAGAGAACTATTTTGAATGGAAGCCTATGGACGAGGATCGAAAGGTGTTGTTTGTCAAGCTGAAACTGAAGAGTACTGCCCTTCAATGGTGGAAGCGAGTTGAGGAGCAGCGATCTCGACAAGGGAAGCCAAAAATCGACACGTGGGAACATATGAAAGCGAAGTTGCGTAAACAATTTCTGCCTGCTGATTATACAATGGAGTTGTATGAAAAATTTCATACTTTGAAGCAACGAGAGATGTCTGTTGACGAATATACATCTGAGTTTAACAATCTCTCAATTCGGGTTGGTTTAAACGAAAGTACTAAACAGATGACATCGCGTTATCTCGCTGGTTTGCATCAGTCCGTTCGAGATGAGATGGGGTTGGTATGTTTGTTCAATCTCGAAGATGCTCGACAATATGCTTTAATGGCAGAAAAACGAGTGCTGCGTCGTGCCGTCAGACGACCCAATTCTGGTGGTGTTTGGCAGAGAAATCCAACTGCTGTTCGGGGTGCTCGAAGTGACCAAATTGCTAACTCCAGTGTCCGAACAAGTGGTGGGAATGTTGTGGGGGCTGAAAGGATCGACAAGGGTAAGGAAATACCAAGATTTGCCCCACACAACAACGCTGGTGTAAGTAGTTCTAGGGCTACCAGCATGTCACAGGTTCGTTGCTTTACTTGTGGAGAAAAGGGACACACGTCTTATGGTTGTCCACAAAAAAGGGTGAATTTCGCCGAGGTAGAAGATGAAGAAATTGCAATTTCAGACCCGATCTTTGATGAATATGACGACGAGGAAGAAGTTATCGATCTTTTGCCAGCAAAGGGAGAATCTTTGGTGGTAAGAAGAGTGCTGACAACTACTCCCAAGGTTGAAGAAGAGGACTGGAGACGCCATAACATATTTCGTACACGAATTTTATGTGGTGGCAAAGTTTGTAATGTGATTCTTGATGGCGGTAGCAGTGAAAACATTATCTCAAAAGAAGCAGCAGAAAAACTTAAGTTACCAATAGAGAAAGATCCTAATCCCTACAAGGTTGCATGGTTCTGAAAGGGAAATGAGGTACCAGTCACTTCTCGGTGTTTAGTTAAGTTTACTATGGGAAATACTATTGATGATGAGGCTTTGTGCAATATTGAGCCTATGGATGCATGTCATATTCTCTTAGGACGGCCTTGGTTATTTGATAAAAACATGATCCATCACACTAGGGCTNATTCGTTTCGTAAGATGGGAAGAAGATGACCTTGCAGCCTTTTAAGGAAGAGGTCTCTAGCATTTCAAAGACAGCCAAGATTAATGGGTTCCTGACTGGGAATCAGTTTGAAATTGAAAGTAAAGAGGTGGGAATTATGTTCGCATTGGTTTCTAAAACAATACAAGAAAACCAGCACTTAAAATTTGAGGAATATCCAACTGAAATTCAGCATATCTTGATGGAATTTCAAGAATTGGTTGGTGATGAATTACCACAAGAGCTACCACCAATGAGGAGCATTCAACATGCGATTGATTTGGTACCAGGTGCATCATTACCAAACCTCCCTGCTTATCGAATGCCACCCACACAACGAGCTGAAATTCAAAGACAAGTGGAGGACCTAATTGCCAAAGGACTTGTGCGTGAAAGCAAGAGCCCTTGTGCTGTTCCAGCGTTACTCACACCAAAAAAAGATGGGTCCTGGAGAATGTGTGGATAGTCGTGCCATTAACAAGATTACAGTGAAATATCGATTCCCTATTCCTCGCCTAGAAGACATGCTTGATATGTTGGTAGGATCCAAGATATTTTCCAAGATAGACTTGAGAAGCGGCTACCATCAGATTCGTATGAGAGGCGGTGATGAATGGAAGACAGCATTCAAAACACCAAATGGACTTTATGAGTGGTTAGTGATGCCTTTCGGACTTTCTAATGCTCCTAGCACATTCATGCGAGCGATGACAGAGGTACTAAAACCTTTCTTGGGTTCATTTGTAGTAGTTTATTTTGATGATATATTAATTTATAGTCAAACAAGAAATGAGCACTTAATCCATCTACATCAAGTCATGGAGGTTCTATGTAAAGAGAAGCTTTATGTCAATTTGAAGAAGTGCTCCTTTTTGTGCGACAAAGTTGTGTTTCTTGGATTTATTGTTTCGGCCGAAGGTTTGCAAGCTGACCCTGAAAAAGTACGATCGATTGAGGAGTGGC
>QANW01003946.1:415472-512626 GCA_003254865.1 Dryas drummondii
AAGCATGCTTATTAATAAATAAATATTACTTAATTAATCTATAGTCCGTAATTTTAAACCTCCTAACTACCCTAAAAATTTTCCTAAACCCTTATTTATCTAGAAACTCTCTCAAAACTCCCTAAAACTTGTAATGCATTTTTTACCTTTCTGACGCACACTGACGTGCACGCTGACACGTCTGACGCGTGTGCTGACACATCTGACACGCACGCTGACACACACACTAACGCACTCTGACGTGGATCAATGAAACTGAATTTCAAAAATTCAGTTACACTAAAAAAATTTAAATTTACATTATTATTAACTAGAATAAAAAAATAATTACATCCTTATTTTCAATGGAAAAAAAATAATTACATCAATTCAGTTTCACTAAAAACTAAATTCAGTTTCAATAAAAACTAAATCACTGATATTAAATTTAGTATCCTAAAACCATAAAACTGAATTCAGTTTCAGTGAAATCATTGAAATTAAATTAAATTTCTGTGAATTCAAATTCAGTTCACTCAATGCATTGAAACAGAATTCAGTTTCAGTGCATTCATTAAATTCAATTTCAGTAAATCCAAATCCAGTTCATTGAATTTAGTGAAACAGAATTCACTGAAACTCAAACCCTAGGCTATGTCATCGTCGTCAAGATCTCTGATCTCAAACTCAAACACTAGACAACGTCGTCACCGTCCAGATCTCGAATCTCCAATCACCTCACATGCGCCAAGTACACGACAGCCGCCTCTGACTTTGGTGGCTGCCTAGATCTGGTTCCCCCAGCTGCAAATTTGATTAATCATATTTCATGACCACAATTTCATCTAAAACTTATGTTTCACGAACTGAAACGGTTTCACGAACTGAAACGGTTTCACGAACTGAAACGGTTCCACGAACTGAAACTATTTAATCTCAATACAATTTATAAGCCTAATCCATCTAAATTAAAGCATATAATCAGAGATCAACATAAAAGCAAAGGAACAATGAATAAAAAAACTCATAGTGTTGCTACGTGTTTTATAAATTGAAATTGTTTCATGAACTGAAATTGTTTTACGAACTGAAACTATTTAATCTCAATACAATTCCTAAGCCTAATTCATCTAAATTAAGATATAATAAATTTGATTTAGCATATCTAAGCATATTTCAAAAAATTTCAAATACAAAAGGCCAACATTTCAGAATATTAGTGAACTTTTTATAAAAGAAAATCAACAACACACCATGCATAAAACAATAATGGTTTCTCAGGTGTGTCAGATGAAACATTTCACTTAATAAAACGTAAATATAATAGTAAAGAATTTGGTGAGCAAAATCTATTGAAGAGCTATGCAAAATTTGATTGGTATGTTGTCTATACAAAAACTGAGACAATACAAACCAAATGGCATCAATCTCGAGGTGGTCATACTTCTTCCATTATAACTTAATAACTCTATGGCTCATTGACCAAATGGATTTTTCTCCACATAATTTTGAACATTGTCAGCCAAAGCTAATCCTTCCAGGTAGGAACAAATACCACCTCTGGGTCCTACGATGAATAACAAATGTAACAAAGTCAATCGGTGAAGGCGACGTAAGATGAGAGGAAGCCATCCATGGTGGTCCGGCACCTCGTTATCGCCAGAATCAGCGAATCGCTGGCGAGAAAGCTCGGATCTGCCTAGACCCGATCCGGCGTCGACGTTTGGTTTCACGACACGTGGAGGGCATAGGGAGGAAGAAAGAGGAGAGACGAGAAGATCAGGACCGGTCTTGCCAGCAACCGTTGCCGGACAACGGAGCACTAGCCGATGACAGCCATGCGGAGAGAGAGAGAGAGAGAGAGAGAGAGAGAGAGAGAGAGAGAGAGAGAGAGAGAGAGAGAGAGAGAGAGAATGTGAGAGAGAGAGAGAGAGAATGTGAGAGAGAGAAATGTGATTAACTGATTAAGTGACCAGTTGGGGTTATAATTGGAATATTAGAAAAACTTGGGGTCAAACCCAGCTAGATGTTAGTTGATTAGGGGGTTTTGGGAGAGTTTAAATAACTAATAGGGGGTTTTGAATTAGTTTTTGTAAGGCTGAAGGTTTTGAAATAACTAAGCTCTAATTTGGGGGTTTTGAATAGTTTACTAATTAATCTAAACATGTATTTTAAAATTAAAGCCTAAAAATAAATAAATAAAGAAGAAATATTAAAATACTTACCCAGTTGTAGACCTCCAAAACTAGACTCCACTCTTAGAGACTCCTCCTTGCACTTCCAAAATTTTAAACTATGGAAATTTTCTTCCCTTTTGGTATGTCTCTTCTTGAAGAGATTCCAAAGAACCAAGAAGTGAGTAATTCTAACTTCACTTGATAGTGCAAGTGAAGATGAGAAACAAAGGTCTTTATTGATAGACATTAGAGGGTTAGAAGAAGTTGTAAATCTCCAATATGGGACAAATTGCACTAAAAATACACAAAGAACGGCTAAAACACGAATTGAATTGGAAAAATCGGGCTGGAAACCCGTTTACAGGACAATACAGGCACGGGTGGCTCGGTTGGAGACGCGCGGGTCAACATGATCCGACTCGCACAGTGACCAATCCCAATGAAATGGACGATCCAGATCTCCCCGGTTTAATGAGGTGCAACGACCATGAATGAATCGCGAAGATCGATCCGGTGTGGCGCACTCCACTGCGAGCTCGTGAGCTTACCCACTCAGCGTCTGCATGGCACCGCGTCAGCACGCTTGGGCCAATTTTCGTCACACCACATCGGCGTGTGTCAATCCTAGTCAGTAACTCTTTGAATTTCTTTCTTTTTCCTATTTTCTAATTTCTCCAAACTTTGTAAATTCACAAAAAATAGCTCGGGACTCTAAATAATTCCCCGAAAATTCCTACGGACTTGTAGTAATTAATCCTAATTTTTTGTAGCCTCAAAACAACAAAAATGTCTTTAGAAAAATGAAGGAAAATTCAATTCCAATGAATTTAATTCTCAAAAATTAATTCCAACTTGATAATCACCAAATTCACACTCAAGGATACTAGAGCTCAACTCTAAACCTCTAATTTTATAGGTTAATTACACAAAAGACAAAGGAAACACAATTTCTTTAATAAACCTTAAGTTTCTAAATACAAAATAAATTTGAAAAACACGTGTCAACACATGATAGGATTGAAAAATCCAGGGTGTTACAATATATAACAAGTATGATCTTGGGTTTTACAAGGGAATGTTGAAAAGTTTTTTGAAACCTTGATTATGTTTTCCCTTCTGGGATGACATATTGGTCAAAGGATATTTGATTTTCATATATCACATGGAGTAAGTCATATAATATTAGAAAGCTTTGGAAAATAGTGCAAATATGTGTTTTGTTCATTATAGATAAATGGACAAGATTGAAGGATGGGAAAGAGAAGAAATTGGATGGCTTGGGTTCAACAAGCCATCACATTAAAACGAAACCAACGGGTGGCCGAAACCCTAAAAGGGAAATCAGCCTCTTGCCTCTTCCTCTCACACCTCTCTCTTTTCTCTATTATTCTATGAAAGTTTGAGAGAAAGAGATGGGTCTTGTAGAACCCATCTCCGCCATATGTTTGATGCCCTACCTTGAAAGGATGTTGATCTAGTAGCCAAGATCACTCATTTCTCTTCATCTTTCCTTCTCCCATACTTGTTGTGGACTAGATTTAGAGAGATCACACTTGTAATCTTAAGTCTCTAGCCTAGATGAGTGTTTATCCTCTTGGTGGAGCCAAATGATGAAGAAAGACATGGAATGAAGACATCCCCATGGATGTGTGTAATCTTGGGTTCTAAAGATGGTCTTCAAGGGTAATTTCTCATCTCTTGACTGTTTATAGTTTTTCATGTTTCATCCAACCTAAGGTTCCTAGGGCTAGGGCAAAATGTGATTAAAATTTAAAATCCACCATGCTTCCATACTTAGATTTGTTTCTAGGTTCACCCACCTTTCCCTTCACTAATGTAAGAGTCTTTATGCATAATAATTATATTTTATATAAACCCTTATATGGGATCTCTTGTAGGGCCCATTTTGTGTGTTAGTTCAACGATCAAAACTGTTTATGTTTTTGTTCTTTATTCAAGGCTCATTCTTACAAAAAATTAGAAAAATCAGATAAAATTTAGATACTTAATGGTAACAAATTAAATAGACGGATACAGTGCTTCCGATAAACACTAAAATTATCACCATTTAATCAAAATGTTTAATAGTCTCCAATTTGTCTAATTTTTTGTATAGATGATCCTTGAATAGAGACTTAAAAGATACATGACTCCGATCATCAAACTCTAATGTGGAGTGGGTCACACAAAGAATTTGGCCCCTTGTAAACTTATTTAAATGATTAATGAAAGATTAAAAGCTTTCTCTATTCAAGGGACTAATGTAACGTATTTGATATATAATAATTAAATTGTATATAGTCCCCTCTAAGGTGTTCCTTGTAGGGTTCACTTCCTGTTGTAGTTTAACTATCGAAATCGTCTACTTTTTAACTCTTCATTCAATGATAATTCTCACAAAAAATCAACACAAATTGGACACATTTTAAATGCTTAATTGTGACGAATAAATGGATGGACATAGTGTTTATGATAAACACTAAAATTATTACCATATATCATATGGTTAAATGGTCTCTGATTTATCTAATTTTTTGCATAGGTGATCCTTTAAGAGAGATTTAAAAATTAGACGGCTTCAATCTTTGAACTCTAATATTGAGTGGGTCCGACCAACAAAATCGAGCTCGGCGACCTCCGCTCTAGAGGCCGGCAAGGTCGTCGGCCTCCGTTAGCTTCAATTTGTGTGATGGCAAAGAAAGAAAGAGAATGGAAAGAAAGAGAGAGGGAAAGAGAAAAGATATGGAGAAGGGTGGAGGGGAGGGTGGCGGCTGGGGATGTTGCTCGGAAAGGGCAGTGGCTAAGGATGTTGTGCCGGAAAGATAGTTTGATGGTGGTGTCCTAGCGACTGGGTGGGTTGGGTGATGGGCCTTTACTTATTTTATTTTTTAGTTTATTAGTTTTTGAATTTGTATAGATTAATTAGTTTTAGGCTTATTCGCGCAAATGTCCCTTAAAAGTATCTTTCATTCTCACTTTACCCTTTTAAACTTTAATATTTTCACTTTGCCCCCCGAATTTTACAAACCCCATATTCTATCAAGTCCGTCAATGGCTCCGTTAAAAAATCTAACGTGTCGCTTACGTAGATGAGCAACACGTCAGTTTTTTTCACGAAGTCATTGACAGAGTTGATGAAATATGACTTACTAAAAGAGTTTGTAAAGTTTAGGGGGGCAAAGTGAGAAGATTAAACTTTAAAGGGGCAAAATCAGAATGAAAGTTACTTTCAAGGGGCATTTGTGCGAATAAGCCTTAGTTTTATTTGCATTAGAAAATTGAAAATGAATAAAATGGTATAATAGAACATTTACTGCCCAACTCAACAATTATTCACAGCTATTGATGCATACTTTAATCGAATGGCTTACCTTGTACCACGTGGAGTGCTCCACCGGTGGAGCGCTTCATTGTAGAATTTGCCTATTGGATGTACCAAACCCAATCCCTTCGGCCGA
Source organism: Dryas drummondii (assembly GCA_003254865.1). Lineage (NCBI taxonomy): Eukaryota > Viridiplantae > Streptophyta > Magnoliopsida > Rosales > Rosaceae > Dryas > Dryas drummondii. Next base: position 421,087 of record QANW01003946.1, read on the forward strand.
CATCATCCCTTCATTTTCTTACCTTTTTTTTTTTCCTTTAATCAACTAATATACATATATATATATATGAATATATACAGTAATGATCACTCGCTCGCCAAAGAGCGATGAATTCTCCGCTCACCTAACCACTCAACAACGAATTTCAATGATCGGAACTATTCATATTGTTGGACATCATTCAAAGATCACCCTTACAAAAAATCAGCCAAACCGTAAACTGTTTAGCTAGTATATTACTGTCAACATCATTTACTCCTTTATCTGACAAACTATATTTGTCTACACAATTTGGAAGACCAAACAATTATGCATTTGGCTGATTTTTTAGATGAACCGTTAAAAAGGGACCTAAGAAATGGATGGTCCTGATCATGGAATCCCTCGCTCTATGGTTGTTGGTTGGTTAGGTGAGCGTAAAATTCTCCGCTCTCTAGTGAGTGAGGGATCATTTATGTGAATATATATTTATATATATATACACACACACTAGCAAGCCCAATTCCTTGGGCTGACACCACCAATGCCCTCTTTAATAGTGTATTCACATAGAAAAATGCTATCCACCTCCTCCACCGACCTTCTCTTTTATTATTCTCATTCTACAATGTATTTTCATAATCAAAATAGTGTATATTTTAGATAATTATTTGAAGATCATCTTTGTAAATAATCAATTAAATAAGAAATCGTTTGATTATGTAGTCATTACAAATAAACTAACGATGAATCGAATTATTACCAAAACCATTAGTTTATTCGATCACAGTTACATAATCAAACGATTTCCGATTTTGTTGATTTTTTTGCAGAAATGATCTTCATAGTTAGATCTAAAAATAAACAATCATGAATTTATACTTCATAATAAGAATAATAAAGGAAAAGGTTGGTGGAGAAGGTGGATTGTATTCTCCATTCACATATATAGGCTTAAAATCCATTTTACCCATGAAGTTACAAGCTTGTCCCTCTTTATCCCCTGAAACATTTTTTTTCTCACTTTACCATCCACAACTCCTTTTCGTGTCCCACTTAATCATTTTTTGCCCACTATGTCTGTCAGTCCGTCAATTTTGATGACGTGGCAGGGGTCTTTCGTCTTTTCACCTTAGTTTCGTCCACTTGGACCCTAATGAGCCACCTAGATCATATGTAAGCTACCACATGTACAAAAAAATAATAAAAAATTTAAATATTTTCAAAAACTGAATCTTAAAAAAAATAAAAATAAAAAAATCTATGCTTTCTTCCTCCCTTCCCTCTCACGCCCTAAACCACCATCTTCTTCATCGCCGGTAGGAGGGATAGAGGAGAGATGTGGGTTTCTGGAGAGGGAGGGAGGAAAGGTAGAGAGAAAAAAAGGAAATAAAGGAAAGAAGTGGGTCGAGGTTGGGTTGGGGGGGGGGGGGCGAGAGGTGGGTTCGGGCTGGGTGTGGGGGAAGGAGTGTTGATTGTTTTCTTAGAACAAAATAAAAACATATCACATTCTAAGTATACTCGCAAGTGCACGAATTGCATTATTAGCAAAGCATGCAAGCACATGGTCGATCCCACAAAGAATGGTTAATACATAATAAATCAATTCAATTAATCAATAGAATAACTAAGCATAGGGGTTTTGAAAAGATGGAAACACACACACACATCACAACACACACGCACCCATTACCCTATATTGCAATATTAAGCTTTCAGCCATCAAATGAAATATGCATACTCTAACTATCCAAAACTAATGACAAATCAATTCAAACACAATTATCAAAGTTTGACTGCTAACATGGTTTGATTAGTAACTTTCTTGCAATTGTTCTCCTAAGGCATAAATTAAGAGCTTCTTAGGCCTCCCTTAACTAGTTAACTTATATGTTCCCTAAGCGGACTTAAGGCAATTGTTATCCATGCAAGAGTCATTAAGATCTATGAGAACATTAAACATGCACAACATATAAGCTTTGATTATTTCCTTATATAAATTAATTCATCAAGAGAAGGATAAACGATTTGCTAAAGCATGTGATATTCAATAATCAGCCTACAACTAACATGCAAGATAGAATAATAAACTACATAAGAAAAATAAAAAAACAAAACTGAAATATATAAATAAAATCTCAATCCATGTTGAGAATCAAACTAACTAAATAAAAATAATTAAATACTATAATTCTAAAAGAAAAACAAAAAACATCACAAGAGGGTGGCAGCGGCACAAGAGAGAAGAAGAGGAGAGACTAGCAACAAGGAGGCTCACGGCATGGAGAACTAGGCCTGCGGCACATGGTGTCTCTTTCTCCCTCAAGTGCTGCCACCCTCTTTTTCTCTCTTTCTCAATTCGGCTGCTCTCTCTCTTTTCTGAATTTTGTGACCTAATAAATTCCCTTAATTGTGAGAGAATGAAATATATTTATAGAGGTAGGGTGAGGATTCCTTGGAAGACAAGGATAAGGCAAGGTGCGGCTAGGGTTTTAATTAAAAGAACATGGGTTGCTGCAACAAGCAAGTGGCGTGATGGGCTTAAGTTCAGCTAGTATGCGTATGAAAGTGGCGTGAGTTGCATGGGCTGCATGGAAGTGGCGTGATAGGCTACCATCTCATTCTTCTCATTTCGACTTCACCTAGACCCAAAGCCCAATTGATTTCATGACTTGGCATAGTTGACCCTTGACCATTGATTTTGACTTCCAATTACGCCCATCTCTCCCTCTTGGATTTGAATTCATTTCTTCACTTCATTTGATTCCATGGATGGCCAATACCTTCTAGAAGCTTTTGGAACCTTGACTTGATAGAGTTGACTTTGACCAACCTTTCCTAGTCTCACTAGGATTCCTTGTAGATGTAGAATTTTTTGTCCATTTCAACTTCTCATAATGACCATATTGCCCCTAGTGATTCCTAATATCATTAGGACTCCTTTCCCTAGTAGGGTAAGGTTTCCTAGTTCAACCAATAATTCCTACTCTAATTAGGATTTCTCATTTCTGGCTTGACAATGATAGTTCTAGGCTTTATGTTTCCTTGTGTGACTAGGAATTCTGGTCTTTTCTTAGTTTGAACAAGAAATGTCTCAAAACGGCTCCAGTTTTCTATTTTTTTCTTCATTTGACCTAAAAACACAAAAATAAGACAACATACACCAAAGCATCGAGTTGGTTGGGGGTGAGGAGAAGGGCAAGTTGGTTGGGGGAATGAGGTGTGGCAGAGGGAACGGCTGGGCAGGGTGGGTTGGGTTAGGAGGAGAGGGGTAGGGGCGGGGAGGTGATATGTTCATGAATTCATATCCTTTTATATTCTTCTTACTTAGTTTTTGTGAGTTCATTTGAATAAAAGCTCTGAATTTCATTTAGTTTGCGTTTTTGGCTTTCAAGCAATAAAATAAGAAATTGCATCATTTATTCTCCTTAATAGATTTTGATATGAATCCAATTGGAGATGGAAGCTAACACCTTGAAGTGTTCCCAGGTTTAATTTCGTGATATTTGAAAGACTTCTATGTTGTTTATTTGAATTTCAAAGTCAGCCTAAAATTGTACCCGAGGATAACTGAGTCAGCAGCATTGTGGGGGGCATAACTTTTTGGTCAGAGCTTGGACTTTTGTATATGATATATGGTTGGCAAGAAGACATCCGGTGCTTTCCATTGATATATAAAATACAAAATTTTGGAATGTTTAAGGCCTCCAAATTGCACTTCAAAGACAGCTCATAAATCCTGTTAGCAAAAGGACAAATGGTCAAAAAGGCATCTTTCCATTTTGGGTAAAAGCTACCACATGCTTTCTATCCTCCTCTAGGCCGGTCTGGCCATTTTTAGCTAAGACTCTTCCCAACATTGTACAGGCTCCAAATAAGGCAAATTGGGTTTCTCCTCAAGGATCAACCCTAGGAAGATAAAATAGAATATTCTCATTTTTTAACTCACCTAACCTTATCACTTCATTTTCTTTCATTCTAGCCACACATCACACTCATCACCATATACAAAAATCTTCATCCATTCACCACAAAACATATTCTCTCTCTTTTTGGCCGAATCCCCCTCTCATTCTCTCCAACTTCACTAATCTCATTTCCTTCTCCATCTCTTTCATCCTCTCCACAAACCTATCACTCTAACCCAAAACCCTAGCCTCCCTCTCTATATTTTCGAATCCATCTCTCCATCATCTCATTCATCCTCTTTTCTCAATCTTTCCTCTATCAACTCTCACTCTCCTAGAAGCCAAATACCATCACACACCCATTCACCAAATCACCACCATAGCCGAATTCCATCACCATCATTTGGTCAAAAGAAGCTTGGAGGCACTTGAGATAAGAAGCTATCTTGGGCATCTTTGGAGGAGTGACACCTCTTGGGGGCTTGGCTTCAACATCTAGAGTTTCCTCTTTTCCCTTTTGTTTCCATTTATGTTTCACTTTATGATGTGGTGTGTAACTTTTATGGCTAGTGAGTAGTTCTTGATTTGGGATTAGAGATGTAGCTTTAGCCTAACCATGTAATGACTTTGTGATTTGTGATATTAATGCTCTTTTGAATGTATATGTTCTAATGCTAGTTTAAAGATCAAGACTTGTATGTGTGAATTTATCACTTATGCATATAAGAAATGTTATCATGTAGAAATTGGAGGTTGGTAACCTTTAGTTTCTAAAGCATGTTTCATAAGAGCATAGTAATTAAAAGCACCTTGGTTAGATTGTTTTAATTATTTGGATTCCTCACCCTTAAAACTTTTATGCACCTAGAGTGTGCTATGACATTAATCTTAGGTAGTTAGTTATCACCTTGGTTGGGATAATCGATAACATGAAAAATAATGTGTCCTAATTCACCTTGATCGGGGGTTAGGAGGAAATCTAATATATCCAATTTGGTATAATCATTAATTTGCATTGTTTGTTACATGGAAGGGTTAGTGTGAACCCCTAACAACCCTAAATCTCTTATCATCATCAAACTTAACTTGTAGTTGAATTTTCTTGCACTTTAATTTGCCTTTAAACTTGTTTATCCTTAGTTTTCAAAATTTGGTGTCACTTATCATCAATCAACTAAACAACAACTCAACACTACACATTTACACATACCATGATGCTTAGCTGTGACTTTGCATAGTACATACACACTTGTTCATAGTTTTATAACACTAAAATCAATCTAGGTTGTGGTTGAAGTCCCAATCTAATCTCTTGGGTACGACAACCCCTACTTCCAATGCATACTAAAACTTGACAACTTTACACTTAAGGTAGACAAAAAACAGGAGGGGCTGGGTTAGGTTGGGCGGAAGATAGGTGGGGCGGGGAAGAGGGTGGTGCGTGGTGGGGGAATGGAGTTTTGAGATTTTAATTTCTTTTAATTTATTTTTTAAAATTTTAAGTTTAAAATTTTTTTAATTAAATTAATGAATTTTTTAAATTTTTTTTGTCTAAATGGATGAAAAGACGAAAATGCCCATGCCACATCACCAATTTTAACGAATTAACTGACGAAATTGACGGAAAAGGGTTAAGTGAAACTAAGAAAGAAGTTATGGTGGTAAAGTGGAAAAAAAAATGTCCCATGGAATAAAGTGGGATAAGCTTGTAAGGCCTTTTACAATGCAGCCTGAAACTGAACCCCCAACCCAATTTTTGGGTATAAAATGGGTATAGCCTATTCACAATGGGCCGGAATGTGATTTCCATAATTTTTTGAGACCCAAAAACTATCCTCAGTTTTGGGTATAGACTATACCCAAAACCAAAATGAATGGTTGGCCCACAAAAATAAAAAGCTAATACACTCTCTCATTCACGTGAAAGCAGTCTGCAGGACCCACTGGAGCATGAAGCAATAGCGAGCCGCCACATTAGCCGACATCCCCCTGCAGCTCCTTGCATGCCCCTTCATCAATTCCCCTCCTCGCAATTGGTGCAACGTCTCCCTGCCAATTGCCTAGAAAAGGTGGGCCGTGTGGGCCATTTCAAAATGAACCGTCAAGATCTGTGTGTCGTTGAAGATCAATGGCCCTGAAAATTTAAATGTCATTTTTGAAAATAATAATAATAATAAATATAGAAAAATGCCAAAAAAATTCAAAAACATTCAGAAAAATTTCTTAAAATTCCTATAATTTTATAACGGCTAGTACACCAAAAATTCTATATAAACCTCATTCTTCTTATTTTTTCTTCACATATTTCTCTCTTTTACACCACATTTTCATCAAATTTAGTGAATTCAATATAGTTATAGGTCTTGGTTGGGCCAAAGATGAAGATATTGCTCTAGTTCAAGCTTGGCTAGAGAAGTCTCCAAATTCGGAACTTAGTGCACAACAAAAAAATAATGTATTATGGGCCGAAGTTTATATTGTTTTTCAATGTAATTTGGGCATACCAACGGGCAGAACGATGGGTGCAATTAGATCACGGTAGAAGGACATTGCCGCCTTTTGCAACAAATTTTATGCCTCGATTTTGGATTCTGAAAGGAGACGTCAAAGTGGTGAGAATTCAGATGATGTGGTAAGTTTTATTTTATGAATGTATACATTTAATTGAATGTTGTATGTTTATTCATACTTGATAATTTATTCATGTGCCATAATTTTTGTAGTTTGCGGACGCACTTGAGATATATAAAGACAAAAACAATAGAAAAAAGTTTAGTATGCACCACGTTTGAAAGGATTTAAAAGAATGGGTCAAGTACTCCGCTGCAAATTCAACTGTGCAGGTCAGAGATCATGACACATCGACCGATTACACATTGGATGATCAAGATAAGACTTGCCTTGATACAGATGATGACCCACCATCATGGCAACCAGTAGGCCCGTCACGCCCAAGGCCACTAGGAAGAAATAAAGCAAAGCGAGCCAAGACAACTGATACCCACCAAATTCATATGTTGAAGGCAATTGACGAATATAATGACAGGTCACATGTAGCTGAGGAAATGAGACATGACAGAGAGGGCGAGGCAAGAAAGAGAAGTGGCAAGAGATTGACATATATGGCATAGAAAGAAAGAGAAAGGGCGAAGGAAGCAAGAGAAAGGGTGAGGGAAGAAAGAGAACAGGTGAAGCTTAAGAGAGCGATAGATTGGGAGGAAGGTCAGATTATGGACAAAGACTTGACAAACATGAATGACATGCAAAGAGAGTATTGGGAATCAAAGCAAGTTAAAATAGTTGCAAGAAGACGTGCACGTGCTACCTCTAGTTCAGCCGGATACTACCCGAATATGACCGACCTCAACCAGTTATACCCAGGGTACCCTCCAAATAATTAGTGAATTTGAATTATGTTTTTATTATGTCTGAGAGTTGAATTATGTTTTTATTATGCTTGAGAGTTAAATTATGTTTAGGATTTGAATTATTATGTTTAAAGTGACTATACCCCTACCGATAGGATTTGAATTATGTAGTGGATTTTCTTATACCCTGCATGAAGTGACTATTCACACACCTTGCATGATATGACTATTCATGCACCATGCATGATATGACTATTCTTGTACCCTGCGTGAACTGCATGAAGTGACTATTCACGCGCCCTGCATGAAGTGACTATTCACGCACCCTGCATGAAGTGACTATTCATGTACCTTGCATGATATAACTATTCACGTACCCTGCATGAAGTGACTATTCACGCACCCTGCATGAAATGACTATCCACGTACCTTGCATGAAGTGACTATTCACTAACCCTGCATGAAGTGACTATTCACGTACCCTATTATTATGAACTCTCTATAAATTGTGATAACTTCGTCCATTGAAATTCCCATATTTTTTTATCTATTCAGGATAATTTATCATCCGACCAAAACTTCGATGAATCCTTTTAACTACTCATCGTCTTCGTCGTCATCTTCGAGTCCTCCTGAGATTGAGTATGACGATTCTGATACTAATTACAAGAGGGTAGAGGAAGGCTGAAGGCTGAAGGCTGATGGGGTATGTAATTATATCTATGGGGCAATCAGTCGTCGCCCCTGTCCATGTCACGATTGTACGTGTTCTCATCAGCATTACACATGTCAGGATAGGGAAGGTGCTCACGGGAGGCTGATGCAGAATTACTTCATCCGTGCACTGATAAAAGACTTAGTGACGTTTCAGAGACGCTTCCGTATGCATCAACCCCTATTCAACAAGATTCTGAACGATGTGTGCCTCCAAAAGGCCTATTTGATAAGCTTAGGGCCCGTTTGACACTGCTTCTTAGAAGCACTTTTATTTAGTAGCGCTTTTATCATAAGCACTTATGTTAAGAAGCACATATAAATTTTTATAAAACTTCTAAGTTGTTCATGCAAAAGCACTTGAAAGTGCTTCTTGAGGAAGCACTTGTCAGGTGCTTCTCAAAAAATCTCTTAGAAGCGCTTTTATAACTCAGAAGCACTTCTAATTATTTTTTCCAAGAGGGCAAATGAAGTAGTATTTCAAGTCAATAAGCTCGTCGTCTCCATGATGATTGGTTCCAATTCAGGCCAGATGCTCTCGGTAGACTTGGTTGCACACCCCATCAAAAGGTGACTGTGGCATTGAGAGTAATGACGTATGGCCAACTCCTCGATGGGGTTGCAGAACTACTAACCATTAGTCAGGGCACCATAAAGGATGCACTATATAAGTCGAGTCATCACCCACATCTATGAGGAGGAATATCTCCGCAGACCTAACTTGGAAGGATATGAGAAGACTCATGCGAAAGGGGTGCTAGAGAGGATTTCCAAGAATGATTGGAAACTTAGAATGCATGCACTGGGTGTAGCAAAATTGGCCCATGGCTGAGCAAGCTCACTATCGTGGGCACCATCATACAACTACCATTATTTTGGAAGCAGTTGCCTCATATGACACGTGGATTTGGCATGCAAACTTCAGATTTTCAGGTTTTAACAATGACATTACCGTGTTGGACTGCTCACAACTTTTTGATTGAGAGATATTTGGAAGAGCCTACATGGTGAAATACAGTGTCAATGATGTAGAATTCAAAATCTCATACTATCTTGCTGACGGGATCTAACCCAAGTGGGCGACTCTAATTTCATCAATACGCAATTCAGTTTCGGAACCTCATAGGTTGTTTGAGAGGAAACAAAAGGGCTTCCGTAAGGATGTGGAGAGGGCGTTTGAGATTTTAAAAGCCTGATAACACATTATCAAACGACCCACTCGTTATTGGGATATGGATGATATGAGTTATATCATGAAAGCGTGCATAATATTGCACAATATGATTGTCAATGATGAGCGACAGCAAGATGATCCAGCCTGATATGAGTTTAACGTGGAAGAGGCGATTAGAAGGGCATAATCAAAGTATGACGATGTGGAACCAAGCATACAAAGTGGGCTTCTATCATTTTTACCTGAAGAGAATGTTCGTCGCAATTTGATTAAGAATAGGCGTGTGAATGAACACTTGAAGGAAAATTTGATTGAGCACGTATGGATCCAAGCGGGAGGCACACCACATCTTGAGGGGCCAATGTTGTTTAGATTATGTGTTTGTGGTTTAGTTTATATGTTTATATTGTGAAATGAAATAAATTGTATTGTGTTTAACGTTTTTAATATTTTAATATTAATATATTAATATTGGTGTCATTTTGAAGAGCTAATTAAATTATTAACAATGATATAATATTCTTAATCATAAAATATTTTAAATATTTAATTAACGGGCACTTAATCAATTTTAAAATTAAGTAAATGAGTTAAATATTAATATGAGTAATGCTACACTTATCATATTTTTATATCATAATTTCATACTACCTTATATCTTCATATTTGGGCCTCAACACCTTATTTTAATGATCTTCAAAATCTATATTTTTATACTTTTTAATTCCCAAATTAATTTGGATATTGGACATTTGGGGATCTTCTAGAAGGCCTAACTTGTAAATCGGAGTTTAAACCTATATATATATCAATCAAAATCCTTGTTTGTCTTTTCGTACTCCTCCCACATTAACATCAATCCCTTCCATTGCTTCTCTTCACCACCAAAACCCATCTCTTCTCCAAAGCCGACAACAGCCTCTGCATCCTTCTCTGCAACTAAAATGCTTCTTTTTTTCTCAATTTGAAATACCCAGCCCGCTTGTTGTTTAAATAACTTACCCAACACCTCTTAAAGCTCGGCTGCACTTGTCTTCTGGTTAGCTGTGTTCGTTTTACAAATATCCACGCACACATCAGAACACCCATTCCGACAGTAACAGTAGCAGCGTGATGTTACGCCCATGTAGTCGCGCGTGTCTCATTTTTCATAGAACCTTTAGCTCAATCAACCTTCCGACACCTTCAAGCCTCAACTTGCAAAGCAATAATCTTCTCGGTGAAGTGCGCGTTCTCGCCACGCGCGGCCAACTCAAGGAAGCACTCTCGCTCTTTTACACCCTTGAACCACCACCTCACTGCAACCAAACCTATGCCACTCTCTTCCATGCTTGTGCTCGCCACCACTGCCTCCAAGAAGGCTTCTCTTTGCACCATTACATGATTGCCCAAAACCCAATCAACCCACCTAACCTCTTTGTCACCAACCACCTTATAAATATGTATGCCAAGTTTGATTACTTAGACTATGCCAACCAACTGTTTGATGAAATGCCTAAGAGAAACCTTGTCTCTTGGACTGCTCTCATTTCGGGGTATGCGCAACGCGGGAAGGTTGAGAATTGTTTTCGTTTATTTGCTGCCATGTTGGTGCACTGCCGCCCAAATGAGTTTGCATTTGCCAGCGTTCTTAGTTCGTGTGCGGATGGTGATGGTGGATATGGCCGGCAGGTACATGCGCTTGCTTTGAAAATGTCTTTGGATGCTTGTGTTTACGTTGCAAATGCTCTTATTACCGTGTATAGCAAGATTTGTAATCATGGGCGTGTTTATGATTCTAGTAAAGACGAGGCATGGAATGTGTTTAAGAGCATGGAGTTCCAGAATCTTATATCTTGGAATTCCATGATTGCAGGGTTTCAGTACCGTGGACTTGGAGCTCGAGCTATTGGTCTGTTTATACAAATGCACCTTGACGGAGTTGGGCTTGATCGTGCCACATTTCTCAGCGTCTTTTCTTCCTTGTGTGGAAGCAATGACCTTGATGATAATGTAGTTACTAAGTTTTGTTTTCAATTGCACTGTCTCACCGTCAAAACTGGGTTTATATTACAAATTGAGGTGGCCACTGCATTAGTTAAAGCTTATTCAGATCTTGGAGGGGATATTTCCAACTGTTACAAACTCTTCTTGGAGACAAGTTGTCATCGGGATATTGTTGCGTGGACTGGCATCATAACAACATTTGCAGAGAGAGACCCTGAAGAAGCACTCTTCCTCTTTTGTCAATTGCGTAGGGAGAACTTGGCTCCAGACAGGTATACCTTTTCAATTGTTTTAAAAGCTTATGCAAACCTTGCAACCGAGCACCATGCCTTGGCAGTTCATTCACAAGTGATCAAAGCTGGGTTTGAGGGTGACACAGTCCTTGCAAATGCTTTGATGCATGTCTATGCTAGGTGTGGCTCCATTGCCTTGTCTAAGAAGGTTTTTGATGGAATTGAGTTTCGTGACATCGTTTCATGGAACACAATGTTCAAGGCTTATGCCTTGTATGGACAAGCTACAGAAGCACTGCAGCTCTTTTCACAAATGGACATCCAGCCTGATTCTGCTACCTTTGTTTCTCTCCTTTGTGCATGTAGCCATGCTGGACGGGTAGAAGAAGGAACCATAATATTTGACTTTATGATTGATAGATATGGCATTGTACCTCAACTTGATCATTACGCCTGCATGGTTGACATTCTTGGTCGAGCCGGACAAATTCTAGAGGCTGAGGAGCTCATAAGTAGAATGCCAATGGAGCCTGATTCTGTAGTTTGGAGTGCACTCCTTGGATCATGTAGGAAGTATGGAAAAACACAGTTGGCCAAGTTAGCAGCAGATAAACTGAAGGAGTTAGCCCCTGAGAATTCATTAGGTTATGTACAAATGTCAAATATATATTGTGCTGATGGTAACTTTGGTGAAGCAGGCCTAATTAGGAAGGAAATGAAAGGGTCTAGAGTGAAAAAGGAACCTGGATTAAGCTGGATTGAGATCGGAAATCGGGTGCATGAGTTTTCCTCTGGAGGCCAACGTCATCCACAAAGGAAAGTTATATGCAGTAAGCTAGAAGAACTGGTTGGACGGTTAAAGGAAATGGGTTATGTGCCAGACACTAGCTTATCCTTGCATGATGTCGAAGAGGAACACAAAGAGGAGCAATTGTACCATCATAGTGAGAAGCTAGCTTTAGTGTTTGCTATTATGAATGAAGGCAGTTCACATCGTGGTCAGACTGCTATAAGAATAATGAAGAACATTAGAATTTGTGTGGACTGCCATAACTTCATGAAGTTAGCATCAAAACTACTTCAACAGGAGATTGTTGTGAGAGACTCAAACCGATTCCACCACTTTAATGATGGCATGTGTGCTTGCAATAACTATTGGTAACAAACTAGCAATGCTAAACCAAACTAAGCTATTGTGGCTGTTTTTACCAGCACGCTTCATCAATACCTGAACAGGTCATGCTGTTGATTCTGAAAATTTTCTGTGATTTCTGTGGATCATTTTGAGCCAGTGTCAGCTTCGGAAGGGCCTTTCACAATCCTGAGCATGGGAACATCATGTCCATGACTTCTTTCTGAAGAAAACGTTGGTTTTGAGATCCATCATAGCTTGTAAGAGTTTATCCAGAATGCATTGAAGCCAATGGTCTTTAATTTTAAGACAGGCCACTTTGCAGTGTGCTTTTTGAACAAGTCAGCTCACTATGCAAGAGTTACCTGTATTACTGGAATTTATTGGAATGCCACTGCAAAAGAGATGACTGCCTACTTATAAGAATGTAACTGGTCATTATCAAATTTATTGTTGATTTGGCATCAGGTTCTAGAACACATTTGTGTTGAGAAAATATAAATAGTATAAAGTTTTACCAGTGTTCCACTATGTTGCAGGTTATCCCACGACAACTCTGTGGCAATGCTGGATTTGATGCGACTGATGTGCTGAACAAACTAAGACAAAAACATGCACTTCCATCTGGTTGAGCTCTCATTTTATTTAAACTTGTTATTTTTTTATTTAATTGTTCTGTTTGGATTGGAGGTTGCCACTCATTGCATACATGGTCAATGCCTCAATGGAGTCAGTCTGGATTGCTAGTATAATCACCTAGTGCTTCTACTTATTGTAGGCGAGACTAATCCTTTTACTGAAAAGAAGGATTTAATGTGTTGGATGGTTACATCTAGTGTTTGAACTTTTTTCATTTACATTAACCATGAATGTTTAAGTATTTGTTTGCTAAAAGAATCATTGTTTTTTTACAGGTGAGGGTGCACTTTATGGGGTGGCCATCAAAACTGGACAAATTACTAATTCAGTTGAAAACTTTGTCTGGGAGCCAGCAGTTGTGAAGGTATTCCCATTATCTTTCCAACAGTATACATGTGTGTGCATACTCACATGATTCAGAAATTTTTCTTTTTAACTTTTGACTTCATGTGGCATATTACATATAATAATGTCTTTTCATGTAGATCAATGCTATAAATGCTGCTACTGAGGCTGGTTGCAAAGTTTTAAGTATCGATGAGCCAGTAAAAATCCAATGCTATAAATGCTGCTACTAATGTCTTTTCTGTTTTCTGTTTCCGGGTGATTAATGATGCCTAATCTCGCTTTCATATTCCCCTGAAATTTGTTTATTCATTCATTCCTAATCATTATGTTTTCACTGTCATTCATGTCACTTTAATGGGATTATATCATCTGCAATTGGTTTCAAACGAGAAGAAACATTTGATTTCTTTTGGAATCTGGTGTGGTATTTGCAATTTGCATTGCAGGCACATTGTTACACAGATTATGAAGTTGCATGGCCCATGTAATATTTTTCTTTCATATTCCAAAGACAAAATGATTTCCGATTCTTGATTTCCAATTTGATGATAAATGTTTATACTTGCAGAATTATGGGATGAGTTCCAAAGCATCACTTACTCTGCTGATACCAAGTCTGTATCTGTTGGTTATCATGTCAGTCTCTATGGAACTGATGCTGAGGTATCCTTTTCGTATTTCAATTTATTGTCTTCTGATCTCTTTAGATCTTCTGATTGTGTTGGAAATTGTAATTCACAATTATCTAACAATCTACAATTTCCCAATGCATGCATTTGACGCATTTAGAAATGAGCATGTTTATGTGTATGTATCTCCTATCCAGAAATGAATGAATGGAATGTGTATCAATTCCTTTTGTCATTACTGAAAGTAGTCAGATTTCCGGTGGCCATGAACTGTTTTTCACTGAGTTTAGAATTCAGTTGTATTACCATTAACTGAATTCAGTTGTACCAAAGAAACCCCTTCTTTGGTAGCATATTTTATGATCTTGTTCTTCATCAGAATGCTTAAAGAATTGTTTGCTGGTACAATTGCCCTTTGTTGTGATAGTTGAACTCAAGAAGCTTCTACTGGTTCTATCATCTATGAAATAAGAAATTTCTGAAAGATTTAGTTGATGCTCCTTTAAATGATGTAGAGTGATCAGTTGTTGGTTCCGTTCCAGTGTGCGAAAGCAAGGATTCGGGGCAATTATGTGAAATGCTGCAGGTGAGTTGCTCCTTGGCAGGCCAAGCCACTAGAGGGTCTGGCTTTCTGCATTGGAAACTCAAGTTCTGGCTTTTCTGGAGCCTGGAGGGTCATATTTTTTGGGTACACTCTACAATGGAGGGTCTTATTGTTCTTCCATGGTGGAGTCTGATTCCTGATGGTGACCGTCTTTCCATGGAAGGCCCCTGGGTGACTAAAATTCATGCATGGTCCCTTGAGAATGTTATCAAACTGCAGATTATGTGCATGCTACTATTTGTTAAACTTGACATGTTGATGTAGAAGTTAGGAACTGATCAAGACTTCTAGAAGCCATGCTAATTAAAGCAGATTCATGTTATGTCCAACAAAAGGGCATGTATAAATTTGACACCATCATGCTAATTAAGTATCCATATCGAAAAGAACTCAGTGTAGTAATGGCTTTAACCGACAAACTCAGTTGGACTTGGGAAGATAGCTTCGCACTCAATTTGAATGTTTTTATGCATATTTTTTATATTTTATTTTGGGTAAATGAACGATAAAACAAAAAAAAAACCATGCTACCTGTAGCAGCCAGGATTAAAACAAGCTCCAAAGAGCCAAGCAAAGAAATAACCAAATTTCTTCTTCTTACTCAGTTTGCGCAAGGTGCATGCTAGTATTTATTAACGATGCAAGAACTAATTAAAGGTGGTGTCATGGATCCATCAAAGGTATTGTAATGTAATATTCAATGGCTTTAGAAGAAAATTTGAAAACTTAATGACATAAATAAGTAGGTCATGTGTTAGTCTGAGTCCTCTGGGAAAAAATAGAGCCAGACAGATGAGGTGCAAGTTTTTAATCGTATTGTGATGTTCAGCTCTTGGAGAGATTTAGCTATTAAATTTACAGCAAGAAAGCATATAAATGATGGATGTGTGTACCAAAGATATAATGTGAAATTTCAGTTTAATTAAGCTGTTAAACTCAGGCTCTTCAACTATGCAATACTCAGGCTCTTAAACCAAAGCTAGCTACCAAAAGTACTCTCTGTTAACGATGCTATTCAACCTAGTAACTCTAATAGTCTGGAGTGAAAATGTGGATAGAAATCACAATTCCCTATCAAATAATACAAAACCAAATTTGACATTTTTCATGAAATTAAATAACTAGGCATGCATATCAAATAATACAAAACCAAATGCAAAACGTTAATAAAAGTGCATCATATCCTCACATTATTCAATAAATATAAAAGTAAAATATCATCAGAGTTAATTACACTTACACAGGTTTATCGTCTTTTCACATACATTCCCTGAGGTTTCAATAATTACACATACACCCCTTAAAGTTTTAAAACTGTTGCATATAACCCCTTACAAGAAAAAAATAAATAAATAAAAAAGAAAATATTTGTATTCAGGTTGGACCTTACACCTTCAATAATCTTATTAGGCTATTTAATCCCTTAGCATGTTTTTTTGCATAATTTCTCATCATTTTCGTCTCACTATAGAGGGTTATATGTAACAGTTTTAAAACCTCAGTAGGTGTATGCGTAATTATTGAAATCTCATGGGGTGTATGTAAAAAGACGATAAATCTCAGGGGTGTAAAAGGCAAAACGAGGAGTAGCCTTTAGAACAAAATGAACACACCAATTGATCAATACAAAAGGCAAAACGAGGAGTAGCCTTCAGAGTAACGAATAGACCACGCGACACCTAGGAAAGTTTGAAGCCAAAACAGAGACCGAATGATTGTCACCCAAGAACAGAGCCTTGCCTCCAATGCTCTTGACTTCAACTTTCTGCATAATCTATCCATTTCTGTTGTTGAACACCAACTTGTAAACCCTGAAGTTCTCAATCCAAAACCTGGTGATGAGGCCTACAGATGTTTGTTTTTTAACAAATCTTTGAACATGCTATAGGTCCCCCTTGGTTGATTCCACAATATATGACCGATCCATAATAGTATAAGGTTCCGACAAACTATATTTCTCATGTGCAAGTATCTTTGGTTCTGGCAGATATGCACTGCTATTAACATTCAGTCACACAATCATTCCCACTGTTCCAACTGCATAAACTTGACTTTTATAAAATATAGCACCAAGTAAGATCATTAAGATTGCTGCCCCTTTGTTCCTCATTGATGTAAGTCCAACACTTCTGTCATTTTTAATGAAAGCCAGCCTGAAAAAGGCATGGTAGAGTACTGCTATAACCATGTAATTATCTGGATTCAAAGTGGGATCAGCAAACAAAATAATTTGGACCATATCTTCATTGTGCTGATGCTTACGGCCGATGAGTTATGGCATCCAATGGAGGGAGATGAATGGGGTCTGCTTTTGTGAAAAGTTTCAACAGAGTTATGTGTTGCGAAATTTTAGTTAATCAAATCGTCTCAAATTTTAATGCTCGCAAGTATATGAATCAGAGGAAAGTATAGCTAAATAAGCACAGATATCGTCCCACAAAGACTGATTCAAACCTTAGAATTTTTACCAATCAAATTGAAACTAATCTTAATTTGAAAGACTTTAATGAAGAAAAGTTGATTCTAGACTTTTAATTGAAAACTGAAAATAAAAAGACACAGTTCAATCTTATAAACACAGAGTTCACAGCAAAATCGGGTTGAAATCAAATAGACAAAAGACTAGAGTATCCGGGTTCACCATAACCAATCATAATTAACTCTCTTAGCCTGCTTGACTCCAAATAATTCCCCAAATTGATGATCAATCCTCCCTTAAATATTTAATGGCCATGGCATCTGGTTACACTAAAAGTACCCTTATAAATTAATTCTATATGGTATGATTGGTATCTAAATGAATTAAACTTATAACGTCACATAAACCTTAATTGCATGGCATCTAAAATCAAGCGTTCATGGTATCAATTGCAAGAAGAAAAACTCAGGTAAAGTATGGCATCTACTATTACCTGCATCAAATTACTCTAATCTAAATGGTGATCATATATACATCCAAATCAAAGCACAAGTCAAGAATAACAAAAGATACTCAATAAGGGAGAAAAACTTGAAATAACATTGGCTAAAAGAAAATCAAATATTCATGATTAGGCTACCCCGTAGTCCTAGTGAAGGAAATTAGTTCATGATCGTGCTGTAAATAATCGTTAGAGAATTCATAAAAACAAAGAAAATAGAGGAACCCTGAAGTACAAAGTGCTGCGTGTTGATGCAAATTTCCGTAAGAAAGATACAACAACTTAGAACAAGTGACTTGGCTGATCAGAAGCCTTGCCGGATGGTGACGTGGATGCTGATTGAGATCTTCCTGTAGACAAACACAAGATCAAAGGAGATGAACCGGTGCGGTACCAGCCAAACACACTCCGATGATGAAGTCAGTGATGTGTGTTTGATGGTGTTTGAATGGAAGTAAGGAAGAACAAGTGATAAACTTGGGAGAATGGGAAGAACAAGGTATTTGTTCTGGGTTATTCTCAGCCAAGTTGGGTATGCTTTTGGTGAGCCAAAGTTTGTGCAAGTGTTTACTTTGTGATGGCTGGGTGGATAGATCCCTCAGTTTGTGCACATATGTTGGTTTATATAGGCAAAGGAAGATGTGATGAGTAAGTTACCTGCATGTGAAGGAGTGGTTGATAGAGACCCACGCGTTTGGTCATGACTAGTAGCATGCACAGCTACTCACTTCCTCAGCATTCCATGCTGCATTGAATGCCCCATTTAATGCAAGGATGGAAGGTTCAGATGAACTGCCCCAGTAGTCATAAATGTAGGCTGGATTGTCTTTTTTGTCAGAAGACCTTTGTCAGATGCATTTAAGTGTGGCGGTTCATCCCAACGTGATCTTCCTTGGAATGGCGGTGGAGAGCCGAGCCGACCCGAACACACGTTCTTATGCGTGTACATGAAGCCCGTGTGTGATCGGATCGGACATGGAAATGCCAACCGAACAAATCCAAAAGTAGGGGTCCTTCCGAGGCGTAACTGGCTAACGCCAGAACTCGAAACGAGGTTCCTTCCGCGCCAAGCCGAGCCGAACCGGGATGACCGTGGGAAGATGAACACTCAATCCCTCAGAAGATCATTGGTTCGGGTCGGACCGGGCATGGAGGACTCAGCATGGAGACCGATCTGAGCTAGCAGAGAAAATGCCGAGCTGTGATGATGTGGAGGTCAAAGTCTGACCACTGGGAGGTCAAACACTGAAGTTGGGTCTGACCAGCCACGTGTCCAGCCCTGATTGGCTGTTGGATCGTTGTGGGTTTATCCACAAACACTGCGCAAAAAGATCTCTATGTCTTGATTCCTTTGCTGCTATCTCTTCAGCCAAAAAGTCCCTTTGCGTCTTGCTTTTGGTGCCTAATATACCTCTCAGCCAAATAGGCCGACTCCTAATAGGTTTTGAAAACCTCCAGCTAAAAGAATAAAATAAAACTCCTAAGAAAATAGGGAAAAAAGAATTAAGGAAAGTGGTGTCTCAAAATCCTCCTCTGATTAGGAAAGCAGAACAGCCAGCATGCACACATGCTTTGGAGTGGTAAACTCATCTTCAACGTCTTAACAACATTCTCCAATTTGCTTTCCACTAAAACTCCTCCAAAAAGTTGGTTTCCCCGAAGAAATTCCTCCAAGAGCACAGTCAAACTGCAAATATAGAAAACAATGCATTAAGGCTCCTTTAAATCAACTTTTCCCTACAAAAGCAAGTCTAGGTGTGCATAAAACATAATCAATATTAACCATATCATTATGGTGAGGCCATCTATTGTCGCCAACCAACCATGGCTAAAGCCACGACACCTCTTATTATAAGGGACTGGTAACTGAATAGAGTTAATTACACTTACACCCTTAAGGTTTATCGCTTTTTCACATACATTCTCTAAAGTTTCAAAAATTACATATACACCCCTGAGGTTTCAAAACTATTGCATATAACCCCCTACAAGAGAAAAAAAATAAATAAACAAAAAAGAAAATATTTGTATTGAGGTTGGACCTTACACCTTAAGTAATCTTATTAGACAATTTAACTCTTTAGCATGTCTTTTTGTATAATTTTTCATCATTTTTCGTCACATTATAGGGGGTTATATGCAATAGTTTTGAAACCTCAAAGGGTGTATGTGTAATTTTTGAAACCCCAGGGGGTATATGTGAAAAGGTGATAAACCATATGCGGTGTAACTGTAATTAACTCAACTGAATATCTTTGTTGTAGATTTTTCCTTTAGAAACACGTTACTGTACAATAATTGTTGCTTACCTTCAAGTTCAGTAGGGACAGTAAGCATGCAAAGTACTGTTTATACCCAATTTTTAAAATATGCCACATGGCATTAGTGTTGAACCTGACCCAAGCCCCCCAAATTCAAAAAGCCCAATACAACTGAAGGATGGGCCAAGTTATTTTCAAGATCCATTAAGGTTGAAAGCCCATACCACGTGAGCAAACAAGAGAAAAAGCTTTCAGCTAGACCAAGCTGAGAGAATCTTCAAGAAAAAAGGAACAAAGCCATTTGCAAGATGACACATGTCCTAGAAAAGCTATCAAAAGCTAGCTCTAGCTATCAAGATTGTACCAGGTTTTTGCAAAGTCATTCATGCTTCCACTATGCCACCTGAAAATGTGACCCAAAACCCATTTTGGGTCACAAATGGCTCACACCCTAGCACTATGGGTCGGAAAATGTGACCCAAAAGAGGGAATAACCCAAAGTGTAACCCAAATCCGGGTATTAGTGTGAGCCAAAATGGCTGTGGCCCAAAAGAAATCTTGGCCCACCCACGTGAGGAGAGAGAGGCAGCTGCAGCTGAAAAGTAGGTGGGCCCCGCCTGCTTTTCTTGTCGGCTGAAAAAAAGCTGGAAAGGAGATGTCGATGTCTTGTGTGCCGCGCCTGCTTTTCATGACGTGTGGCTGTGCTGGTTGGTCACCAACGGTCTAGATTAAATGACCGTTGGTGATCAATGGCTGCCATTGTTTGTCCTTTTTTTTTTTTGAAGATGGGCCGGTTTGAAATTAAAGGGCCTAGATTAATGGACCGTTGATAATCAACGGTCCAGATCGCCCAAGCCTTTCTTTTTTAACAAATAATTAATAAATCATTTAAAATAGAAATAGTAACTGAAAAATTGCCAAAATTTTTTTAAAAAATTAATAAAAATTTCTCAAACCCTCCAACAACTATATTCTCAAATGGGTCTATATATATATCATACAACACTCATAGTTTTTCATCACAAACTACAACCTTTGTTTACCAAATTTGCACAATTTTTTTTTTTTTGTCATGGCTTCTAGAGGAAATGCTTGGGGGGTAGCTGAAGATGAAGCCCTAGTGATGGCATACCTAGAGAGGTCTCCTGATGGTTGTCTTAGTGCCCAAAATAGAGTCGCCGTGCTTTGGGAACAAATTTATCAAATTTTCAAGCGTAACATGGGGGGTGAAACCATTCATAAGGTTGGCGGTGTTAAAGCACGATTCAAAGATATTGCGCATGATTGCAACAAATTTTATGTTTGCCTATTAGAGGCCGAGCGAATGAGCGCAAGCGGTGCAAATGATGCCAATGTGGTAAGTTTTTATGCATTTATATATTTGTATGATTATTTTTTGTTTTATCAAATTATCAAGTATATTTATATATTTGTATGATTATTATATGTTTTGTTTATAAATGAAGCATATTTATATAATGATATTATTATTTTTTGTTGTGTTTATGTATCAAACATATTTATATATTTGTATGATTATTTTTTGTTTTGTTTATAAATGAAGCATATTTATATATTTGTATGATTATTTTTTGTTTTGTTTATAAATGTAGCATATTTATATAATGATATTATTATATTATATTTTGTTTATCTATCAAGCATATTTATATATTTGTATTATTATGGTTTTTGTTTTGTTTATATGTAGCAAATTTGCTATTTATTTAAGTCATATTTGCATTTCCACAAACATATTTATATATTTTTATTTGAATTTTATTATTATAGTTTACGCAAGCACTTGAAGGCTTTTGAAACAAGATTGGATTCAAGTTTCCATGGGTGCACATTTGGGAACAAATAAAGGAAAGTGCAAAGTACGCAGTTCATGCCCCTGTCTGGTTTAGTGATTCAGAGACCCCCGCCACCGACGATGTCGACACTCTCGTCGATGATAATCTCGAGGAGGCCGATCCAGTCATATCACTTGGCGAGGACGAAAACCCACCACCATTCCAACCAATAGGTTCATTGCGGCAGGCCACCAGGGAGAAACCATATATGCAAAACGGGCCAAGGCAGCCGAGCCCGTCCAAACTCATATGATTGAGGCAGTAGATCATTATAATGAAAATTCAAGGATTTTCATACAAACGAGACTTGACAGGGAGCGTGCAAGGAGTGAAAGAGACGCCGCAAAGGAAGCAAGAGAAAGGGTGAGGATCGAGAGGCAGCTAGAATGGGAAGGACAAAATATTATGGGCCAAGACCTCTCCAAAATGAATGATGGGCAACGGATGTATTGGGAGCAAAAGATGGCTGAAGTCATTGCAAAGAAGTAAATGCGTGCTAACCACAGTTCAGAGTGCACTCCATCTGGATACTACTCGGATCTTTCCAACCTCAATCAGTCAAACCAGGGGTACCCGCCTAATAATTAGAATGAGACCTTGCTCTTTAATTGTGTTTTTTTATTTTGAATGTTAATCTTGTTTTAAATTATGTTTGCTCTTTAATTGCATCGTTTAATTTGAATGTCAATCTTGTTTTAAGTCATGGTTTGCTATTCATTTAAGTCATGTTTGCATTTCCACCCAACATTGGATTCTCACTTATTGTGGTACAACTCCTATAAATGCATGCATGCTCTACAGTAGATAAGACTGATGCATGCTATCATTACTGCAGATGAAAACGACTACTCAATCAAAGTGCATGAAATGACTACACCATCATAAAGCAAATGAATGTGGACCATTCATTCCTTATCTCAAATGCATGTGGTTTCAATATAAATACCACTATATTTACTATGTTACACTCAATCTTATTTCATGATTATTTCTCATTCCATAAACACTGAAATGAATCCTTTGTATGTGTATTCATCCTCCTTCTCGTATTCGGACTCTGATGCTGAATGGGATAGGGAAGAGGATGGAAGAGAGATAATGGGTCAGTTGATCGTGTCAATGGGTCATATTGTCGTCGTCGAACGTCCAAGGCATGGCGGTACTTCTTCAAGTCGTCGGTACACACACCGGAATCGAGAAGCCGCCCACGAACGTCTCATGGACAACTACTTCATCCCCTCGCTAATCGAGGACACCGTGACTTTCCACAGGCGATACCGCATGCACCAACCGTTATTCAATAGAATTCTCGAAGCGGTTTGCCTCCAGGATGAGTATTTCCGTCCAACAGTTGACGCCATCGGTAGAGTGGGTTGCACACCTCACCAAAAAATGATTGTGGCACTGCGGATGATGGCATATGGCATTCCACATGATTTGGTCTCATGACCATTAGCCAAACCACTATACAACAGTCATTCTTGAAGTTCGTGAGAGCCATCACTGACGCCTTTGGACCAGAGTATCTCCGGAGGCCTACCCCAATCGATTTGAGAAAACTTTTGCAAAAGGAGAGCTGTAGAGGATTTCTAGGTATGATTTGTAGCTTGGATTGCATGCATTGGGTATGGCAAAATTGCCCAATGGCTGAGCAAGCTGTTTACCGTGGGCATTATCGTGTCCCAACAGTTATCCTTGAAGCCGTTGTCGGGTACGACACGTGGATATGACATGCAAATTTTGGTATACCTAGGTCGAATAATGATATCAATGTGCTGAATTGTTCACATCTCTTTGATGATATGATTTCCAGCCGGAACCATAGGATGAAATTCACTGTGAATGGGATAGACTACACCATTCCATACTTTCTTGCAGATGGGATCTACCCTCAATGGTCAACTCTTCTCACTACATTGCACAGTCCCGTTCTTCCCCACCACAAGTTGTTTGCCGCTCGACAGGAGGGATACAGGAAGGATGTGGAAAGGGCGTTCGGAATTTTAAAAGCCCGGTGGCAAATTATAAAACGACCTGCTCGTTATTGGCGTCCGATTGAGCTTGGGTATATCATGAAGGCGTGCATAATATTGCACAATATGATCGTGAAGGATGAGGCCCTGAGGAAGATTGTAGGGATGAACCAATAGACCCAGAAGCGAGCACTAGAAGGGCAGAAGCTGAATACGAAGGTGTAGAACCATGTCCGACCGGTGCCGCTCCATCATCATTACCTGAGATGAATATTCGTCGGAATTTGCTTAGGCAACGAAATATCAATGAATCCCTAAAAACCAATTTGATTGAGCACATCTGGATCCGAGAGGGGAACCCACCACTTGCTCCAACCCATTGAATCATCGTGTTGTTTTTTCTTTAAATCATCTTGTTGGTTTTTCTTTTAGTCATCATGTTGTTCTTGTTTTTTCTTTAAATCATTGTGTTGTTCTTGTTTTTTATGGTTGTTGAAGTCCCGATGTTGTAAGATTATGTTGTCTAATTTATAAAATTTTCTTATTTTAAATATATTAAATATTGACCTTATTTTAAAGATCTCATTAAAATAAGACCAATAGAATAATTTTTATTACACTTTAAACTATAAATTATAAATTAAACATCACTTAATCAATATTAGTCATATTTTAAATATGTATAAAACACTATGACCCAAAATGGGTCACAGCACCATTGCAGTGAGAATTGGGTCACAACACTATTTGTGACCCAAAATGGGTTTTGGGTCACAAAAAATGGGTTTACCATAGTGGAAGGCCTCATAGGCGTACACTTATCAGTAATCCCAAGGAGAAAGGACTAAGATTTTGTGTCTTCTCTCTTATAAATACCATGCTAAAAGGAGGAAAACCTTCCTCTCCACACACCCCCAACAGATCTGCAAACGCTGCAAATTCCTTTGGCACACTGCCATGCTTTGACTTCTCTTTTATTTCCTATTTGTCTCTTTCAAGAATTTGTCTTTCATTAAGACTTGTAGTTAATTTCAGTTTTCTTGTATTTATTTTCAGAATTTACTTAATGCTTGTATTCTCTATTTAAGAGATAATTATGACTTTTATTTCCAAGCATAATTAGTTTTAGATCTAGTTCTTACATTTTCTAGTGATTATCAACATTTATTACGTCTTTTCAGTTAATTATTAGCTTGTTATGATCTCCCATTCACATTCATGGCTAAATTTGAAGTAAGAATTGCTTTTTTGTATCAGCCAAGTCTGGATGCGTCAGATTTACATTTCTTTCAAAGATCTACTATTTCTATTTAAGCCCACTTACTCTTAGCCCAATAGTTAACATTTTTGAGTTTACAACACAGTCTATTACCATCAGAACGGAACATTAAAAGTTTCGGAATGCCCAGGCGAGATAAAGAACCTTGACTAAGTCAAAATTCTCTTAGTGCACAATCGTTTGATTTGACTTTTGCCTTGTCTTTACTTTTAGTTTTCTTTATTGTTACTTTGTTCTTGTACAAGTACGAACAATTACTTGGTGGCACACCCAAATCAAGAAAAGAATCAATGATATGGATTGAACCCTAGCCTAACACGTGGCAAGGAACATTTTCAACCATAACAAGTACCTTACGCCAGCGCTTTGTTGTATGATTATAGTTTTTGCAAGTGAACACCATTCTTTGCAAATGACATCAAAACGAACATGGTCAATGGGCTCCAACAACTTATTCAGAATAAAATAGAGAAGGGATACATGAAGATTTGTCCACTCTAATTTTGTAGATAGGGGACTAGTGCTTATACTTAAGAAGGTAACAACAACCATACAATGTTCCTATGATAAAATAAAGGAAAAGCCAAACAACAAGGACAAGAAATTAAAGAACAACAATGAAAGAATGGTTTGATATATGTGTGGATAAATCCACATGAATTCAACAAGAAAATCAAACACTTACACGTGACACTCTAAATTTTCAATGATTGACTTGGTCAAACCATCCACATCATCACTTCAGATTATCAACACATGATCTCAGTTTCACCATTGATGCTCAGCATATGCCACCCAATCCGAGCCGATCTTAGCTTAATCATTAAGCCCTGCATTGGGACTCGAAGGATCACCTCCAAAGGTCTCCGGTACGGTTGAGCTCGGAATAGATGTTTCTTCACCGATCAGATCACCCAATAGTCACTTCACACTTAAGAGATTTATGAAGTTACATGCTTGGCTCGGCTCGAATTATCTATTCCACCGTTGTTCTAGAAGGATTCAATAATTTCCTCAGCCACACTCAAGTGTTTGAGATGTGACACTCTATGAAGCCTGACACACTAGCTTTAGGAAGGATATTAGGGCTACACCACTACACCAAAGCAATGCTTGCATTCAATGCTACTTTGCTGGGTAGTTGTGCATGCCACTATTCTGAACCCACGACGTGACCTCTTCTCCATCGTTCATCCTCATACAGGTAAATATCTCTTTACATCTTCTTTGTCTATATACACAACCTTATATGCACAAAGATGGGGTTCACAAACCCTAAACAAAAACACACCTCTTGAGAGAATAACCCAGAACTTCTTACCTAATTCTTCTTGATTCTCCCAAGTTCATACCTTGTTTTTGCCTCTACACCTTTACATGTCCATCACTTAGTTGGCTAGTACCACACCGGTGCTACTTCTACTGATATTTGTTCTTACAGGTGACATCCATCAAGACACATCAGCAAGCTAGATCATCCCAAACACTCCAAATCATCCATAAAGAAGATCAAATAGAATTCCACTATTTGAAGTTGTTGCATCAGCATACCGATTTTTGCATCAAAAGATTGGTAAAGTTTGTGGGAAAGGCATCAACAGTCATCATGTTCATCACCATGCACGATCGCTAAGTTCTTTCCTCCTTCAACAATCACTACCTCTCATCGCATCCCTACAAGATGAGCAATCAAAGCTACAACTCCTTAGGGGAATTTGATGATAAACAATGGTATGTTGGTCTTGATATTCCCACAAGGAGAAGGGTAAGTCTACCAAGGTAGCCAAGACCATCAACATGAAGCTGCAGTATCCTAAATTTAATTTTCTCAAAGATTCTCAAGTGGGTTTTTACTTTTCTTGTGGAGTGGTTTCTCAATCCATATAAATATATACTTGGGTGCTTTAGTTAGAAACCCAAAATGAGAGATAAATTTAACCCAAACTTCAGCCGGCCAAAAAATTAAGTAGAAGCCCAAACTGTCCACCGAGCACTCGGCAGATGCATTTGTGCAACCTAACCTGCTAAAAAGATGCATTTGCATCCATGAAGCACTCAACAAGGTTACAGAGAGCTCTGTAGTGTGTTTTTTCAAATTTTTGCACACGTACATAGACAAATTGGACTTGAACTTAATTTTTTGATTGGTTGGGTTTGTAGTTAAAAATCTTTCAAAAACAGGACTTGGGAGTAACTTATTATATTTTTTTTATTTATAAGATATTCTTTCTAAAATCTCATAAGAGAAAACAATGGACAAATAAAGATCCCAGCGTAAGAAAGAAAACAACTAAAACAGACATAACAAAACAAGTACATTAAACTGGAGAACGGTGGCACAACTATTATAATAAAAAAAAAAATTTTAAGTCTTTTTTCTTCATATCTTTGTCAATATTTAAAATGTGGGCTCCTTTGTAACTTGGTATTTCCGCATGGGCCTTGTCTAGGTAGGGTGTGATTTGGACTTAAAAAAAATTAACCTTAAACATAAATGTAATTGTACTTAATTTTAACTAATGAAACAAAATTTTTATTTTACAAAAATCAAGGTTATTACATGACTACAAGCGTGGGAGAGACACGTAGAGCAGCTTGGCTTGGCGGCTAGTTTTCAATAAGACGAGTGGTGAGGTTGCAACATGAGAGAGAGAGAGAGAAGAGACACGTAGAGCAGCTTGGCTTGGCGGCTAGTTTTCAATAAGATGAGTGGTGAGGCTGCAACATGAGAGAGAGAGAGAGAGAGAGAGAGAGAGAAAAAAAAAAGCAGGGGAAGGTAAGCTTCCTTGGTTTCTGTGGCTCCTCACCTCCCACCGAGTTGGGCTCCCTACACATCAACTGGAATTGGGCCTCCATGAACAAGGCCAGTCTCTTTCATTTTATTTGGGCTTTTCTTCTCCATTTTCTTCTTTCTCTTACTTGCGCTTTTCAATTTTAAAAAACTACATAGTCTAATTAATAAAAACTTATAAAATTAATCAAATCTAAATAAAATAAATAAAGCCTTATAAACTCTAGAAAAGTATGATAGAAACTAATATTACCTAATAGAATATCTAAAATTATAAATAATTAGAATATATAACAAATTATTTTAAATACTAAAAATAAGGACTTAAAATATAAATTTTGGAGATAAAATACATACTAACAATGATTCTGAACACCGACTATTATAATTCCAAACATCCCCATAATAGGTTAAGCCCTCTGTGTCTGAATAAAATGGGTTGCATCATAGTTTTCATTGGCAGTGGAAATAAAAAATTAAGAAAAATATTTGTTTATTTATAAATAACCCACCAAGGTTACGAATACGACAAAAGTAACCTTGAGGAACACACAAAGATAGATGTTCGATAAACTACAAACAAAACCAACCCAAAGACAGAGGCTAAATGATAGATGTTAGAAATATATACAAGTCAATGATTAAGAAAACAACATAAAGTAATAGGTAGCAAAAAGATCAACAATGGCAATGACCAGCCCCAAAGAAAGGATCTAAACCAAATAAGGCATTGGGCCTGACAAAAAGCAATAATGCACACTTAGTCCAAGTCGTCAATCAGAACATGATATGAACTTAAAGAGCACAGTAGGGGGTAAGCATCACATACGTTTATAGCTTCCCCTCAGGAGACCCTAGCTAGGTTTAAAAATAGTAGCGCAAGTATTTACTACTTACTAAGCTAGTAAAATATGTTGGAAATATGCACAAGTACAAACTAAAGAATTAGTATTAGTTATCGAAACCAACTGCATGCTCATACATATCACAAAACATTTCGCAAGGTTCCAAGTTTAGTATTATACCTGATGACTGAACCATAATGGCCAACTACCCCCTTACCCAAGATATCAATAAAAATTGAACTCGTAGTGAGAGTATCAATTCCTAGCTAATACTCATAGAATAGAAGTCTAACCAACATGTACCAATCTAACCGTATAACCGCCTTCAGAGGTTTATGGGATCGAAACCCAAGGTCAACAATACTGGCAACAAAAAACAATGCAGCTTTCACATGCATCAATATTTAACTAGCCTCATGACTTGACCAGAGTTACATCTAGTTTGTCAAATTCTGAGGTTCAGCACTAGCGTAGTTTCTAGGCTCCTCAAAGTTTAAGTTTGGGTTTGACTTGCCTCGTTAGGTCAAGTCAATCCATGACTTTTCTAGAAACGTACTAAAAGTTTGGTTTCTAGGACCTAAGGGTTTCTACTTAAGTCTAATTCTAATTTAGGTTGAGGAGGTTAATCAGATATAAACCTATAACGTGATCAGGTCAATATATGCATGGGAAGACTGAGGGAGTTCTAGCTCAGCATCCAATGCTCATATGCTCATGAACTGACCTTAGTCATCACGTCATTTAGTTACCATTGATATAACCTCAATATTTAATTAAGTTGATTGATTAAGTAACTAAGGTCTCAATAATAAATAATTAATTTAACCACGCTGTTGATGCTCAAAAATGGTAAAGCAGTTAACGTCGAGTCGAACTACGTAGGCCCGTTGACCCACCACCGAGTGGATGACACGTTGAAGTGGGGCAGGA
Source organism: Dryas drummondii (assembly GCA_003254865.1). Classification (NCBI taxonomy): domain Eukaryota; kingdom Viridiplantae; phylum Streptophyta; class Magnoliopsida; order Rosales; family Rosaceae; genus Dryas; species Dryas drummondii. The sequence continues at coordinate 450,657 of QANW01003946.1, forward strand.
ATGAGTAGCTGGGTCCGACTGGTGAGTAATGAGAGAGAACGATATCCAAAGCACCCTGCGCAAGTACACAAAAGTGAGCGGGAAGGACACCGGTGTGGTGCCGGCCAAAGCTCCTCCGACGCTCAAGTCAGTGTTCAGAGAGATCTGAGAGCAGAGTGAGTGAATAGTATAATAATGATTGAATCGTCCTTTTGTGACAAGAAGGTACCTCTTTTATAGTACCTTTGGAAGAGTGTCAACTAATCCGGTGACGACACGTGTCCTTTGTGGTGACTTGCACTGTACGAGCGCCACGTGTCACCGGTCTCGAGGATCCGAGTGAGTTGACACGGGTCGGGGGCCCAGAAGGCTTGAGCTTGGGAGGCCGGAGCCTAAGAGGCCGGGGCCCAGGGGGCCGGAGCCTATGAGGCCGGAGCCTAGGAGGTCGTGGCCTAGAAAGCCGGAGCCTAGTAGGTCGGGGGCTAGAAGCCCAGGAAGGGCTTAGTCTTTTGGGTCTAGGCCCAAACAGCATGATGTTAAGCCTTGTGTGACGTGTCGTTATGCCCAGACGATTAATCATACGAACACACGCATAATTAAATATTTTGGAAAACTATTTAATTTAAATAATAAGATAATTAATCATGCTCAACTAAATTAATTATTATTTCTCCAACTAATTAATTTAATTAAACATAATTACAAAATTAAGTTTAAAATTCAATCTTTAATTTATATTTTTAACTCAATTCAAAAATTCAAAAATAACATAGTTGAGAGTTGGAGAAATTACCTCTTAAAGACCTCTTTAGCAAAATCTCTACCAAGAATTAATTAACCTCCAAAATTGAAAAATTAGAGGCTAATTAGTAATAAAACCCTAATTTAAAATAATTAACCGAGCCTAGTGCTTAACCTTACCCTAAGACTTTTGAGGATCAAGTCCCAAAACCGACAGAGTCTCCCCAAGGAAAAGACTATTTTTGATTAGGGAAAATTAATCACCAATTTTATGGGAAATTAATTAACCTAACCAAAATTTAAAAACTATTGGGAAACTCCTCTAAAAAGAGTATGTTTCCCTTAGGGTTCCTCTAAAAAATTATAGTGGATCCCTCTTAAGAATTTTAGAGAAGGGGAGTGAATTAAAGAGAGAGTGAAGAGCTCAAAATGAGTAAGTGAAGGGAAATGCAGCGGGGGGATGGGTATTTTATGAGCTTAGGGTTGAGATGATTTTGGATGCGTAGTTTAATGGATGCGATTGATTGTTAGAGGCGGCAAAGGGATCAAGGGCTTGGATTTCATAAAAAATGGGCCAAAAATTCGTAATCTAATGGTTGCTAGAGAATTGGGTCGAGCGCAACCGGCCTGCAGGTCGCTTTGTAAATCTCAATGGGTCTATATGTTGAGAGAAATCTCACATTGAAGATGTGAGGGCCTTGCTAGTGACTTATAAGAGTTTGAGCTACTCCTCCCATTGCCAATTGGTTTTGGGATGGATGCCTAAATTTCTTCATGGTATCAGAGCAGGTTATCCACGTGATGCGCCTAACGGCCACACGTGCTCCCGCGTCACCCAATATAAATTGTCCACGTGTTAGGCTTAAATGACGCCACACGTGCAATGGCTTGTTGAGAGAAATCCCACATTGAAGATGTGAGAGCCTTACTAGTGACTTACAAGGATTTGGGCTACTCCTCCCATTGCCAATTGGTTTTGGGATGGATGCCCAGATTTCTTCATATTGCTAATTGGTTTTGGGATGGATGCCTAGATTTCTTCATGGTATCAGAGCAGGTTATCCACGTGATGCACCTAATGGCCACACGTGCACCCATGTCACCTAATATAAATTGTCTACTTGTTAGCCTTAAATGATGCCACATGTGCAGGGGCGTGTCGAGAGAATCTCACATCGAAAATGTGAGGGCCTCGCTAGTGGCTTAAGAAGGTTTCGACTACTCCTCCCATTGCCAATTGGTTTTGGGATGGATGCCTAGATTTCTTCATGGTATCAGAGCAGGTTATCCACGTGATGCGTCTAACGGCCACACGTGCTCCCACGTTACCCAATATAAATTGTCCACGTGTTAGGCTTAAATGACACCACACGTGCGGGGGCGTGTTGAGAGAAATCCCACATTGAAGATGTGAGGGTCTTGCTAGTGGCTTATAAGAGTTTGAGCTACTCCTCCCATTGCCAATTGGTTTTGGGATGGATGCCTAGATTTCTTCACTATAAAGAAGTCAAAAGGGTGGATCAAACGGGTTAGGGGCGAGGGTCAAAATCGGGTAGTGCATGGGTCAAGTTGCGGGTACAATCCGTCGCGCAAATCCTTGCGTTGAAACGACGCTATTTTGGCGTCAGCCTTGCCGCATAAGTGTGCTAGTTAATCGCTTCGCGCCACATAAGCTTCGTCATAAGCTCCTCATCAGTAATTTCCTATTTTTTGAATTTTCTAAATTCTCCCAACTTTAAAAATTCGCCAAAAATTCATGCTAACTCCAGAAAAATGCTATGGACTCGTAGCGATGATTACTATTTTTCTATGACCTCAAATTTGACTTTCCAATTATAAGTATAGGAACATGCATAATAAAGGTCTATGGTTTTAATTTAAGGGAATGACGTCCTAAATAAGTTAGGAACATGAGACTTATATAACTTAGTACTTAACCCTAAAATGTTCCTAGTTGTAAGATTGATATCAAGACAATATTAATTCAGTCAAATTAGCATAATCTATCTTTGGTTAACATCGAGGATAATCAGTCTCAGATTATCGGTGTAGTGACACTATAAGAAGATCATGGGTGCCATTTAATTTATAGTTCACTTAATCTGACCACAATATGGATACTTGTAATGAAGTATTACCCACCCATCAACAAGAATCCATATAATCTTGAAAATATAATTGGTCCCTAAACTTGAGACACAATAATTGTCATGTGTGTATGGTCACAACACTTTGATTGTACCATACAGTTAGGCTCTAGCCATGGGTTTAACTAAAGATGTTGAGTGGATTTAGTCATTGGCGTATGGGAAAGTGCGTGTTCAATAAATGATGTGTCACTCTTGGTAATAGGGGAGATGCTCTACTAGGCAACCAATGTTTAGATTAAGGAATATCTGGCCAGAGTACATTATCAAGAAATAGGCTCCTTGTAAGATATGTTCCATACCGCTAATCATTTTGACCACATATTGTATGTTGTACATATTTCAATCAATCAAAGGCAAACTTGTCTTTTATGTATCATTCTCCATATGCACATTTATCTCCATATATAAGTGTGTATGCATAAAAGTGGCCCATTGTTTTAAGTCAAGGGAATAACGTCAAAAATAAGTTAGGATAGGGAGACTTATATCCCTTAATACTTAATTAAACCCTAAAATATTTCTGGTTGTAGGATTGATATCTGGACAATATCAAATTTGATAAAACCAACTTGATCTATCTCTACTTAATTGGTCTCAGATTATTGGTGTGGAGACACTAGGAGAAGATCATGGTGCATTACATGGTTCAATGAACATGACCGCAAAATGAATACTTGTCATGGAGTACTATTACACACCCGTCAATAGGAATTCATTAAGTCTTGATAATACAACTGGTCCCTAGACTTTAGACGCCACAGTTGTCCTATGTTCTCGGTCACTGTCAACAAGATTTCATTAAGTCTTGATAATACAATTGGTCCTTAGACTTGAGACGCCACAATTGTCTTGTGTGCTTGGTCACTATACTTTGACTTTATTATAAAGTTAGGCTCCTGGAGTCTACCTACGGGTATAAATTGGATATAATCACTGATATATAGGGACAAGTGTGTGTGTTCAATAAAGGATTTGTCACTCCTTGTAATAGAGATGTTCCAGAGAACGTGATTATGGAATAAGCGCTTCAGTGATCTATACATAAGAAGTAGACCTCAAGAAATATATTAGGGTTGACGAAATTTTATACGTACTCGACCATGATTCGGAACATAAGATGACAAAAAGACTGTATTGTATTGCAACCGAAAGTTTTTTTTTCCCTTTTGGTTAGTCTAGGTAGCCATGACATACTGTAAAGTGTCAATTTTGGCTTGTGGAGACCCCAAGGCAAGGACAAAGGTTTATTTAGGAATGTGGCCTAAAATTACTATTGGATTTAATTAGAACCTAAAAAGTTATACCCCAATAGGTGTAAGGTGTTATTAGAAATGGACATGGGGAAAATTAATTAAAGGTTTATTAATAGGGTCTTAGAATAAATAAAAGACAATAAAATGATGAGCATTTGTAATTAATTATTTAATTAAATATTAATTATCTAGTCAAATGGGCAAACATACTAGCCCATGAGACTAGGTGTACGTGGCCAGCCCCCCTTTAGTGAAAAATAGAACTCAATAAAAAAGACCCAAGTGTTGAAGTTCACATTAAATGACCATCGCAGTAAAAAATCATTCCAAGTTCTTTCTATCTTTTGAACAAATTATTTCAAGCGAGATAATTTGACGACACCTCGAAACATCGGTCATTCGTCAACTTCAGTTATTATGCGCTCGAGCTCTGAAGGATGGATTGTTATGAGACCATCAAGACGGAGCAACCAACTTCAAATTGACAAGTGGATCCTCGTCATCCGTTGTGTGTATTAGCAATTTACTCAAAAAGTATTCAAGAGCTCCTTAAACAGTTCCGACGACATATAGTTAATCATCCACATATTTTCCGTGAAAATAATTCTTTGGCATGATTAAGACATTCTTGATTCTACTAGAGAGAAAATAATTTTTTTTGCAACATGGATTGGTCATGTAGCATCACCAAAGAGAAGAAGGTGGATCCAAAATTTCAATGTCCGAAACCCTCCTCCTTTATATTGGTGATCGATGCCCGCCACATTATTAATTCTTGTTGCAGAGAAATTTTTCTCCTACTAGCAACGAAATTGGGACAAGGATTCGAAAAGTTGGTTTTAGAAATTTTGCATATATATATATATCAAAAGAAGGAAAAAAAAAACAAAGAAATTGATTTCTCAGCATGCAAGGGCCTTATTCACTATATATGTTGGTCCGAGCATGCAATGAGAGCAAAAATGGCAAAAAAAAAAAAAGAAAGGACCGTTAGTGGGTTGGCCATATGGCAGTGAATATTAATTGGAAAGTCATGCAAAGACCTTTTGCACATTTGGTAGCTATGCTTCAGACAGCGTATCAGCCCCTCGATTCTCTCCGGCCCTTTCTACTGTCTAATTTGGCTGTTTAAAAATTTCCCTAAAAACCAAAAAAAAAGAAGAAAATCCAAGAGTACCCAGAACCATAAAAAACCAAATTATCTTGGATATCCCTCTCTTTAATTGGGTTCGTTCGGCGTTAATTTGGTGTCCTTATTTGGAATTGACCATCGCAAAGCCATATATGTTATCTTATCTGTATCTTATATGTGAATTAAATCTTCCTTTTTCTCTTTTTTCTCATATTTTTTTCTTTTTTATAATTTTTCACATATATATATTTATATTAATAAATAGCAGAAGGGTTGAGAGACAAAAGCATTTCCTTTGTTTTGTGTGCTATTGTGTGTTTTCTTAGTGTGTTAGAAACTAGAAAGACAATGGACTTTGCAATGGGAAATGGTGGAGCCTCGGGTGATGAACAAGACGCCTCCAACAATCCTCGCAGGGGCAGGAGGTCGTATAACCGTCATACTTCTTTTCAGATACAGCAGCTTGAAGCGTAAGATACCCCAACCTCTCCATTTTTCTCAACTTCACTTCATCTATGTTCACATATGAAGGACAAAATCACATCAATATTATTTTGTTCCTTGAAATAAATATATGTTTTCTATTGAGTATCTTTTTTGGTCAAATCCTATTCAATATCTAATTAGATCATTTTCCGGAGATGGGTATTTTGTCTATACCTGCATGTCACCATGGTGTTCATATCATTTTCTCACTCAAGATTATAATTATTTTTGTGTATCAACCTTTTGGAATTGGTTTTCTATAGGATGATTATCATGTATATGTCAAAGGCTGATTACCTGTATGCCTTCTCTAGTTCATATAAGAAGATCTGTTTCCCCAAAACAAAGAAAACAATTAAGAAGAAAAAATATGTAGATATTAGAGATGTTTTTGCATGTACTATTTGCTCATTGGAAGGCTTGTCTTCTGATATGTCTGCACTAGCAAGGTGAAGCTTTTCTTCAAGTGATGATCTTTACTTGCTTTTAAATTTTAAATATAGATCTTGATCTGCATCTAATCCTGCTTGAACTTTTTATTGGTTGCACTGTCTTCCTTGCATGATTAACATATCTATCTTGGATTGAATTTCAATGCATTTGATATTAATTAATCCTATTCGGCTCTGCTTATCTCCAATATGAGGGTTTTTCCCTCTTCATCACGCTTCCTTCAATGATGACGGGTTCTCTTGGGTGAAGGTTTTTCAAGAATTGCCCGCATCCGGATGAAAACCAGCGTCGTCAGTTGAGCAGGGAGTTGGGGCTTGAATCAAAACAGATCAAGTTCTGGTTTCAGAACAAGAGAACTCAAACCAAGGTTCTCTATTTTTCTTACTCCGGTGATGTGCTTAGCAATTTGGTTTTCTTATTGCATCTGTAATGACAAATCTTCTGTACTTGGACTTTTCAGGCTCAAAATGAGAGAGCAGACAACACTGTTCTTCGGACAGAGAATGAAAAGATCACATGTGAAAACCTTGCAATCAGAGAGGCATTGAAAAATGTCATTTGCCCATCTTGTGGTGGTCCACCCTTTGGAGAGGAAGAGAGGCAGCTTTGTTTACAGAAACTTCAGCTGGAGAATGTCCATTTGAGAGAAGAGGCAAATATTTGGAAAACGAATAATTTCTCTCTATATACATTATCATTTGATCAGATTTTTAATGTCATTTATTAATTGTTTGTTATATTTATAGGTGGATTCACTTTAATGATGTCTAGTTAGGAATATTTTTTTTTGCAGCATGGAAAGGTAGCCAGCCTTCTTGCCAAGTATATTGGGAAACCGCCATCACAAATTGATTCGCTGACATCTGTCCCCGGATCCTCGTTGGATTTATCACCAGGAAGTTCCATGAACCAAGGGATGGGAAGTCCTGCCCTTAATCTTGACCGTACGAATCCTGTAATTTCTACTAATGCTGCATTAGCTAACCAATTAAAAGCAATCCCTGAAATGGAAAAGACACTCATGGCAGAGACAGCTGCCAGTGCCATGGAAGAATTGCTTAGAATCTTGCGGGTTGATGAGCCTATGTGGATCAAGTCTCCGGGTGATGGGAGATATGTCCTCAACCGTGAAAACTATGATAAGATATTCCCAAGGGCTAATCACTTCAAAAGCTCCAGTTCTCGTGTCGAGTCTTCAAAAGATTCAGGAATAGTGACCATTGGTGCAATGCATTTGGTTGACATGTTTTTAGATTCAGTTAGTGCTGATACCTCTTACTATTCCGTTATCTCCTATATATTCTAGAAAATTAAATCTTCATTATCACTATACAGCTGGAAAGATCAAACCAATTTAAGCACACTGGCTTAACTTTGCAGAATAAATGGGTAGATATCTTTCCCACAATTGTTGCGAAAGCTCAGACAATTCAAGTGCTTGAAACTGGAATGGGAGGAAATCGGAGTGGTTGCTTGCAGCTGGTACATATAAATCCATTGTTTAGTTAAGTTAATTAATTATTTTCATAGAGTGTCATACAAGTTGAAGAGCTTTAATGCAGATGTATGAACAAATGCACATTCTTTCACCATTGGTGCTGCCGCGAGATTTCTACTTTCTTCGCCATTGTCAGCAGATTGAACTTGGCACATGGATGATTGTGGATGTTTCTTATGATTGCTCAAAAGAGAGTACTAACTGTTCTTCCCGATCTTGGAGGCTTCCTTCTGGATGCATGATTCAAGAAATGCCTAATGGATGCTCCAAGGTGAGCTCCACCTCTTTAACCATATCAATTAGATCTACATGCAGTACTATTGAGGATATGCAAGTCAGGTTAATGGGAATAAAAAACAAGAAAATTCCTCACAATCCTTATATTCTTGGTTAATGTGAAAGAAATTTGCCAGTATTTTAATTTACACTGTGAATTGTGACTGGTTTAATTGAAAAGTAATGTTACATTTGGTGGAGCTTATTTCATCAGTTTGGTTACACCTGAGAAAACTTTGTTAGTTCTGTAAATAAATAGAAATTTCTTTGTTAGTTGTTTGTGGGAAGGCATCTTCCCAGTCTAATGCATACCTTCATATCATATTGAAATTATTTCATATATGTCAGTAGAAAAAACCATTTCTACAAGCCTGCACATCTCATGCAGCAGAATTTATACTTTTCCATAATTATCAATGTTGTTCTGGCTATGCTGGCATCATAAATAATTGCAAACAATCATTATTTTCTTGACATTCCATTCTTCATCCGATAGCATTTAATTGTACAATACTCCTAATCTGTTTTTGATTGGAAGAATCGTGTCTTCAATATTTTGCAAAATAATAGGTAACTTGGGTTGAACATGTGGAAGTCGATGATAAAACCCAAACCCATCGGCTCTATAGAGATCTTGTATGTAGTAACATTGCATATGGAGCAGAAAGATGGGTTTGTACTCTTCAGAGAATGTGTGAGAGATTCGCTTACTCAATGGAGGAAGTTGCATCTACTCGTGAGTTTGGAGGAGGTAAGTCTTCATCAATCACCTTCTATGATTTTGAAAATTAGAGAATAATAATAGAACAAATTTACCAAAAAGAAGAAGAAAGATCTCTACGGTTTTGTAGTCATGTCTAGTTCTCTTTTCCATCTTAATCATTCCATAATGGTGTTTGAATTGTGATGATCATGTTATCCATTGTTTAGTGATTGCTTTGCCAGAAGGCAGGAGGAGCATAATGCAGCTTTCCCACAGGATGGTCAAGAACTTTTGTGGAATCTTGAGCATGTCAGGTAAATTGGATTTCCCTCAATTATCAGAAGTGAACAATAGCGGGGTTCGAGTCTCTGTTCGTAAAAGCACAGAACCAGGACAGCCCAATGGCATGATTGTCAGTGTTGCTACTTCTCTTTGGCTTCCTCTGCCTTCCCAAAATGTCTTTAACTTCTTCAGAGATGAGAAAACAAGAGTTCAGGTGTCTACCTATTAGACAGATCTCATTTATATTGTTTTACTAATAAATAGATGTTGCATGTGACCTTAATAATACCTCAATTTGATTTGTCTCTCAGTGGGATGTTCTCTGTAATGGAAATCCAGTGCAAGAGATTGCACACATTTCAAGTGGCACTCATCCAGGAAACTTTATATCCATTATTAAGGTAATTTCCTATCCTTCCACTTTTCTTTCATAGATTTGTTTGTCCAGCCCATGAAATATGGGGAAACCAAAATTTAACTGATTCAATTGCAAATTATAAATATGATGTTTGGTTATTAAAATAGGGTCATCCTGTGCATTCTGGAATGTTAATGGTACAAAGATTTGGTTAAATTACTTCAATGATAGAAAAGATGAGGAAAAGATTTCAGTACTCCCAAACACTCAGACCATCTCATTTTGATGTGGCTATGTGGCATTCAAATAATGCGCTTATGCTTGGCAGTTTGATACTCTTTTCAATTCTAAAGTTGTTGATTTTAAATAAGTTGAGTCTATGGCCTTATAAACAGTTAAACTTTAACTCAAATGTATGGTTTCTGTGAAGCAGCCTTTCATCCCCACCGAGAATAACATGCTGATGCTTCAAGAGAGCTACATTGACGCTCTGGGGTCCTTAGTTATATATGCTCCCATTGACATACCAGCTATCAATATTGCAGTAAGTGGTGAGGACTCTTCAAACATACCAATACTTCCATCAGGGTTCATAATCTCTGGTGATGGCCGTCCTGAAACTGGGGTTGTAAGTTCGAACAGTTCAAACACTGCCAGGTCAGGTGGTTCACTTCTTACAGTGGCATTCCAGATATTGGTTTCCAGCCCCTCATCTTCGAAGCAGCTGAACATGGAGGCAGTGGCAACTGTCAATACTCTTATCAGTTCCACTGTTCAGAAAATAAAAGCTGCTCTGAACTGCTCTGGCTTGGACTAACCTATTTTTGGTGTATCTGTGGCTTGTATACCAAAAATTGGACTAGTCTCCTTATAAGTTTGGGACATCAAGACAGTAACAAATCTCCATAATAAATACAGAAAGACACCAAATGAGAGTTATATATAGGAAATGGCTGAGAACTTAATCTTTGTGACGACAGCAAAGTTGATTGTTCAAAGACTCCTTTTCAAATTTTATTTTGGATAGAGTTTTCTTTCGATAGAGTTATATTTCAGGAATTTAGCATTTGTTGGAAATATTTGTTTGTTATCCACCCTAATGAGAAGGTATGCTCTATTTGAACAGACTTTCGATGACAACGTAGGGGCCTTCCCGATTAGGCTGCTATTTCATTTTCACTTTGCTACCATAAATGTAGATATATAGCTGCTGCTCACCGCCCAAAGGGAAGCTTTTCTTATGGAGAATGGTCGTCTTCAAGTATCCCTCTTCACAAGATACAATAGAATGTTCACTTTTCAGTAGAGCACTAGAATTGCTTAGTCCCTCCCTGTTTGTACCCGTTTTTACACCTCCCGGAATTAATTAGGAGACAGTCATAATAGCAAAAATTGGACAAGAAATGGGTTGGCGAAGGCATATTTACATGTCTAGTCTTGACGAATAGACTTGGTGCTGGGCGAAGAAATGACTAGGGGAACAATCTGGCCTAAGCAAATTGTTCTTGGCGAGTTGGTCTTGGCGAATGCTATTGGTCTGGGCGAATGATTGTTGCAAATATGGGTGCAAAGGTGATTCACATGGCTTTGAAGTGATTGAAACAAGGCTTATATATATATATTAAGCATGGATGATGTGAGTGGAAGCACTTCCCTGGGGTTTGTAATTCTTTTTGACAAGGCCACGTGGGTATCTTTTGGGCAATTAAGTTGTGTATTGGTTCTTGATCCAACAACAAAACAATCTGTCACTCAGCCATAAGCTCTAAATCAGCCTTTGATATATCTCTCGGCTAGCCAGCGTGTCAACTGTTCTGCTACTTATCAATCCAGGTCATTCATGTTTCATTCTTATATTTTAGACAGCTGTCAATTACTCAAAATCACTCAACTACACCTGTTTATCTACTCAAAAAACAGGTCACTCTCAGCCACACACGTGGTTACCAAGACTTGGGGACAAAGAAATTTGCTGAATATAAAAAGAAAGACAGGGCAATTGGAAAGCTCTCCTCCAATACTCAAAATAAACCCAGAATACTCACGCAATGTGAAATCTCATAACAACTTTTGTTCTCAAATTCAGCCCATAGGCTTTTTAATTCTTAAAGCTCTCTGTATTTTCGTCTTCATAGCTTTCAAGCTCTCTTTTGTTGCTTTTAATTTCTTTATATGTTTTTGTCAAATCCCAAGATCTTGAATATTAATTCATGTTTTCTCTGCTGCTTTGCTAAGATCTAGCCTCTCCTTAGCATTGAGTTTACATTAATGTTATTTTACATTAGCTAGCTTTTATTTTAAAGCTTTGTCTTCTAGTTTTCTTCAGTTTATTTTAGATTCTTTTTATTTATTAGTCTTCATTAGTTGTTCATACCCAAAGTCCTGGAATGCCCAGGCAAGAAACGAACCCAGATAAATTTTTCTCGTTCCTTTTATATCACTTAATCGCTTTTAGAAGTTAGATTTTCATTTGGCGCCTCATATTTATTTTAATTTCCCTTTTTGCACACTTTTTCTATTCGGCTACTCCAAGCCGAATAGTGGCACGCCCACGCACTCACACCCAAAGGTCAAAAACCTCGCCTACAGCAAGACATGTTGTGCCGAAAGCATTTTTAGCCATAACACTCCCCATCTCAAAAACCATAGAGTCAACTGTCTTCTTTAGAGATATTTAAACTAGAGTGGTTATATTCTCACTTTCCTGTCTTATTTTTTCACACATATTTTAATGAAAAAGATAATGACAAATTTATCATTTTGTAAAATGACCTCTAAGGACTTGACTAAAAAAAATAAAAATAAATCTACTCTCTCCACCTCCTTACAACGATCTAAACTTTATAAACTCTAAAATCTTTTTCTCTCATTTTTTTTCATATCATTATTCCAAATTGACGTCAGAGAGAATTCACCTAGTGAAAAGGTAAGCAAAAGAATTCTTAACAATAGTTTTTTTTTTTGGGTTTGTAATGCAATTAAACACTAATACTCAATTGCGGATCCATTGAACACAAGTTTAATGCGGAGAGAACACTTATCGAATTTGATCTTCAATCGACGTTGGAGAGAACCCTAATATTCAACTGCGGATTGAACAAAAGTTTAATTGCATTAGTTTGTAAAAATATATATATATCTCGCTACTGCATCATGAAAATGCAATTCAATATTAGTGTTTTGTCTTCCTCCCTTGGGTAATGAAAAGCCCTTTTAATATGCTCTCATCAGTTGAAAATTTTCTTTGACAAAAAAAAAAAAAAAAAAAANAATTTTTCTTAATTCGTGGAAGAGAGAAACTAAACTGGCCGAATTACTTTGGTTTTTCACTTCAAACGATTTAATTCAAAATGCTATTATTCTTATCGGTGCTTAATGGATGTATCAAAGCGTATTATAGGCATAATGAAGGGTATGAAGAGTGTTTTTATATATTTTCAAATTTAATAGGAGGGTATACATAAAAATAAGGTGGGTAAAAATATAGGACAAGGGGGTGGGAATAAGCACTCTTAAACTAATATACACTAACCAATTTCCATAGAGTCAACTTTTGGGATGCAGTGCTTGTTTAACATAGAATGAGAGCTTTTTTTGCAAGAGGTCCTAGGTTTGAAACATCCAATTCTCATTCCCCACTTCTTGAGTTTTGAGAGAAAATTCATCCCTCTCATTGTTGAACAGCGGAGTCCCATAAGAGCCGGTAAGTTAGGGTGCGTTTGGTAACATTTTACAAAACGGTTTTTCAATTGGGAGCAATAAACTAATGCAAGATGCTTTGGACAAACACTTGGTAGAGAGTCAGAATTGGACACATGAAGCATGCTGGCCAAGAAAGGCCTCAAGCCAATAAAAAGCACTTTGAAAAAACACTTTCCCTTGAGCATCAGAACGTCTGTTGTAAGTGATTAGATCAAAAGCATCCAAAATTCATAAACACCCCAAACATATAAAAGAACCCGAAATCACATAAACAAGAAACCACAACGCCATGGCCTCTAAGTTCAAGTCCTTTTGTTAAGGGAAATTTAAAAAAAAAAAAGAACTTAAACTTTGCTTTATGTTTCAATTATGGATATAAATTATGGGTTGTACTAATCTACCCCTTCAACTTTACTTTTGATGCGAATAAGGTCACATGCAACATCTATTTATTGGTAAAACAATATAAATGAGTTCTGTCTAATAGTTAGACACTTGAGCTCTTATTCTCTCATCCCTGAAGAAGTTAAAGACATTTTGGGAAGGCAGAGGAAGCCAAAGAGAAGTAGCAACACTGAAAATCATGGCAATGGGCTATCATGGTTCTGTGCTTTTACGAACAGAGACTCGAACCCTGCTATTGTTCACTTCTGATAATTGAGGGAAATCCAATTTACCTGACATGCTCAAGATTCCACAAAAGTTCTTGACCATCCTGTGGGAAAGCTGCATTCATCACCTAGAAGAGCTAAGGTCTTTTAGCAACCTTTTTCTAAACCCATATCCTTCCAACATCTTGTTTAGTGTGTAAATTCCTAGAAAGCTCATATCTTTGAGCTTGGGTGTGGGAGCTTCTCAAAGGTGGAGCAAGAAAGGACTTGGTGGAACTCTTGGCTAGGGCTTCTCTCGAGGCAAACATGTATAAGTCTGTACTTCTTGATTTAATTTTAAAACAGCCATATTTGCGTGTTCAGAACCCATATGATCTTGGTTAGAACAAGGAGATGTATGCAATAGCTTCCGATTTCCATGATTAGTTTGTAAACTTGCCATGCCTAGGTCCTAGTTTTCTTTCAAGACATGGCACGAATGAAATGGGCACGACATGGAAGGAGCATGACTTAAGCTAATGGGCCAGGCTAGGCTTAAGTTATGGCCTATCAAGCACACGACACAAGCAAGAGCACGAGCACAAAATAGGCCCGAATTATGGCTGATTTAATATTATTTTTTACCTTTTTATAAACTATTTGACAAGAAAATATTTAATATTTCAAGTCAAAAAATGTCTATATTCAATTATAATTAAGAAATAATCATAAAAGATAAGTTTCTAACCCAAACAAAAAAGGGCCCATGGACCTGGCCCCACATGAATACGACACGAGCACAAATGGGACACGATTTGTGAGTTGTGTCGGGCCTAGGTCTTAGTTATGTGGGCTAGCACAAGCACAACATTATTATTAAATGGGCACTGCACAAGCATGAATGGGCCCAATTTGACTAGGTCGGGCCAGCACATTTTGGTGTAACTAGCTAGCTTCAGTTCACTTAAATTTCAACTTTTTCTTCCTTCTCGTTTTGTTTTTGCTAACTTAATTTTCTTCCAGTTTCTAGACCGTACATTTCAACTTCTATGTCTAGCCAATACATGTCATTTTTACCGTAATTAGCAAACATGTATTATGGACATAGCCAAACTTGTGCAACATATATTTTTTTTATTGTACGTATTGGGGTGGAACATAGGCAATCACAATAAGGGGTGGGATTTTGATCCGAAATACTAAAAGACCGACAGGACTGACCAACATTAGTTGGCTCGATGGTGTGGCGTTAGTGAAAAGTCGGCATTCGATCGGTATGTCCACCGATACCGACACATGTCGGATCGAAAGTAGTGTGGAATTCTGGGACTAGTTCTCCGACCGACCGACCGATATATATCCCATCCCCTCTCTCGATTCTCAATCTCTCAACTCTCAACCTATCAATCTTTCAGTCTAACGCTCTCTATCTCTTTGGATTCTCAGTTCACACTCAGTAACTCTCTCAGTCTCTTTGCCACTTGCGAACTCCACCACCTTCAATTTGCCGATCTCCACCACCTGCTATTTGCTGATCTCCACCACCTGCAATCTCCACCACCACCCGACACCCCAATGCCCAAAGCCCTGAGTGCTCCCCCTTCCATCGACACCCCAAAGCACTGAATCACTAATTGGAGCACCATCTCAGTCTGTGTAAGTACTCAAACAACACATTGGAGGCTGCACATTAGAGCTGAGATCACGTCGAAAATGGCCCAATATAGTACAATTGGAAAACTCCTTAGTTACCGCCACCGACCGAGGAAGTCGATGCTATCGAACGTTGGTGACAGACACTCATCGGAGCGATGTCGGAATCCAAAATGGCCTTTCGATCAATGTCGGCTTGGTAGTTGGGTAGGTCCTTTCGAATCGGTAACCGAACTGATTCCACCCCTAATCACAATGATCCAAAATTTCAACTTCTAGCTACATTTTTACATATGGGTCAACACATATTGCATTTAAAATATTAAATTAAACAACATTTTACAAGTTTTTAAACATAAAGAATAAAGAGAAATGCCTTTATACCTGTTCACATTTATTTTTGTTTCTTGGTACCCATTTTCATTGACATTCATCGTATTTAATTTTTTTAAAACAAGAAAAAAAATATTATCAAATAGCAAGATTAATTTAACTAACTTGCCAAACAATAGTAAGACAACAAATAAAGAAGTGAAACAAACACGTACACGTACTTTCCAAACAATAGTAAACCAAAAAACACACTTGCCAAAAACATACAAGAGGAAGATTCGGCTAGATAAGAATTCCAAGAAGCTAATTACTCTTGACGCACACCGGAAGCAGCCCATTGTTTCTTCAAAACTAGCTAGTACCTTTTCAGCCTTCTGGAACCCTCCACACTATCTATAAATTGAGCCAACACTTAGGTGGTATGTGCAAAAACAAAAGCTCTTATAGTTTGTTTGGGAGTTTAGCTTCCCATTAAGGAGATGATAATTGTGATGTGTAGAGTAGTTCCAGAAAACCAAGATGAAGATGAAGACGATGCTGATGAAAAACCTGATGGTTCTTAAGCATTGGATCAATGATTTAGCAAAGGTATACATATCTCTAACCAATCATTTAAGCATTTCATTACTTCCATTTCATCAATATGTGTTTTTGGGGTATGATTAAGGGTAAACTACATCCTTAGTATTTGTGTTTTGACCTAAAATCATGTTTGGCTTCTGGGGTTTACACTTTTCCAATTTGGTCCTTGCGTTTTAACTCGTTTACAATGCTAAACAATTTTGAAATTTCGTTAATTCGACACAACACATACTTTCAATTTTGTTTTTTTATCAGGGCCTTCAATTTGGGAAGAATTATTTGTTTGTTCGAAGAAACTATTGTTAGGTGATTGAAAAACCACTTTATGAGCTTTCTAAAAATAGTTTCTGTCAGCGTGAGTCAACTTAGAGCATGATTAGGAGATTGATTAGGGAATTAATGTTAGAGGAAATCAAGGAATTTATTATGTAATTAACTCAGAGATTGGTGGAGAGTTGACCTTGTACACTTACCTTTTATGTAGTTTTGTAATCTATATTTAATCCTCTAGTTGGAGACGATACAATCATTAGAAAATTATTACCTAAACCTAGAGTTTTAGCAGTTTCAATTTTCATTGTGAAATTGAAGCTAACAAAACATTTAAGGCTTGAACTCCAAAGTTTTGGATTTGTTTAATTTATTGTTAGAAAAATCAAATCTAAGGCTATATACATGTTTTCAGCTATCCATGACTAATACCCACACTTTAAAAAAGTTTTTAGTTATGATTTGAAGCATATTTGAAAAATAATAATAAAAAAAAAAATAAAATAAACCCCACATTGGGTGTAGTTGCGTTTTGGCCACGTCCCCATCTTTGATAGCTTATATATTCCTTCATAGTTCATGGTTATCAACAATATTTATATGAATTTGAAACTTTTGTTACAAATTACAAGCTTTAAGATGCCTTTAGAATCTAACAAAATTATTTTTTATGAAAAATTTATTTCTAATGGATGTTTGTACTATGATTTTCAGGTGGCATAAAATTAGCCCAAAGGAAATGCTAGCTCAAGTCTAAAGCCCAAATTCAAGGCCCATGTGTGATATCTCTGGCGAATAAGAAATGTCTTGGCAAAAGAGTCTCTTCTGGGCTACACCAAGCTGAGAAAATTTTAAGTTGGGCCCATTAGAGCTGCAACATGTGTCCCCACAAGGCTGTCAAAAGCTAGGTAGCAGCTGTTAAAGAAGATAAGTACCAGAATTTTAAGGTTGTTCAGAGACATACACGTGGCATTTATCTAAGGGAAGATTGCCTGGGGTTTTGGGGATCCTAATCTGAGTATAAATACAAAAGCTATGGCCAATCTGAGAGGACACAAACAACTCCAAAAACAACTCCTGCAAATTGCATATTCTCTACCAATGGCTTGAATATTTTCTCTTTCTGCTTTGTCTACTCATATAATTGTCAACTACCTGCTATCTCTACATAATTTCTTTTATTACAAGTGTTTACTTTTGTGTATTTATTGCCTTTATTCACTCTTCCTTGCATTTATTTTGAGAATTAATGTATTTCATTTTCTAGGCTGAACATTAATCAAAGAGATATTCAATCATGGGAATTTATTAGTTGTCTTGCTTCCTTTATTATCTAAGTTTGTTATTTTTCTTCATGGTTGAGTTCATAACCAAGATTATCAACAAATATTGGCCAGATCTAGATTTCATTTGAGTTCATTTCTTTCAATTGGAGATATGTCATGTCCAACATATTTGTTAGTATTGCTAGCAAAACACTTATTACTTTTAGCGTTGAAAGTCCTGGAATGCCTAGGCATAGAAAAGAACCAGCTGCAATCATTTGATCCCCTTTATTTTTATTTTACTTTGTCTTATTTTTCCCCTTTTTAATTACCTTGCAATCGTTCCAAGTATGATCCATACTTGGTGGCACGCCCTTTCGCCCAGAAAAATCAATGATATGGACCCAATCTTGGCCCAACCAATGAGCAAAGCATTTTTTTTCCATAACATAAATTGGCACGTCCAATGGAATTCGGTGCTAATAGTTTTTAAGTGTTTAAGTGTTTGTTGGCTTTCGGATTTTAATTCTATTTTGCTTTTCTTTTGCCATCGCGCGATTTTGCAGTTTTATTTTCATCGTTTTATGTTTGTTTACTTTCTTTTAGTTTATGGTTGAAACCTATAGGCAATTTTCATTGAGAGTTGCACAAGAGATTGGAGAACAAAGAAGGACTTTTGAATCCCAAGAGATGACAGACGGACAAGGGGCTTTCGGTGCTTTGGGGCCTTTGGAATTAAATCAACTTGATCCTAATGTGATGGTGAACCTTGACGAATAGGTACATGGCGAGCAAATGGGCCAAAGAATGAATGAAGTTCATGCTAGAAATATAAGAATTGAGAATGAGATGAACACTAGATTCAGACAGCTGACCATGGCCATTGAAAATATGCAAGCTGCCCTTGTGCAGGCTATTCAAAACCAAGGGCTAGTCCAGCGCGAAGAGACGCCTGAGCAAATGGTGCAAGAGGTGCCTGTAGATGGTGCACAGGTTGCAGTGGCAGGGGCGGCTTGTGCTGTGCATGGGCAGAATCAGCAGATACCTGATGTTGCGCAGCATGTGGCCGGCCCTGAGCAGGCAAACTTAGTGCAAGAACGAGTAGCCTATGTTGCTCTATATAACAGAATGCCTCTGGCGAATGTCATGAACGGAGAAGGAGCGGGGGCACAAAGGCATGAACACCAACAACAACATCAACATTATAATCACGCAGCCCAACCAAGAAATGAAGTTTTTCGGCAGCAAATTCGCTAGTAGCATAGGAACGGAAACAATGGAAATGGGAACAATGGTGTCAATGGTAATGGCATGATCTTGGTGAACGAAAACCACTTCGCCGGTCTGCAACCTCAGGGACTGACAAGGGTAGAAGTTGAAAATATGTTGCATGGGTATATGGCGAATCATAGGCGAAGGCCAAGATCGACCTATCAGTTTCCTTTCCATGACGAGATCAGTAACCTTGATTACCCAAGTGGATTTCGCTTGCCAGACTTTATTCTGTATTCTGGGGCCAAAGGGTTTTCTACCCTCGAACATGTCGAGAGGTTCACAGCCCAATGAGGTGAGCATGCCAAGGACAAGACTCTCAAAATGAGGATTTTTGTGAACTCTTTGATCGGGGCAGCTTTCTCTTGGTTTAATAGCCTTCGCCCTAACTCTATTCACACTTGGACCGAATTGGAGTAGTTCCATGATTATTTCTATCGTCCAACCGAGATGGTGGACTAGATGGACATGACAAGGATGTATTAATCTGATACTGATACTGCTTTGGGCCACATCCAAAGGTTCCAAGAAGCTAAGTCTAAATGCCCAGTTGTCTTACCAGAGAAGGAATTCGCCATGATGGCATTGGCTGGACTGCACTTCAAGTATAGAGAGAAGTTTAGTAATGAATATTTTCGTGACATCTTTGAGCTTGCCGAGAAGGTGAGAAGGTATGAAGATGTACTAAGAGAAGAAGCGAACAGGAAGAGTGCTGCCAAGAGCACACATTATCGGAGTACAGTGAATGCACACATGGCAGAAGTCTATTCACCAGAACCTAATAAGTATGAGGAAGCAGAGGTAGTAGCTGTTTCGATTGTGTTTGATAAACCATTTGCTTGTGAAGCGTTGACGAGGCCGAAACAAACATCGAGACAAAAGCAGATGATCATTATGACAGGGCCTGGTAAGCAAAAACGGGAAGTGCCTGTGCCGAGAGATTATTCGATTGACATCTCGGCATCAGACAAAATCTTTGACTATTTGTACGTTGTAGGGAAAATCAAACTGGAGTCTGAGAAAAAGCTGCCTTCACCCGAAGAAATGAAAGGCAAAATCTTCTATAAGTTCCATGACAGATAGAACCATTATTCTACAAACAATGCATTAGGAGAAGCAAAAGATGAAGATCGACGAGGAGCCTTTCTTTACTACTGAAGCAAGTATGGCGAGTGTTAATTTTCTGCCAAGGAGAAAGGAGGAAGAAAGAGTGGAGAACAAGAAGGCAGAGAACGAGGGGCCCATTTTGCTTTGCAGCCATTGTAAATGTGAGATCAAGTTGGAAGAATTGATGAGGGAATGTGTGAAGGCCAAGGAACAAAAGATTGAGCCAGCACCAAGGAGGAGTTTTCAAGCCAAGATTTCGCCTGATTGACGATTAGATTTCGCCTACGCAATCGTGATAACGAACTCTTCGATTCTAGTAGTGTGAAAGCAAGGTTTTGGTGAAGTTTTTAAAAAGTCATTTTTGAACTCCATAGCTAATTTCTAGATCTCTATCAAAGTTCTGCTGAAATTTTGTTAAATTAATCTCTTGTTAATTAGACTCTAATCTTGTTACTTAACATGTTTAATAGTACTGAGACTCTGCTTGTGGGAGGTCTTCAACATGTATACCCTTAATTCAGCTTATTTAATATGTTGTTATTTAAGTTGTGGGTATAGACGAAACGATGCTTAATTGTTGTTATAAAATGAACTTAATAAATGTTGAGGCCATATCAGTGGTAACCAAACAATGTGATAGCTAAGGTCAATCCATGAGGATACAAGGGTTAGGTATTGAGCCAGAGCTCCCTCAGTTTCCCCATGTACTGACCTGGTCACGTTGTAAAGTTCATATTTGATCAACCTCCTCGACAATAAATTAAAATGAACCTAGAACCACACGGTCTGACATGACTGTCTGCCTCGGGGAGCAGAGTCATGCTAGATCAAGAATTCAAAGAAGCCTAACAGTTACGCTAGTGCCAAACTTCTGAATTTTACCTGATCTTAACAGACAAGGTCAAGAGTACATTTAGTACGTTCCTAATAGCTATTGTCGGATTCGGATCTCCAATTTCCCAACAGGTACAAGTGGAACCCAGACACATAAAAGGAATCAGGCAAGAGACACACTTTGGTAAAACGAGTAGGAGGAAGGTACTATATCCCGATTATTGGATTTCCTGTCTATTTTCGTGCTATATATATAAATGTCTTTTACAGAGAATGTGTATGGTTTTTGTATGGCATATTTATGTGATTTTCTCTATATGATACCTTAGACGACCTAAAGTAAGGGGCATGTGTTGTGACTTTGGGTTTCGATCCCCTAAACCTCCAGAGGGGTAAGTACGGATTGGTTAGTCAAATGCCTTTCTGGCGAGGCTAACCAATGTGGTATTACCAGGTAAATGGATACTCTCGCCACAGTATCGAGGTGGTGGTTGAATTTCTCGATACTGGAAGTTGCCTATATATGATCGGTCAGAGGTATGTTTCTGAACTATGTCACGTGACAGGAAGGATTTTCACTGGAAAAGCTGTATGAGCATGCAAAGGTTTTACTCACTGATTATTGGCATAATTATCCTTATTATTATCATTATCATCATTGGAATTTGGCATTATTACTATTTTCGGATGTGCATGATTTCAACTTCTTTCCTCGAAATCCTATATATATGTACATTTTCGAATATTTTTTTCAAATCCAACAAGGATTTCTCCTGAAGGGAAGCGATAAACGTATGTGATGCCTACCCCTACTGTACTTTTGTGAGTGCAGATAATCCAGTTGTTGGTGACCAGGACTAAGGTCGTGGGCGTGACACTTGCAACTTGTCAGTTTCAACATTGTTATTTGGTTTAGATCCTTTCTTTAGATCGGTGGTGGTGTTTCTCCTTCATCCTCGTAGGTGGCATCTCTCATTGGCTACCCATGAGTCCAATTTGTTCCACCACTTTGTTAAAGATTGAATCACTCTAGTGTGGGTTGGACTATCCTATCATATCTGTTTATCTATTGTTTTTCTTTATCTACTACTTTATTATGTAACACTAGGGTTAATGTATTTGAAACATATAACCCTCACGGGTTGGTAGTCTTTATTATTATTATTTATAATATGAGGTATATTTAGTAATTTCTTATGTTGCATTTTTACTACTATGATCCAACCCAGGTTTTTCAACAAAAAGGGCTTAACTCGTTTTAGAGAGCTTGAGAACATAATACTCGAAGTAAGGGATATTATAGTTTCAGGATCTTTAAGACCGGTGCCGCTGTGGCGTTTCCAGGTTTGGGGTGTCACAGAAAAAGTGGTATCAAAGCGGTATGACCTGGAAAAGTAACTTTATAAGATTGTTAGTAGATTAGTTTTACTAATATGTAGGATATGCCAACCCAGAGCCGATTCAACAGATTCTTTTGAAGTTTCCACCCAAACACACTCTTCGATAAGTCTTTTCCATGAAACACTTTTGCTTCTTGTATTATTTTTGTCAATCATTCCATTATTTGTTTTCAGTCCTGTTGACAAGATGTCGCCCCATTTTGATCAAACTAACAGTAATAATGCTAATAATCGGTTCGACCCACAGCAAATGGCTTAATTTATGCCGGCTTTCTTTGCTCTACAAGCTGGTAACTATCTCACTCCGGCTGAACGTGAGGATAAGCGACAAGGCAAGTACTTAAATCGTTTTCTTAGGACTAAGCCGATGAAGTTTCACAGAAGTTTTTAACCCGATTTAGCTGAGAGTTTGATTATGCACATCGAGAAGAAGCTTGAGTCGATTAACGCACTAGATGAGTACAAGATCTAGCTAGTTACACATGTGTTCGAAGGCGAAGTTGACGGATGGTGAAGATCCGTTAGTTACCGAGAAAATATTAACACCATGACTTGGGAATGATTCAGGGAGTTGTTCTACGATAGATATTTTCCCGAGCCACTGCAGATGACAAAGAGGAAAGAATTCATGGATCTAGAGCAGGGAAACATGATTGTTTCTGAATACATGGGAAAGTTTATTGAACTCGGACGTTTCGCCCCATCCACCATGAATGATGAGAAGGGAAAGATTGTCAGATTTCTGCAAGGTCTGAAGAATGAGATTCGTTAATACTTGGAAAGTCAAAGGTTTACAGTTTTCAAAGATGTGGTCAATGCTGCTTATGCTCAGGAGTAGGATTTCCTTGCAACAAGACAGAAGGGGAAAATTGCGAGGTCTAAAGGACCAAGGCCAGGAAAAAGAAGAAGTTTCCAGAGAGGAGGTCCCTCCCGAAACGAAAGAAACTGGAAGAGGAATATGCCTCAAATTTGTTTCTAGTGTGGAGGTGATGGCCACTACAAAAATGATTGTCCTACTAGAACACAATAGAAAGTCCCAGGCCATAACCACAAATATAGGCTGCTCTGCAACCGTTTATAGCTCAACTATTACAACAGGCACCATCGCAGCCCAACAACCGTGGAGGACAAGGAAGAGGTGGCAGAGGAAGGCCACAACCAGCCAGAGGAGGACGAGTTTTTGCTGTTAGAGCTAACTAAGAAGAAGCCTCACTTAACGGTACTATACTGCTCTCTAATATTTAAGTTAGAATTTTGTTTATTACGGGTGCTTCACATTCATTTGTCTCTATTAGCTTTGCTAAGAAATTAGGACTGTATGCTGAACCTTCAGCTGAAACCATCCACATGAGTACACCCATTGGAACCACAACCAAGATAGATAGAATTTACCAATCTTGCCAACTACTAGTCCAAAACCGAGTCTTGACAGCAAACCTATACCCTTTGGAGATGAATTACTATGATCTTAACCTAGGAATGGATTGGTTACAAGAAAATCAGGCACAGATCGATTGTGAGAAAAGAAAAGTGAATGTAGTCACAAGTAAAAAAGAAGAGGTGATCATTCGATTGCACAAACAGCTACAACCAATCAACCCATTGCTGAAAGTTTGCTTCAAAAGCAAGAGAGTTATGCTATGCTATTCACTCATCATTTCCACACAAGCCAAGCAGAAGGAAGATAAACCAATACAAGTGGTAGACGAATACCAAGAAGTTTTTCCAGAAGATCTGCCCGGAATTCCACCAACAAGAGAAGTATAATTTAAGATTGAACTCGTATCAGGCACTCAACCTATTTCAATCTTGCCTTACCGCATGGCACCAACCGAGATGGAAGAGCTGAAGAAGCAATTAGACAACTTGAAGGAGAAAGGTTTCATCAGAGATAGTATATCACCATAGGGAGCCCCAGTCTTATTTTCCAAAAAGCATGACTACCAGAAGCTAAACTAAGTCACCATCAAGAACAAGTATCCATTGCCCAAAATTGACGAACTATTTGATCAACTCAGTGGAGCGAAGTACTTCTCAAAGATTGATCTCAGATCCAACTACCATCAACTCAGAGTTCGAGACGAAGATATCCCAAAGATAGCTTTTCGTACCAGATACAGACATTATGAGTTCGTTGTGATGCCGTTTGGATTGAAAAATGCATTTGCTGCATTTATGGACCTGATGAATTGAGCAATTTTTCCATACTTGGACAAATTTGTTATTATCTTCATCGACGATATCCTGATTTACTCCAAGACTAGAGAAGAGCACGAAGAGCATCTGAGAATTGTTCTACTGACATTATTTGGAAAGCAGCTATATGCCAAGAAGTCAAAGTGTGAATTTTGGCTGACAGAAGTACAGTTCCTTGGTCACATCATCTCAAAAAAATTATTATCTCATGATCCCATCAAGATCGAAGCAGTTCTGAAATGGGCAAAACCGAAGAACATAACAGAAGTCCGCAGTTTTCTTGGTTTAGCAGGTTATTATAGAAAATTCGTAAAAGGTTTTTCCAAGATTGTTACCTCGATTACTTAGAAATGAAGTCAAGTTTGAATGGAACGAAAAATGTGAAGAAGCATACAAAGAGCTTAAGAAGCGACTGACAACTATCCCAGTGTTAGTCATGCCCAACGACAAAGATCCTTATGAAGTCTATACTGACAAGTCCACAAGAGGAATTGGATGTGTACTAATGCAGAATAGGCAAGTGATAGAGTATGCCTCAAGACAGTTGAAAGAATATGAAAAGAATTATCCAACTGATGATCTGGAGTTAGCTATTGTTGTACATGCACTAAAAATTTGGAGATTGACTCACTGTTTTCTCATATCACAAGAGCCTCAAGCATATATTTACTCAGAGAAATCTGAATTTGCGACAACGACGCTGGATGAAATATCTTAAAGATTATGATATTGAATTACAGTATCATCCAAGAAAAGCCAACAAAGTAACTGATGCACTGAGAAGGAAGAAACACACTCTAGCTAGTTTATTGATGGCAGAACGAGAGATCCTATAGACTTTCGATCAGTACAAACTTAACATACGTCATGATAGAAGAATTGCAAGTGACAGGACCAACCCCAAATTTCCACCCTGGAACCCAAGGCCATCCTGTGGGGTCCAACACTATAGGGTGTCAGCCCACTAACCTCAAACATCCTTATGATCTTTATAAGGATGTCAATCTAAGTGGGAAATCCTACCGAAAATTCGGCAGCATCTCCCCTATAAATTTGACTATCCCGAACCTGTCAAACATGAAATACACTTCTATATTACTTCAGCCACCCCAGCCACAATTAAATAAGGTCTCAGACCCAAAACAAGTAATTCAAATCTAATCAAAGCATATCTAATAAACTTTACAATCATCTCTCATTATAATAATTTCAAGGGAAACCTTGATCCCAATATACCAATAAGGTGGAGATGAGAAACTCAAATGCCTCGACGTGGTACGGTCCAACCTCAGTGATCGCTATTACCTAGGGCAAACATAAAAAACAAAACGTGAGAAAACTCTCAGTGAGTGGACAAAATAAACTTCAAAACCTTTCGTTTGAAGACCATTTTCATTCTCTTTGAAAACCCCCAGTTTTAAAACTCCTTTCATAAAACCATTTCTGAACATCATCTCAAAATCAGTAAATCTTTCTTGCAGCATAGGAAATCTAAAAAATATGAAGTATGAAGAAATCTCAAAAAGATACAATGCAAAACGAAATAAATAATCATTATATATATATGCATTTTAAAATCAAATCATTTAACTGGATATTTAGTTTTTTGAAAGATATCATGCTCAACTAAAATCTCATGCTGGAAATCAACCTTGAAGTAATAATAAAATTTTGAAACTGAAACCAACAACTTCAAACTTCGTTCATCCCAAATAAATACTCAAAAGTCCAAAAAAAAAACAATAAAACTGCTCGGGCTGAAAAATATCCAATCTAAACTAAAAATGAATATCAATTGAAAACATCTTTGTAAACTGATATCTCAAAACGCAGATAGTGAAAACCTCACACCATAATTGTACCCAAATAATCCTGGCCATACACCTGTGCAGAATCCTGCATTGCACAAACAGGCAAATATCCTGGCCATACACACGTGCAGAGTAATCTCCATACACGTGCAGACAAACCTGGTCATACGTGAACCCAGCGCTGCCCCCAAAGGGCAAGGTATCCCGATACACGGCCCAAAGCCTATATGTGTGCCAAAATGGATCCCAAAGACCTATCTGTATATGTACCTGTGGGTGAGGGTACTAATATGGCGGTTTGAAAACCGCTCTGCAACTTTCTAAAACCATTCTTGTAAATAGATAAAGTCTGCAAATTACGATTTCTTAAGCTTTTCACAAATCCTGAAATCATGAATTTAATAAATCGTCTTAAACTAATATAGCTCTTAAAACCATGAAATCAAATTCCAATCCAAAACATTATAAATTAATATGTTCAACTCATTAATCCAAATTTAAAAAAAAAAAAAAAAAAAAAAAAAAAAACTTCCAATGGTTGACGCTAAAACCAAATTTAAAATATTATCTTCCGCATAAAAATAAATCTCAAATAGGTACTTCAAAACCCATTATAGAATATTATTGTATAACTCATTAAAGTAAGAATAAATCTCAAATTCAATTCTCAATGGATTAAATTGGAAA
Organism: Dryas drummondii; assembly: GCA_003254865.1. Lineage (NCBI taxonomy): Eukaryota > Viridiplantae > Streptophyta > Magnoliopsida > Rosales > Rosaceae > Dryas > Dryas drummondii. The sequence goes on from QANW01003946.1 coordinate 477,670, forward strand.
AATAATCATTTGGAAACCATAAACCTTTTAATATCAAAATCAAACTCACCATTCAACAAATCCAAGTAAAGCTCAAGGCAACAAGTAAGAATTTAAATCATGAAACTTCATAAAAACGTTTATAAAAACAAAGTCCACTCACTGTATTTTCCTAGCTATGCTCAACCTTTTTTTTTTTCTTTTTTGGGGATTCGTTTTCATATCACAAACCCTCACTTGTTTGCCACTAACAATAATCAAGAAACAAAGCTCCATCGACCTAAAACAAAAGTATCGTTCATTATATATGCCAAACATTAATCCCACTCTAGAATTAATGCAATTGGTATAAATTAAACCAAAGGAGTCAAACCCTTATCAAGAACTTACCTAAACCACTTTTCAATTCGATTCCACGTTTGGTAACTGATCGATCATATATTCGAGTTTTTCAAACATCCTTTCTCGCATTCCATAACCTTCGCGACTCGGTCACCTTAGCCGGTGCTTATTCGAGAGTCGGTTCCATATCGCTAAGACGTCCGTTCAAGGTTCGATTTCAAATTTGAGTTCTCCATCAGTTTTCAATCCACCTCGGTCGACCTCAAAAGGTGGCTGAAAATGGCCAGAACACACCTTGGATTCGCGGCACCTATGGTGGCTTTAATGGCAACTTTCAAAATACTGAATTAAAACTTGAATGGCGACCTAAAACTGGAAGCCCATGAAGAGAGAAGAAGATTCATGCCAAGAACTCCATGAATGGTGGCCGGAGTCGTCGGAAATCGGCGCAAAACCGTCATTAGGGGCGTCACCTTTCAAGCTTCGATTCACTCAGTAAAATGTGAGACATGGTGCGTGTGATATACGAAAAGAAAGAGGAAGTCGATACGAAGCCATAGCCACCAAGATTGCGTCAATCAGACGTCGTACAAAGAAATTATGGCCGGTCCAAGTTGGGAGTGTGGTGGTCAAAACTGGAAGAATTTTTTTGAAGAGGGAGGGGCTGCTGCCTGCGGGAGAGAGAAGGGGTCAGCTGTGTTTTAAATGGTTGATACACAAAATTACCATAATGCCCTCTAACTTCAATGGCCCATAATTTTGTCTGCGTAACTCCGAATCGCGATCCGTTTTCGCCTACACGTTCGTGAGCACGAGCACTTTCCAACCATGCCAAAATTGTAACTTCTAAAATTAATTTTCAATTAAACCCCTTTGGAAACCCAAACTTTTTTTTTAATATGGATATAACCGTCCACACCTTAATTAATTCACCAATAATAGATCTAAGGTCTAAAAAATGTTTCGTAAAATTCCTATGGGGTTCCTCTTGCCTTATACTATTTTCCTACCCTTCAACTTCAAACTTTGAGTCCTCGAAACTTATTCAACTTAATTTAAATGCTTCCAAATAAAAATTAAAAATAAATAAATAAATAAAAATTTCTTGGGTCCTACAACATAGCTTTTCTTCTTGCTTCTTAGGTCCACAACCAATAAAATTTTAAATTCTTAATGAAATTTTGGTCGGGTTGTTACAGCAAGTATGCAGATTGAGCCCCAATTGGAACAAGAATTAGTTCGAGAATAGGAAGAGGATCCAGAGATACAGCAAAAAAAGGAGGTACACTCAGAAGATGCGCCTGTGGAATTGAAGGTACATTCTAATAGAAGTTTGAGATACAAAGGCAGAATAGTTATGTCAGACATGAGAGAAACAAGACAGCGAGTTCTAAACGAAGCTCATTCTACCAGTTTTTCTATGGACCCTGGAGGAACAAAAATGTATCAAGATTTAAAGCGAAGAGACTGGTGGAAAGGAATGAAAAGAGACGTGGCTGATTTTGTTAATTATTGTGTGATCTATCAACAAGTGAAAGCCGAACACCATAAGCCGTCAGGATTGTTGCAACCATTACCTACTCCAAAGTGGAAGTGAGATGGTGTAACGATGGATTTCATCACAAATCTACCGAGAACTACAAAAAGGCACAATAGTATTTGGGTTATCGTGGACAGACTCACGAAGTCAACTCATTTCTTACCTGTCAAGATGAACTTACCCGTTGATTATTTTGCTGATCTGTACGTCGAATGAATTGTTTGATTACATAGTATTCCGAAGACGATGGTTTCTGATCAAGATCCCCGATTTACTTCTCGATTATGGTGAAAGTTGCAATCTGAATTGGGCACTCAGTTGAATCTTAGCAGTGCTTATCATCTGCAGACAGATGGTCAATCTGAAAGAGTTATTCAGATACTGGAGAATATGTTGTGAACTTATGTTCTAGAGTGAGTACTTACCGCTCGTCGAGTTTGTGTATAACAATAGTTATCAAATGAGTATCAAGATGGCACCATACGAAGCACTTTACGGAAGGCCGTGACAATCGCCACTCTGTTGGGCCGATGTTGAAGACTGAGTTGATTTGGGTCCTAAAGTAATTAAAGAAACAACCGAGAAGATCAAGATAGTCAGGAAACGACTAGAAACCGCCCAGAGTAGGCAAAAATCATATGCTAATCAGAGGAGGAAGCCTCTGGAATTCCAAGTCGAAGACTTGGTGTTTCTGAAAGTTAGTCCTTTGAAGGGTACATTTCGGTTTGGTATGCGGGGCAAGTTGGCACCCATGTATATTGGACCGTTCAAGATTTTGGAACATATCGGGAAAGTTTCTTATAGGCTGGAGTTGTTGCCTCAGTTGGCATACATACATAATGTATTTCATGTGTCCCAGTTGAAAAAGAGTGTGCCTGACATCCCTCAAGTGATGCCTTGGATTGGTTTACCGCTCAAACCTAACGTGTCTTACGTGGAACGACCTATTTCTATCTTAGCTTACGAGACGAAACAACTAATGAATAAGAAGGTACCATTTGTGAAAGTTCAGTGGCAGCGCCACGGAGTCGAGGAAGCGACATGAGAAATGGAATCCTACATGAGGAAGAGATACCTGCATCTCTTCAATTAACTCAGGTAATCTCGAGGACGAGATTTTTTATAAGTATGGGAGGATGTGATACCCGGAATTTTCCAAATTATTTTTGAATTTTCCTTAATTTCTAGAATTTTTCTAGAAATTATTTGGCGGAAAATCATATTTCTCCACCTTGTGCTTTAAAAGTTTGACTCACGTTGACTAGAGTTTTGACCCAAGTTATACTTTGGAAAGGTACTACTTTTACTCACGAACCCAATGGTGCAAGTCTCATATTATTTCGAGTCCGAGAGATTATTTTATGAATTTCTCAAGTTTCTTTTTTCTTTAGGGTATTTTATCTTAGTTTATGGAGCTTGAATTTTTTGAAACTTTTCCAAGGGCATATGGGTAATTTGACCTCATAGTTAAATAGTACTAGTCAATATGAGTCCGTAGTATTTTTTGGGGTATTTTTCGAGTCCCAAGCTATTTTTAATTAATTTTTGAAGTTGGTAGAATATTAGAAAAATAGGAATTTAGAAATTAAATTGGGAAAGCACTAGATTGGGCCACGTGGCACGATCTGCGGCGCAAATCGTTGCATGGGCTGATGATCGGACGGTTGTATGTTGTGACAGCACAAACCGAGTCGGACACGTGGCAGCTTGTGGGCTTGCCACGTTGTGACGGTTCACTTGAGTTGAACTGGTCAACTCGGCCGAGTCAACCTGGTCCAAACCCCCTATAAATAGTAACCGGCGCACCCCTGTTTCACTCACACAATTCAGCTGCATGCTTCTCAAAACACTCATTCTCTCCTCTCTCTCTCATTTCAAAACTTGCTTTCATTTTATCTTGAGTTCTGAAGCTCCCATCGACGATCCGATTTCGTCAACACGATCGTGACAACAAGCTCTTTGATTCTAGTAATGTGAAGGCTAGGTTTTGGTGAAGTTTTAAGAAAGTCATTTTTGAGCTGCATAGATAATTTCTTGATCCCTGTCGAAGTTCTATTGAAATTTTGTTAGATTAATCTTTTGTTAACTAGACTATTTTAATCTTGTTACTTAGCAAGTCTAGTAGTATCGAGACTCTGCCTATGGGAGGTCTTCAACAAGTATACCCTTCACCCAGCTTATTTAATCTGTTGTTATTTAAGTTGTGATAATAGACGAAATGTTGTTTAACTGTTGTTATAAAATCAACTTAATAAATATTGAGGCCATATCAGTGGTAACCAAACAACGTGCTGGCTAAGATTAGTCCATGAGTATACAGGCGTTGGGTACTAAGCCAGAGCTCCCTCAGTTTCCTCATGCACTGACCTAGTCACGTTGTAAGATTCATATCTGATCAACCTCCTTGACAATAAATTAAAATAAACCTAGAAACTGTGTCTTGTCGGATTAAGAATTCAGAGAAGCCTAGCAGTTATGCTAGTACCAAACTTCTGAATTTTACCTGGTCTTAACAGACAAGGTCGAGAGTAAGTTTAGTATGTTCCTAATAACGGTTGTTGGATTCGGATCTCCAGTTTTCCAATAGGTACAAGTAGGACCCAGACACAAGAAAGGGATCAGGCAAGAGATACACTTTGGTAAAACAGGTAGAAGGAAGGTACCATATCCCGATTATTGGATTGTCTGCCTATTTTCGTACTATATATATATGCTGTAGCAAGTCTCAATCTGACATTTTGTGGTTTTGCTGCAAAATCAAGATACATTTTACCAAATTTTTTCCATGCGCTTCCATCTACAGGATGCCTCATCACACCGTCATCAACCCGCTCATCCTTGTGTCATCTCATGTCACTGGTAGTATGTGTCGACATGAACAATCGTTGCTATCTTGGCTTAAGTGGAAAATAATACAACACCTTTTGCGAAATCTTTTTCTTTCTATGTCCAGACTTCTTCTGATAACTCGGCTCATTGCACACAGGATATTTATCATTCCCTTCGTTTTCTTTGTAAAAAAATGCACAATCATTCTTGCAGGTGTGAATTTTTTTATACCCCAACCCGAGATCTTTCAACACCTTATGCGCCTGATAATAGGTTTCAGGTAAATGATTGTCTTTTGGAAGCATTCGTTTAAAAATCCCCATCAAATGATCATAACCCCGATTCGAGTAGTGATACTTGACTTTCCAATGCATCAACTTCACAACTGCAGTTAGCACCGAGAACTCTTTGCAACCAGGGTACAATTCTCGCGTGGCTTGATTCAACAATGTTTCATACTTATCAAACTCTTCGCTTTAAACATTTGATGGCAACCCATCATCTACGTTCATATTATCGCTATGTGTATCATCATCATTTTCAACGTCATCTTCCTCAAAGATAGGTTGACTGTGATCTCGCGACGCATATGGATAAACATCGTTTATTATACCCATCACTTGGTCATTATCATCACCAACAGATTTAATAGGTTGCATAATTGTCTGGGTATTCAAGGAAGTCAAAGTAGCCACTCTCAGTTCACCATGATGATTCCATGTCGTATAATTTTCTGACATCGCATGTGTTACCAAATGAATTTTTACTTCATCCAATGTCTTCCAGAAAGTTTTGATACAATACTGGCACTGACACTTTATCTGATTCTGAGCATTGACATGTTTCCTTGCAGCTTCAATAAACAACTCGATCTCATCTAAATATTCATAACAAACACGATTCGAATTATGTATCCATTGTCAGCCCATAATGCTTGTTCCCATATTATACGACAATTAGACAAAGATGTGTCAGCCTTCTTTGTCTCCTTATGCCTATCACACCTCAACCCTGAATAAAACCTAATATCGCGGAGTTGACAGGACCGCCCCCAGATTCCACCCTGAAACCCGAAGAGGTCCTACGGGAATCCAAATTCAAGGAAAATCCTACCGAAAATTCGGCAGAACCTCTTTTGAAAATGGACTAACCCAAAATTTCAAGACCTATTAAAAATCACTTCTAAACAGCAACCACCTCTACCACAACCAAAAAGGGTCTCAGACCCAACAATTTCACAGAGAAACCAACTATATATTTAAAGTGATTATCAGAACCTCTATTCTATTACAAATAATTTTTTTAAGCCGAAAAAAAAATATATGACGCCTACTGGTCCGAGTAGGAATATGGATGTGACTGCCTCGACGTGATTGGCTCGACCTCCACCAAAGCTACTACCTGGGGGACAATTTAAAACAAAACCAAATAAACCGTGATACAAACTCAGTAAGTGGACAGTTTAATAAAAACGAAAACAAAAGTAAACTTCATATTTCAGAAAATCCTTCAAAACCACGTTTAGCTCTAAAACCTCACGTCACTCTTTGAAATCCCCCAGTTTAAAACCATATAGTTCATTTAAACTTAAGAAATCCCATAAAACAATATATATTTCTCAAGATAACAATTTCTTAAAACAAACGAACCGTAAAACATCATAACAACAACCTTGATAAAATTAAAAAGAAATCTCTCACTTAAAAACATATTTAATAATTTATGAAAATAACCAAATTCATTTTCCACCATGCTATATACCCTGAATAACCTGGCCATACACTTGTGCGGAATTCCTGCATCACACAGGCAGGCAATATCTTGGCCATACACACGTGTGAATAAAATCAGCACGTGCAGGCAATCCTGGTCATACGTGCACGCAGAGCGGCCCCCAAAAGGCGAAGCATCCCGACACACGGCCCAAAGCCTATATGTGTGCCGTGATGTGTCCCAAAGACTTATGTATCTGATAACCTGGAGGGTACTACAAAGGGTGGTTTGACCATTTTTCCATAAACCAAATAATACATCCTTTTTCCACTGACAATAAATATCATAGTCCTTTTCCGAAAGAAACTTTAAATCCATAAGTCAATATATGAAATTCGAATCAAATTCAATATACAGGGACCGAAATAATACTTTTCGACAAAAACGAAATATTAAATAAACCTTGTATATAAAATGAGAAACCAAATTTCATTTCCCAAGCCCAACAACTCGCTAAAACTAATATAAAAATATATGGTTTTAAAACTTATTTATGAACACATTTGAAATTCGAAATTCATCGCCATTGATCAAATCCGAAATTAAAATCAACATCACAGAATAATTAAAATGATACGATTTTCATAATTTTAAGGATTAAACAACCAACTCAAGGATTTTTATTTCTCAAACAAAAACTAGAAAACAAGTATAAATTAAACTATAAACTTCCATAAACATTTTCAAAAATAAAAGTCACGAACCACGGTCGTCTCGCCTATAGAATAAACAATCAACGAAATGTAATTAGTTCCGGCTCAAGGCACTTAAATGTAAATGTGTGCTTAACTTAATGCCACACCCGACTCCCATTCTAGCTCGACGATTCCCAACCTCGACTCGTAGACCCAAAACCCCTACATAAACACTCTGGAAGCTCCCCGGCTCAGCCTAACCAAAATGGTCCTAACCAAGATCAATAACTCACTCTACAATTGCCCAAAAATTAATCCTTTATTCACGAATGGCAGCGGGGGTTCGGACTCACTGCAGGAGCCATCCAAAGTGGCTGCCCCAACTCCAAATTCAACCAATTTTATTTAATTTCAACCAAACCCATTAATTTTCTCAGTCCTAAACAACTATTGAGTTTCCTAGGGAAGCAATTTGTCCTAGACGACAACACAATAGCCCCCAAATCCGAAAACCCAAGCTAACCCAAAATGGCATCAATCCCAGAATTTACAAATTCCCAATTACTCGAAATTGAACAACATGAGTTTAGGGAAATGAAGCCCAAAGTAAAAGGAAGAAGACTCACCAAAAATAGGGATGAAAGGGGCTGGGATTCGGCCGGAATCCTGCGAGCAGTGGCAGCGGGCTGGGCTTCCTCTGGCCCTGTTTTTCGCGCGCGTGTGGGGGTTGGGTTGCAAGGGGTTGGCTGCTGGGGGTTCGGCGCCTGCAAGAAGGGTTCGCCAGTGGCCTGGGCTGGTCGGGTAATGGCCGGAATTGGCTGGGTTGGGCTGAGCTGATCGCGCGCAGTGGGGGAAGGAGAAGAGGGAGTCACGAAGAGGGAAAAAACTGGGGGGGGGTCTGTGGGGTGGGTGACGACGAGAGGGACTCGTCGCCGGCCTCTGGTCACCGAGAAGTAGGCCGGAGCTGGCCGCGCCGGTGAGAGGAGAGGGGAGGTGAGTAAGCTCGGGGAGAGAGAGGGAGAAGTGAGAGAGTGCGGGAGAGGAGTGAGAATATAAGAGAGAGAGAGAGAGAGAGAGAGAGAGAGAGAGAAAGAAAGAGAAATGTGTAGAATTTTCTGGAGAGAGAGAAAAATCAGATTTTTGGGTATTTAAAAACCCACTTTTATAAATTTACAAAATTGCCCTTCACTTCACATGTCCGTATCTTTCAAACCGTAACTCGAAACGACGCGTGCTACGTGTCTATGAAATCGTGGGCTCGAAACCTATCTAACGGACCCAAAGTCAAAATCGAAAGCCCATTTTTTTTAAAAGTCAACTTTGGGTCAAGCTTAAATTAAAACAAAAATAAATAGATAAATCAAAACTTAAAATCAAAACCCTTTTTATTTTCCAAATACAATTCAACATCATTTAAAAAAATCTCTTAAAAACATAGTTAAATAAAAATTTAAATTTCTAGTGAAAATTTGGGTCGGGTCGTTACAGAGTGAAGTGTGACTTGTGTCCTAATCACAGATTAATAAAATTATTTCTACGATTAATAAAATTATTTCTATAATTAAAATGTGAAAAGAAGGGAAAATAAAATAAAATAATTGAAGAATCTAATTAAAATAAGTATGAAAATAAACTTTATTTAGCAAACCACTGTTCCAAGAGTACTACACCAGATGTTCATCTTCTTATATATTACAATTTATTTATAATAAAACAAAACATAACACTCTAGCAAATTCTCTAAATTCCACTTGAGTATTCCACATTATCAGTCATATTCTCGTCACCTGCATAATCTATTAGGTGTGAGCTTTTAAGGGTCAATAGGGTATAGTGATCCCTCATGACCAGTTATCACATTTAATCAATGTCTCAGTGAAAGAAAAGAAAACGGATAATATTTACAGTTATATGCAATGAAAATTTGTGTACTCACTCTTTTACTATTCCCGTTGACATACACACAAGACAAACAGGCCTACACGTGACATACCGTGCATCCTACTAATGTGGCCCTGAATGTACAATGTATAAGCCAACACCCGTCCGTCCCTCAACCCCAAGTATTTGAATATTATTCTTTCCACTTTTTCTTCAACAATTCTTCCAAAAATTATGAGATCGATCACCAGGTACATCTTCATTTCTCCTTGGTGTCTCCAATAAATCACGAGACCACAAAGTCAATCTTCCTCTCTCCTTGGTGTCTCAATTAATCATTTTGTTAACACTGTTCACAACCACACTTTTCTCATACACTTATGATTATGCATGCAAAGATGAACAATGCATGATAATCCAATCTTATGCAATTTGAGTGTATCACAGACTTAAGAAACTTCATAGTGCACACCCATGGTATCAATAATAACAAGATTAATAATAAAAGTTTATCCACTAATATAATGAACTTGATATATTTAATAAAAAAAAATATCATCGTAAGAAAATAAATCACATAATATGACACAAAGATTAATTGTAATATAGTCCAATCATTGGGGATTAGAGACCCTACCTTAACTAGTACCAAAAGACTCGTATCGAAAAATGGAGTTGAGAGGGTTAAAATTGGGCGATGAATGTCGCCAGAAAAAGCCGCACTATTCACGAAGGTCGTCAGGTCAATGTGACGACGGTGCGTGTGGGGAGTGGGGATCGCTGGCCAGTCACTATTCATCATTTTCTTCAAAACAGCCCATGTTTCTAGAATTTTTTCAGTTTTTATCTCAACTTTGAGTCAACTTTTAACATATCAAACCTTCACAAAATTATGCAAACTTATACTTTTTTTAAAGCTCTTCATCACCTCTTTACAACCATATAAAGATTATGCAAAATGAACAGTTAAAAATCTAGTTATAAGGCCTGAAAGTTTTCATATTTTTCATTTTTCTTTGTTTTCATGTTCTTTAAATTGTAAACCACAAAAGATGTTCCTAGGGCTATAGCAAGGTTATATACGACTTAGTTTTAGTTTTACAACATTAAAAAAAGATGTATAAACAAAAATTTAAAATAGAAGTTTTAAAAGAAAATTTGATAAGAACACTCATGGTTCCTTGAGCCCACCTTCCTTTCTACCCCTAGAGTTAAATAAAGGCTAAATGCTAAGATTTTTACAGTAAAAGGAAAGACCAAAAAGACTAAAAGATGTTAGTTTAAGTAAAGTCTAAACAACTAAGGATGAAGTTTAAATTTTAACTCTAACCTTCTCAAGTTTCCTCCCTTCCCTTCTATGTCCCCTCTCCAGTTCTCTCTCTCTCTCTCTCTCTCTCTCTCTCTCTCTCTCTCTCTCTCTCTCTCTCTCTCTCTCTCTCTCTCTCTCTCTCTCTCTCTCTCTCTCTCTCATGAATATTCATTCGGGACAGCCAGCTAGCTAGCTAAGTTGGCGGAGGTAACATAGGCTTGCAATTGCTGATCAAANTCTCTCTCTTTTTTGTTTTTTTTTTTTCATTGCTTGCTTAAGTGCTCTTAAACTCACACCACCTTCTTATTTATAGGCCAACTTCTTGGTTCAAGTAACTAATTAGTTGGCTCTTCTAATTATGGTAACTTAGGCTTAATCATTCCTAAGAGGTGACTCATCCCTCTAAGCAAATCATAACCCTTGATCAAAGGCTTATGTGTTCTTAAGAAAGAAAGATGATAGACGTTGGCTTTATCTTCATCTTCTTTCATTCATTTTTTTTAATGGGCTATAGGAGTGTAGTCCAAAGTTAAAACTTAAATCCAAAACCAAATTTAAATATATAATTTTATTCATTTATTTATATACTATTATTATTTGTTATTATTTTATTTTTTTTTGGAACGTTATATTCTAGTATTCTACCCTCTTAAAAACAAAATTTTGTCCTCAAAATTTAAACATACTTGTGTCAAGAAACATCTCTGTATATATATTTTTTGCGCATTTCTAATTCTAATTCCCCCTTAGCTTCTTCTACATTCTCATGTTGCCACAAAACCTTAACTAAATTTAATAGTTAATCTAAATTTAATAATAAAACTAAAATACAATTAAACTAAATTTTATAATTAAACTAAATTGAACAATCAAACTAAATTTTATAATTAATTTAAATTTTGTAATTAACCAAAATTTATATTTAATCTAAATTTTATAATTAACCTAAATTTATAATTATTCTAAATTTTGCAATTTTAAAAAAATTTAATAATTATGAAACATTGAACAATTTACCTCAAAAGTCTGCAACTCGATCCGCAAATCAAATTGAGACAAAACTCCATAATAACCCTGCAATGCAAACAAATAAATTAAAAAACCCACAAAATGAAAAAGATCGAGCAAAAAAACAGAAAATTACCAACATTGGGGTTTGAGTTTGGGTGGGTTTTGGGGAGAGAGAAAGAAGAGGCCGGGGAGGGTTTCGATGGGGTACGTGGGTTCGGAAGGGAGGGCGGCGGTCGGGGAGAAAGATGGCGGTCGGAGAGGGGAGGGGATCTGGGGATCTAGGGTCGGGGGAGGAAGAAATAAAGAAGAAGAAGAAGAAGAAGAAGACGAAGAAGAAGAAGAAAAGGGGATTTGGGGTGGGTCAATCGAAATTCATACCTTAGGCGACGAAGTTTTTCATCGCCTAAACAGCCTTTGGGCGATGCAGGCAACTTCGCCGCCTAACAGAACAAATCTTTTGCGGGAATTTACCCTGCCAAATTTTCACACCCTTGGGCGAGGAATACACAGTCCAATTTAGTTGCCCAAAAGTAAATTTCGTCACCCAAGGGTTTTTAATTTCACTTACCCTTAGCCGTTTATTATTTCATTAATTCGACCACCGTTACCTAACTTCTACATCTCCAATTGAGCTAAATTTTTTGCAGGGATGATCTTTGAGTGGGAAAATAAAAATGAATGGTTCGGATCGTTAGAAATACGATCAAGATGTGAGCTTCTATGTATAAATACAGTTGAAGAGTTTAATTCTTTTAACTTTTTCGTTGAACCTTGTCATTTCAAAAATTGTGAAGACTACAACGTGATTTCAACGATTAGAGTCGTTCATTCTATGTTCATACTCAAATATCATCCATGCAAAAAATTGGCCAAATATGAATTCATCTACCCGTCAATTATCATTAGAAAAACCACGATTGTTCATAAGTTCGACCAATGTTACCTAACTTCTTCATCTCTGATTAAGCTAAATTTTTTCAGGAATGATCTTTGAGTGGGGAAGTAAAAAATGAACAGTTTGGATCGTTCGAAACACGATCGAGATGTGAGCTTCTACAAATAAATACACTTGAAGAGTATAAATCTATTAACTTTTTCGTTGAAACCTTGTCGTTTCAATAATTGTGAAGACCACAACATGATTTCAACAATCGGAGCTGTTCATTTTCTATGTTCATACTCAAATATCATCCCTGCAAAAAATTGGCCAAATCGGAATTCATCTACCCGTTCAATTATCATTAGAAAAACCATGATCGTTCATAAGTTCGACCACCGTTACCTAACTTCTACATCTCCAATTGAGCAAATTATTTGCAGGGATGACCTTTGAGTGGGGAAATAAAAAATGAACAGTTGGGATTGTTGGCAACATGATTGCATCGTATGCTTATACATAAATATAAATGCACATAAAAAAGGCACTAGGAGCCACCTTAGGCGATGAAATTTGGCGACGAACATCTAGTGTCGTCGCTTAAAGAGAGTTTGGGAGACGAAGGTCTAGTTTCGTCGCTCAAAAGACCCTTGGGCGAATGTTTACACTTATATTTGGCTTTGGGCCGGATCCACGACCAGGCTCGGTATCTGTTCGAATAGAGGCCCAGTAGACGAGCCTAAGTCCATGAGAAATTGCAAATTCCAAAAGGTTACCAGTCAGATTTCGCCGAGTTCTCCTTGGTGGACTAAGAAAGCTAAATCAGAAAAGGAGAAATATCGACAATTTGCTCAGATCATGCAAGAGGTTTTGTGGCAGGGGCCCAACACAATTTAGTCGGATAACGGCTTAGCTTATCCTCACCCAGAGGCCGATGACAAAATCAATCAAAAGGGACTTTGGGGAGAACGGTGCTATGATAGGCAATAGAAACGGCGATTATAACAGAGGCCCACGGCAGAATCAAAGAGGACTTTGGAGAGATGCCAAGCAGGAAGCAGCCTATCATGCAAAACCAATCACTATTGCTACCGTGGAGAACCAGCTCCAGGAATATGTGGGGGACTAGGGCAGGCACCCGAGGCCGGCATACACTTTTGGCATTCACGGCAGCGATCCTAGATTATGAATATCCAAGGAACTTCAAGCAGCCAGATTTCACCATGTTTTCCGGCAAAGATGACAGGGTATCATCCATGAGCATATCGCGAGATTTATGGCACAATATGGCGAGCACACCAGATATGAAGTTCTAAAGATGCGGATGTTCGTATCCTCACTAAGTGGTGCTGCTTTCAAATGGTTTATGACCTTACGGCCATACACAATAGCCACCTGGAAGGAATTGGAGGATGTCTTCCATGAGCAATTCTATCATTATGAGGAAGAGATCTTTGTGGCAGAGTTGGTGAGACTTTATTAGAGGAAGAATGAGTCAGCTTCAGCACACATAACCAAGTTCAAGCATGCAAGGATGAATTGCAGGGTCAATATGGTCGAGAAGGAGTTTTCCAGGCTTGCTCAGGCTAGTTTGATGTTCGAGTATAGGAAGCATCTCGATGGGATCAATATCAGATATTTGTATGAGCTAGCTGATAGGGTTGCACGCTTTGAATTGTTGATGAAAGAGGAGACCCAAAGGAAAGCCACGACCAAATCAAATTACCACAAAGGAGCAGCAATGCATTTTCTAAACATGGATAAAGACCAACACCTCGAGGAAGTTGACATCTCTTTGGCCGAGATCAGCATTGACAAGCCATATGAGTGTTTAGCTTTGGCCAAACCTCCTACGACCAAATCTGGGGTCGGCCAAGTAGTCACTTATCAAGCCAAGGACGATAACAATTTTTGGGTCAATGTGACCAAGTAGTACAGCTTCGACTTGTCCAAGGCAGATCAGATTTTTGAACAGATGAGAGTTGACAAGATGATTACTCTTCCAGCAAACCATGTTATTTCGCCGAAGGAAGAGCTTGTAGGTAAGATGTTTTGTAAGTACCATGCAAAATGGACTCACGCCACGGCAACATGCGTCACCTTTAGAGACATAGTGCAAAAGCTTATTGAATCTGCGAAGTTGAAGTCCCCGCAAAAGGACAAACAACAGATGAAGATTGATGCCAAGCCATTCAGCAAAGCTTCAATGAACATGGTGTCTTTAGGAATGCCGAAGCCGGTAGACAATCACCCCAAAACCAGGGTCGACATCACCACACTTGGGGGGCAAGCTAAGAAGAAAGAAGCCCCTCCACGACTAAAGGGACTGGTGATGTTATGCAGTAGGTGTAGGTGCAATGTTAAACTTGAAGAATTCCTTAAACAAACGGTGGGAATTAAGAAGGTACCCACCAAAGAAGAAAAGGTAAGGCTCCCATGGTTCAGGAAGAGTTGAGGCCCCGACAGAAACCTCCAATGAGCAAGATCAAGAAGATCCCAACGAAGGAGACTCAGGGATAGAACTAGAGAAGGAGTTCTCGCTGAGCGACAAGAAAAGGAAAGAAATGAGAGTTTGGCAGTCAAAATCTCCAATTCAAGATAGGCCAAGTATCAAGAGACGGCTAGAATTTAAGGTGGGCCGCCGTGAGTACTCGCCTCAAAGGGAATAGCGCTAACATCCAACCAGAGAACCTCAATCTCCGCCGAGGACTTTCAAACTACCTGTGCCAAAAGACAATTGGTGGTATTGGCAGATGAGGGATGGAACTGTTAGGGCTATGAACAAGACCCAATTTAGGAGGTTTCAGAGAGAGATGGCCGCGGTTAGAGCTCCTAAAGGGAATAAAGGTTTGATGCTTGAGAAGAAGATTGAAAGTGACCCAGCTATTCAGGTCAAGCAATCAAGCACGACCGACTTACGAGTGAAGCTCGAGAAAGGGAGCTTAAGTGATTCCAAGCCAAAGTGGATCCTGACAAAGCAAGGGAAGCTTCCCTTGGAGAGACAAGTGGCTAGAATGGTCCTAGCAAAGGAGAGGTTGAGTTTTCCTAAGCCAGAAACTACAGTGGAGGAAGCCCCGCCTAAAGAAATGGGTGAGAGGCCCAAACGGACTAAGATTTGTAATTTTGGCTCGATGGAGCTTGAGATGGAGGATAATACAGGGTTAAAGAAGATTGAATGCAACATGGTGTGCACCTTGCCAGCTGACTAACCAAAAGAGGTAACTTCAAGAGAACTTTGTGGATGAGTGCTCGCCAAGTATAGAAGTTAACGATGTAAAGATCCTTGTGGACGAGGAGATTGTTCAAGTAATCGACAATGTTGCCGTAACAAAGTCTAGCCGAGCTTACTTCCAAAAGTCAACATAGGAGATGACTTGTCATTTGAAACCACTATACATTACAGCACACTTGGAGGGAGTGCAGGTTACCAAGGTCATGATAGATAGTGACGCCACAGTCAATGTCATCCCTTTCATGAGAAAATTCCACAAAATAGAAGCAGATTTTCAAAGCACTGAACTTCTTCTCACTGGTTTTACCGGTGAAAAAATGAAGACAATGGGAGTTTTGAGGTGGAGGCTATTAGTCGCCGAGGACTAGAAGCATAAAGTCACCGAGAGAAGCGCACGATCAACTAGCACTTCTTTTGTGCACATCTTGATTAAGTCTTTGATGCCTAATTTTTGCTAGTCTTTGCCAAAAACAGGCTCCATTCTCTTGACCCAATTGCCAATCAGCCTTGACTGTAGGTCATTGTGTTTGTGGTCTCGGTGCATTCCAGTCGGACCAGTCAAAAAAATGAAAAATAGCATAATTCGTCCTACCATTGTTTGGACAGAACATGCTCAACTTCTTCAGGGAGTTGTCTGGCAAAGATTGGGCCCAAGCAACAGGTCTCTCCATCGTTGTAGTGTTTAGTTAGAAAGTTAAAAACCTCCTTCTCCGACATGGTGGTGATAGTTTCAGTCAGGGTTTCATAGAAATTTTCAAAGTGTACGGCGATAGTTGCTTAAAGAGATTTTGGGGTGTCCTCAATGATCGTGATAGATCCAACCATCAGAGGAACTCTGATGGATGCCCTGGCGGCGTGAGTAGCAGCAGAGGCCATGGCAGCGCTCACAGCAGTGACAATCACAATGACAACATGAAGGGATTGGGTGGTTTCAATGGTGGCGGAAACGGCTGAAACAAAGGAAGAAGACCAGCAGCAGTTCAGGAAGCCATTGATGTAGGGATTAGAAAGTAAAGACGAGAGTGAAGATCGAAAAAAAAAAAGTTTCTGGAAATTTGAAGAACAAAGAGCAGATTGCAGAGAAGGTAAAGAGAGTTTGGGAGAGTTTGAGAGTTCTGGAGAGCGTGAAAAATGGAAAATTGCTGGGTTTTATATGGGTTTGAAGTTGAAGGGTGTGAGTGGTGGTTGGTGGGAGAATTCAAAATTTCGATTTTGATTTTTTTTGAAAATTCATGTGATGATGGGGTACGAGTTATGAGGCAAAATTTGGGGGCTGAGTGTCCTTCATGATTGGCGTTGCCTTGGATTTTGTGGAATTCATGTCGCCTATCTCACCCACGTGACTAGGACATTTATTGCGAAGATTTGTGCCGTTGGCAACATATTACCTCTTGAAGTAGAGTGGATCACGACTAGACTGATGGATATGCATTGAAATCGAAAATGCTAAGTGTTGGACATCTGGTGTTTCGCCAATACCAACATAATTTTTGAAAGAAATAAGGTATGGTTGTGAGAAAAGCGTTATAAAGGTACTCAACATTTCCTCAACCACTCGGCTAAAACGGCCGATGCTCAAGAAATTGGGAGGGCATATGTTTACACCCATATTTGGCTTTGGGTTGGATCCACGGCCAGGCTCGGTATCTGTTCGAATAGAGGCCCAGTAGACGAGCCCAAGTCAGATTTCGTCCAATTCTCTTTGGTGGACTAAGAAAGCTAAATCAGGAAAGGAGAAGAAGAGGCTTACGCGTGAAGACAAAACCAGGAAGATAAGTTCTAAAACAAGAAGAAAAAGGTTTCCTAGAAGATAAAGAGATGATCCCTATATAAAGAGGCATCAAGCATGAAGAAGCTCTCTTACAACTCACAATCAACACACAACATTCAAAACAACTCAAGAATTCTCAAGGTCTCAAGCAGTCTCGATTTCTTCAAGCTTTCAAGATCTTTCCTTTGTTTTTAGCTCTGCTAGGGTCTACAAATTCCTTAGTATCGATTTGTTTAGGATTTTTTATTATTGATTTTATGTTTGTCTACCATGAGATTTATTATTATTATTATTAGAACTTCCTTCGTTACTTAAGTTCAAGATAATCAAATTACATACACCTTTTCCATTAAGATTCATTGTTTGACTTACAATCCGATTACTTTTGAGCCTTTGATTCGCACCTTTGATTTCATGATTGTTTGAGAGGAAAGTTAGATTTGGCGCAAAACACTCAAATACACACAATTTATGCATCCAACCTCTCGGCCGAAGTAGTGGCACGCCCGCATTCACACTAAAGGACTGCAGTATTCTTTTTAGGAGTCTCGGAAATCTCTGCCATGATTTTTTAGGGTAACAACGACAAAATTACTTCGTTGCTCAAAGGAAACTTAGGCGACGAAGGTCTAGTTCCGTCGCCTAAAGGGACATTAGGCAACGAATCTGCAGATAAAGTATGGCGCCAAGACATTTTGGCACGTAACCTTAGGCGACGAACCATTTTCGTCGTTCAAATGTGTTTTAAGCAAGGTATTAAATTTCGAAATTTTCGGCGAAATTTCGTCGAAAATTTCGTTTTTTTTGGGTGTCGAAATCGAAACACATGTTTGATAATTTTACGGGAAAATTTCGCCGAAATTTTCATATTTTCTATTTTCTCCAACTTCAGAAATTCACCAAAAATAGCTCGAGACTCCAAATAATTCACTGAAAAATTCTATGAACTCGTATTGATGAGTACTAATTTCCTATAACCTTAAAATAGTCAAATTGCTTTCAAAAAAATTATGAAAAATCATACTCTTATAATTTAATTCTGAAAAAAATAATAATAGTCAAATTCTTGAATTTTCATTTTCTAAAATTCATTTCCACACAACTAAGCTTTAGAACCACAACCAAATATATAAGTTAGTTAAAATAAATTTAAAGAAATTTCTAATTCCTTTAAACAAACCTTAAAACAAATTTGAAAAATTTAAGTAACAAAATTACCATAAGCCAAAATTTGGGTTATTACACTTAGTGAAGACAAAGCTTGGCTAAGTAAAAGACACGGGAAAAAAGGAAGGAAAGATAAAAAATAAAAAAAAGACTGAAGAGAGAGACACGGGGAAAAAAAGTAAAGGAAGAAAAAAAAAATGAGGGAGGGTTTGGGGCCTTTGGGCAATTGGAAAGAAGAAAAAAAATTTGAGATTTCTTTTAGTTATTTTAAATCTTAAACTTTAATACATTTCTATATAAAAAAATAATTAAAAGTATCCTAAAGGGCTTAAAACCTAATATCCTAAAAACTATAGAGTATATAGAGTTTAATGTATAGATTATAGAGTATAAAGAGTATTAGGGTATAATGAATATATAAAGTATTAGAGTTTAGATTTTAGTGTATAATTAAATTATAACGTATAAATAATATACTAATTTTGTTTATTCATTATACAAACTTTATTTAACAGTATTTATTTCAGCGCGCATTATATTCACCTTATATCACATGAAACCTATTATATAATTTGATTTCTTCAATGTTTTTTATCAATTTAGTAGATAATATGTTAAATAAACATATAGAAAAGTTTCATTCAAAATTTCCGTATTTTGATAGCAATTTCCGTCATTTCCATCTAATTTCTATTGAAATTTAAAAATCTTCGAAATTTCCGTCGAAATTTCCATCGAAATTTCCTCGAAACTCGAAATTTTATTCTTTGGTTTTAAGAGACGAACCCCAAATTTATCACCTAAAGTGAAATATTTTGTCGTTCAAACCTTTATGGGTTTAGGTGACGACGTTCAAACTTCGTCACCTAATGTGTCTCTTTAGGCGACGAATTTGGATTTATCGCCTAAGATCGATTTTGTCGCCTAAACTACTTTTTCTTGTAGTGAGAAGGTTGTTCTTTTAAAATAGTAACTGAGGAAGATCTATTTTAACCCATTTAGGCTCTGTTTATTACGTTGGACTGTGTTGGACTGGACTATTGTTAAGGATTGTGCTGGATTATATTAGACTGGAGTAAGCTGGACTAAGTGATATCCTATGTTTGGTGCTGTGTCGGATTAAGAAGCTGGATAAGCAAAATAGCAATGCCCTATGTTTGGCACATGACCAGACTGAGTTATAATCATTTTAATTTTTAAAGTACTTAAATATAATATTTATCTAATTTTTTAATACAGTTTCAATGCCTAATAAAGTTATCAAATTTATCATAATTTAATATCTAAAATAAATAATTATTTTATATTTTGAAAAATTCAATAATTATAAGAAATATTCTTGTCCTTAAAAAATAAAAGAATAAAAAAAATAAATAAATAAATAAAACCCAGATCTAGAACACATTGTGTTACTCGGCCTCGTTGCAAAACACCGATACCAAGCCGGTCCTGGTACTCTTGGCAGAACAGCGAGACGCAACGAATGAACCTAGCGAATACGATTGCGTCGTTTAGCGTTCAAAACCATTGTTGAAGAAACCTGAGCTTGGAGCTCCTTCTCTAGGGATAGAACCAAAACAAAGCAAAAGGTTGTTGCAGAGAGATGATAACGCAATCGAATCTGGCCGAGTAGTTGAGAGAGTATCATCGCTTGGTACCTCTGGTGGGTGACCTGATGCCGCTCTTAGACGTCGTAGCCGGCGAGCAGGAGAAGGTGTTCGTGGTGGGGCACAACTGGGGTGCGATCATCGCTTGGTACGTCTACTTGTTTTGATAGGGTTAGGGGGCTGGGAATCGGGTTTGGGGTCGGAGGGGGGCAGCGGAGAGATCTGTTGGTGAGGTTTGGATTTGGGTGTTCTCCATGGGCAAAGTAGGAGAGACCAAAAAGATAGAGAGATTGACTTTTGAGGATGTGGAGGGAAAGAAAAGTGTCCATTTGGTGGCAGTGGCAATTAATTATTAATTGCTATTGTTTGGCAATGGCAATAATTGTTATTGTGGGACATTAAATATTTCAATTATAAAAAATACTCTATTAATTGTCATTGTTTGGCAGTGGCAATAATCATTATTACTGTGGAACAGTAACTATTTAAATTGCAAAAATACTCTATTAATTGTCACGGTCAAACAGTGACAATCATTGTCACTATGCTACAGTGGCAATCGTTGTCATTGTGCGACAGTGGCAATTATTGCCCACGGCATGGCCGGATAGTGCAACAGTGGCAATTTGCTTAGTTTAAAAAAAAAATCCATGAAAAAAAACATAACGTAGACTTATTTGTACAAAGTGTGGAGTTTTTTAGTATAAAGTGGATCTATTTATCATTCTAACTTTTTAGGTAGGTTTTTTTGTACAAAGGGCAACAAAAGTATAAGAAATATCACTTATGCCGAGGATTCAATTTTTTATGCTAATTCTCGCACTTGTGTACAAAAGATATGGAAGAATAATCATTCTTGAACAAGGGGTCTTGTGTTGTTCCAAACTTCCAAAGTCTTTCAGACCAAAAAAAAAACTTCCAAAGTCATTGATCAACAAACAAACACAAACACAAAAATGATAACTCATATAACCCAAGAAAAAACTCAAGAGAAAAAATAGGAAACAAAAGAAGAAAAAAACCCAAAAAATAAAAAATATACAAATACACAGGAAAAAAGAAGGGGAAAACCCATAAAAATTAAGAAAATAAAAACATGGCAAAAAACACAGAAAAAACCTAAGCCATATATCAATCGGTAGATCAGTCCCACGCCATTAGTCCATCTATCTAGTAGATCAATCCCAGAAAAATAAGAAAAACCAAGTAGATGAATCCCAAGCCACCTCGGTACAGTAAAGAGAAGGAGATTGAGAGATTCATAGAAACAGAGAGGTAAGGGAGTTAGAGAGATGAGGGAGATTGAGAGATTGAGAGAAACAGAGAGATGAGGGAGTTAGAAGATGAAGGAGACAAAGAGATGAGTGTTTATGTATAAATCCACATAGATTTAACAGCCAATCATGAATCGACAAGTGGCTAGTCAAATCCAACTTCAGACTTTGACTTTTCAACGGTCAAACTCAGACCTCCACGTCACCATATCAGCTCAGCAACACTTTCATTGCCACTTCGGATCAGCCCATCTTGGCGAACCCCCACGTCCGATCCGACCCAATCTGAGGATCCTCCAAGAAATTGAGTTTTCATCTTTTCTTGGTTATCCCAATTCGGCTTGGCTCAGCTCTTGATGATCATCTTCTCAGACAACGGATTATCGTCGGGTGATGACTGTCATGTCATATGTCGGGCCAGTCTGGACTAGTCCATCCATGTCCGATCCGAACGTAGATATGTTTTATACCCACGTATATGATATCTATGATCGGATCCCACCGCTATTCTAGAAGATTGGAGAGTCAGGACGAACCGCCTCACTCGAATATCTCTGACATGGCTCTCTGACAGATGAAACATCCCAGCTCACAGTCATGACTATTAGGGCATCCCACTTAATCTTTCATCCTTGCATTCAATACAGCATTGAATGTAAAGGAGGTGGGTTGCTGTGCATGCTACTATTCATGGCCGAACGCGTGGCCTTTTCTCAACCATTCACCCTTATGCAGGTAACTTACATTTCACCATTTCCTTTGCCTATATAAGCTGACTTATGTGCACAAAAGAAAGTATCTAATACACAACTTCATTCACAAAAAGCCTATCAAAATACACCTCACTTGCTGAGAATAACCCCAGAAGATCTTACCTTGTTCTTCCTCATTCACCCAAGTTCATCACATGTTCTTCCTTGTCCTTGCACAAACACCTCCAAATACACATCACTGACTTCATCATCGGAGCATATTTGGCTGGTACCACACCGGTCCTTCTCCTTTGATCTTGTGTTCGTGCAGGAAGATCTCGAGTCAACATCCACTTCATCATCCAACAGGGTTTCTGATCAGCCAGATCATCCTCTCTAAGTTGTTGCATCTCTCTTACGGAAATTTGCATCAACAATGAGGGATCGAGTTAGAGAGATTGAGCGAAACAGAGAGATGAGGGAGTTAGAGAGATGAAAGAGGTAGAGAAATTGAGAAACATACACGCATTCTCCTACCGAAACATACGAGAAGAATGAAATTTGAATTGATGAGAAGAGCCATGCAATTGTACCAGTGAGTTCATTACATACAACTAATTTCAAGAATATTAGTTGATAAAAAATACAGGTAATGATTCTAAAAGTTCAATTTTGGACTCTTAATGATAACTAAACTCATCTAAAAGGTTGCAATGTCAAATAAGTTCACTTTGTGACAAATAAGTTTACATTTTAATTTCTTCTATGTTTTTAGCACTAAGGGCTCGGTGGTTTTTTTTTTTTTTTTTAATGGGCAAATTGTCACTATCTGACAGTGACAATTAATGACCCGTCATTTTTATGCTATAACATGGGTGGATGTGACTTCATAAATTTGAATTGTGTGTCTTATATTGATTTCATTAGTTTTTAACATGTTTATGTAAGAAAAGACATAAGGTATATCAACAAGTATCATTTATATGCAGCTTCAAATAGTTACTATCGCACTGTGGCAATTGCCGAGCGCTCGGTATTGTGGTGGGTTGCGTATCACACACATTTCATTAAAGTGGACCGAGCTAAGATTTTAGGAAGCAAGTAGACTGTTATCATTCTTATTTGTGAAATGGGCTATAAAAAAATTAAAAAAAAAAAAAAAAAAAAAAAAAAAAAAAAAAAAAAAAAAAAAAAAAANCATGGAGGCAAATGGAATTGGGTCCAAACCAGAAATTCAATTTGCTAATGATTATGTGTTCGTTTATAAATGCATCAAATGATCATGATGTCTCCAATGGGCCAGCAGGTGGCCTTACTGATAATTACAGTTTGGAACAGCATATAGTAATATTTATAGCATTGGAGGCTTGGTCTGGAAATTACCTGAGGGACACAAATATTTTTCTGGGTTGTTTCTAATAACAGCCTTTGCAAATATTGTTTTAACATATAATGGCAGTAAAATAGGTACATAAATTACTAAATTTCGTCAATTGAGTTGTGCTGATGGAGATAAATCATAGGAAAATGCTACGTTTACAAACCTTTTCTCTCAACCGATGCAGCACATGATAAGCATACCACATCATTGCATTAAAAAGTCAACAATGTTGTTGAGCACGATGCATAGGAGTGCGGAGTGCGGAGTGCGAGTGCCATGTATGTTGAGAGGAAAAAAGATTTTAGGAAAAACTACTCAATAGCATTGTCATAGATCATACACTGTATGTAGTGATTCTTGTACTTGCATTGTTGTCTATCTATAGGTGAATTCCATTTTTGCACAAAATAAAGAGGATTCTATTCCCTAACACTACATTCATCACTTTGGCAGATGTTCTTATGGAACATTCATTTCCGACAACCAACTGTTTTCATAACAAGGTATTTTTCTTGTAGCCTTACAAACACTTTTCAACAGGATTTTGTTTCTTTGGTCTAATCAGTCTCTCATATACGTTTTGGTGGTACGTATTGCACCCGCTCATCTTCACATAAATTCTGCGAAAAGATTGAACAAAATATAGAAATCAGCTAGAGGCATAATGTAATTAATCAAAGAAAAACAGGCAAACAAAAATCAAAAGACCCGACAGTAAAATAATCAGGGCTACAACTTCAACCATTGCAATATCCACAACCTCTCTGGATTTGGAGTGTGCAACCAATTAAAAAAAGCACATGGAAATAGTCCAAGAATAAATGTATTCTGTAAGTCTCTAACTCGAATTTAAGCTCTAATGCCAATAATAATGAAATGGGAAGGAACAAGTAGACAACGAACTAAATATCCCAATACAGTACTTATAAGGTGATGTCCAGGGTTGAATTGCACCATTCTGTTTCATGGTAAACTTATCACCGTAACTATCACTGCGAATGGGGCCATTAGAGAATTGAATGTCATGAATGGTAAAAATATAAATAGCAGCATTTCGCGGTACTCAAAAACACATAAAAACCACTAGTTTTGACATTTGATTCAGGCACCAATTTACACTCACGAGTGGGGGAAGGGGAGAGAGAGAGACCCTAAACGATTAGATATGCTGCATGACTCAAGGATTGAGTTGATTGAAAAATAAAAAAGAAAGACATTGTTCCAACATCAGCACTGTATCCTATCTATAGTGTCTTCTATGATTATCTACTTCAACCATGTATACATAATGCACATTTCAAAAGCCAGTCATATATGACCGGACAATTAAACACAGTTCAGGCGCTGGAATTCCTTACTCAATGTCATGTTTTTTTCTTTTTTTTTTGGCCAAGAATGTCATGTATTTTTCTAATGAGAATATTCCTAATGTGTTGTATGGCAGACTTTTCAAGTTACTCCTAGATTTGTTTGAAAGATATGGTAGCTAGCTAGCTATAGAACAAGTATCCCAACCCAAAATCCATCTTTATATAGTTAAATGAATCAACCACATAAATAACATACAAAACGTAAAAGATTCTTGGCAACTTCCAAATCTATTGGAAATTTGTATAATTAACAAGAAAATAGCAAAAACATTGTCTAACCTGCAAATCCTCTGAAAGAGCCTCTGAAACAGCAAGAGTGTAACAACCAGGGACAAATTTTGCTGCAAAAAATTAAATTCTCGAGTCAATTCCTGAAATAAGCAAACCAAATACCGAATGTATGTCGAATGTATGTACACACATATAATCTAGAGCATTGAAAGATTATAAAAGTTAAAAGTTCTAGCAGATTTACACTTAAAAATTTAAGGGTAAGTCGCTAGGATATCAAGTGTCAAAAGAATGCATACAAAAATACAAGAGTAAATTTCACTTTGCACCCCTGTGGTTTGCTCAGATTGTCTGGTTACTCCATCAAGTTTCAATTTTGGCAATTTAAAACCCAAGCTTTAAAATCAAAGACAATGTGGGCCCTTAGTAAATCTGGCCGTTCGTAAAATGCTTATGTGGCACATGTGGGACCCACAATTAATGTCTGCAACCATCATAAGGGCAATTTCGAAAACGTTTATCTTGCAAGAGCACAGGAAAGGAAAAAGATCATGTGGTTGATCTTGTTGGCTTCCTGGGTTGGGATGGTAATGCTGCTTTGTTGTATACTTAATGACTGGAGATACTGAATCATTTATTAAGAAGTCAACAATTAAATTTATTTGAAGCAATTAACCATCAACAATTAACCATATGGGTCCCACATGTGCCACATAAATAATATTTAACGTCTAACTGTTAAGTAAGACTTACTGAGGGGCCATATTGTTTTTAATTTTCAAATTGCCAAAATTGAAACCTGAGGGAGTGACAATCTGAGCAAACCTCATGGGTGCAAAGTGAAATTTGCTCAAAATAAAAATTAAAAAAAAACCTTTATTTATAATTATTGCTTTGGGAGTAAATTACTAAATAGAAAATTATGATTAAATACCAAATCCTAATAATTTTTTGGTATAGTATGAAAACCATATAATATTTCAATTGAACTACTAAATTTAAATGTAGTTTTTTAGATTATGTTGACCCCTTTGATTTGAGCTTTTTCCATTTGATATTTTTGTTCTTTGGCCCACATATGATGGGTGTTAGTTAAAATTTATAAAGTTTTGACAAAATTGTCCTTGAGGCTTTTATATTATCTTGAAAATTTGCTAATGTAGTCTCAACTTCACATTTAGTTGTGACTGTATGACACTCACAACTTCAAATTTAGTTGTGACTGAACGACAGTCACATCAAAGTTGTGAGACAGTAACAGTTAAGCTGTGACTTAATTGAATTATTTTTAAAGAAATTATACTACAATATAGTATAAATAGAGGTCAAAACAATACTTTTACTCAAAATAATACATAGTATAGTGGTGTGAGTTGTCTCTTTCAATTTACCAAGACAGTCAAAGTTAAGTTGTGACTAGATTGATTTTTTTTTTAATACAATATAATATAAATTAATGTAATATATTTTTTTTTTTTTATCGTAGTGGCATGTGATGTAATATTTGTAAATTTTAATTCCTTTTACTTTATTATTTTCTTTGACTTTTCAACTAGGACATAATCTAAAATGTTATTTAATTTTGGTACCTAAACTAAAAATTTATTGAAATTTAGTAGTTAAAGTGAAATGGGGCAAGGAAAGAAGAGCACAAATGAATCTCAAAAATCAATTATTTGGGTGAATGAAAAATCTATAATAAACAAATTTGATGCAACGAGATGAAAGTAAACATACCAATTCGCAGCCACCTTGCTGCCCAACTCCTAGTTGGATCCATGACTGAAATTATCCTGCAATCCAAGCAATGCAATGCAATGCCGATGACCCAAGAACCCAAAAAAAAATTAAAAAAATTAAAATCGTCTCAGAGAAAGAGTACGGAGTACGGATGACAAACCCATTGAAATTAGGAGTGGTGCAATCGGAAACACGCTCGTGATCTTCGTCCATCTTGAAAAAGGGGCAGTTCTCGCATCCCGATTCTCTGAACTGCAATTACATTTGCAATTGTATTTTATATTCAAGTATTCAACCAAAACCCTAAAATTTCTGGAAAAAAAAAAAAAAAAAAAAACAAAATAAAACCCTAACCTGATCGTAGGTCTTGACGAGGCGGCAACGAAGGCAAGCCCTAAGCTCGTGGCCGAAGCTCGTCGGAATCTGGGCCGGTTGTGCGCTCCCCATCTTCTTTCAACAACAACGATAACAATAGCAAACACAGGCACTCTTTTTAAGTGACAACACCAGAAAGAAACGATTACACCACCTTTCCAGCCTTCCCTTCTTCTTTTTGCTAAAGTTGTGTTTTGACCCCAAAAAAAGTTTTGGTACCGACCCTACCGGGTTTTAATTTTTCAAAAAATAAGCTTGGGTAGTGGGTACTCAAGTTTTTTTTTTTTTTTTTTGGTGGTCATGTCTTGGGTACTCAAGTTTAAGTATGAACTTTGTACTTATTATCAATCAAATGGGTCTATCATCTTCTCTCTCATGGTATACCCCATTATGGATTCATTTGATTGATAATGATGGTGGACCCCATCATAGGCTTATTTGATTGATGATAAATACAAGATTGGTACTCAATTGCACCATTCTTTATTTATATGGGCAAATGACCAATTAGGTCTATGTAATTTTATTTTATTTTATTTTTTTGTCAAAATAAATAGCCTAGAAGGCATATAAAATACAAAACTAGAGCCCTTTGCTCATAACAGAAACAAAAACTTAACAAAAGCCTAAACAAGTAGGCCCAACAAAACAAAAACACACAACAAAGCAAAATCTCAATCAAATAGGCCTAACAAAATAAAAGTTCTAACCCTAGGCATAAGGGATGGTTCAAGGGAACCACGCCGCCTAGAATCGAAAGAAAAGACCACTGTGGGGTGGAAGGGAGCAAAGAAGCCCACAAAAGCTCCAACATCTCATCACAGTGGCACCAAGCATAAACTACAACCACCAAAAGGAGCCAGTGAGGCACTAAAGAACAAAGGGGAGCCGAAGAAAATAGAGGTGCAAACACTTGTGCCGAAGCACACATCTTCCAGTAAAATAGCGACTAAATTGCTTTTGCAACCACGATCCAATCATCATCGCCGAAAATCCAAGAAATCTGACAAAAATGACGGGCCAAGAGGTAGGGATTGGTGGAAGTAGCGACCGCCCAACACTCGGCGATAAGGGTCGAAGACTGAGAAAAAAAGAAAGGAAAAACCTCCAAATCTGAGCAACAAGATCCAAAACAAACCACCAAAACAGGGTGGAACAATCACCACACAAATTCTTGTGGTTTATATTTTGTTACAATCAAGTTTTTTTTATTCAAATTTTGAACAAAATTTTCACCTAGAAACCAAGTGCAACATTCACTTTTGTATGTTTATGGGCAAAACGGTCATAAAATTTGAACAGTTGCACTCTTGTGTTAATAAAAGTAAGGGTTTATCGTTTTAAATTTGACATGAACCACTTAAAATCTTGCTTAATTTGTAACCCGCTTTATGCAATATAGTGAGGTATTTTATTAAAAACTTGAACTTAAACATAGTTAATTCATTTAAAAAATAGAAAAAGAAAAAAAATACAACTTTATTAACTTCACACTTCATCTTCTTCCCTCAATCAAACTCTTTCTTCTCTATTTCTTTCTCCAACCTCACAGCCAACATGAATGAGGATACGAATATATAAAACAACAACCAACAACCACATATACCCGTCAACCATCACTTTCATTTGCCTTCTCTTCTGCTCACTAGTCTTCTGCATCATCTTCCCTTCACTAGCCAAAACATCTTCTTTCTAACCCAATGTTTTGATTCTTTAAGTTGCCAAAATTTAGTGTTTAGAGAATTAGAGTCACGCGTGTTTTGCCCCTGCAGGTTGCCAAGTTGCCCCTATCAGTCTTTATTTGAGGCATTTTGTCAAACACTTTGCCCCCACCCTTAAGCAAATTGTTATGTTTTTGGGGGAAGCTCATGGATGTGGCAAAGAATGAGTGAGGGCAATTGCCTTCACTGGCCCCTCTCTAGGTCCGCCCCTGATTCTGGTTGTACTAGCAATGTTAGGTTGCGGTTAAGGCCGATGGCTGTGATTGCATCTTTAATTGTTTCATTCTCTCTGTCTTCATTTTCATTTTAAAAGTTAACATACATTTCCTGAATTGGCCTAAGCCATGATTTGGTCAAGAACATAGGTAGACGAAGATTGCCAAGATCATAGCTAGCTTGACGAAGAACCCCAAGATCATAGTTTGCTGAATCATAGTTTGGCATAGACCATCTGTGAGCCAGAGGTGTAAAAATGGGGTACAAATATAATGTTGGTTCCTAACAAAGTGAGAGTGAACAGTTGAGATAAGAGTATGTTTGGTAACGTTTTACAATACTGTTTTTCATTTTACGAAACCAAAAACAAATGAAAAATGAGTTTGGTTGCTTTACTTATTAAACGACTTAGAAAACATTTGGAACATTTCATTTCTGAGCAGAAGAGCTGTTTTCATTTTCAAGTGGTGTTCGATCGATTACGTATTAATCAATATTCGATTGATTGGTCTGAGGTTCTCGACAAAAAAGATTTGTCTAAGTCACCCTTGTCATTTTTTTTTTGTCTTGTATGATTGTATCCTGTTTGTGGGAAAACCCACACCGATCCAAACAGCCAATCACGGCTCGACATGTGGCTGGTCAAAACCAAACTTGGAGTTGACTTTCAGTGGTCAGACTTTGACCTCCACATCATAACTGCTGAGCACTTCCTCCGCCAGCTCAGCTCGAGTCCTCCATGCCCGATCCGAGCCGAACCGATGACTATCCAAGGGATTGAGTGTTCATCTTTCCATGGTCATCCCGGCTCGGCTCGGCACAGAGATAATTCCCTTTTTCGAGTTCTGGCGTCGACCAGTCATGGCTCGGGGGAACCCCTATCTACTGGACCAGCTCGGTCTGGGATCCCACATCCGATCCGATCACGCATGAGCTTCATGTCTACACATGGAGATCTATGTCTGGTTCGGCTCGGCTCTCCACCGCCATTCCAAGGAAGATCACATTGGGATGAACCGCCAGACTTAAATGCACCTGACACAAATCCTCTGACAGATGGAATATCCAGCCTGCACCCATGACTATTGGGGTAGTTTGTCTAAACCTTCCAACCTTGCATTTAATGGAGCATTCAATGCAGCATTGAATGCTGAGGAGGTGAGTAGCTGTGCATGCAACTAGTTCTGACCAGGCGCGTGGGTCTCTGGCAACCATTCATTCACATGCAGGTAACTTACTCATCAAGTATTCCTTTGCCTATATATACCAACTCATATGTGCAAAACATGGATCTATCCAACCATAAAAAAAAGCACTAATACAAAAAATTTCCACTCATCTAAGAGCATACCCAACTTGCTGAGAATAACCCAGAACATTTGCCTTGTTCTTCCTATTCTCCCAAGTTCATCATTTGTTCTTCCTCATCTACCAGCAAACACCATCACTGACTTCATCATCGGAGCGTGTTTGGCTGGCACCACACCGGTCCATCTCCTTTGATCTTGTTTCTCTTGCAGGAAGATCTCAATCAGCATCCATATCATCGTCCAACAAGGTATCTGATCAGCCAGATCAGCGTTTCTAAGTTGTTGCATCTACCTCACGGGAATTTGCATCAACATATCCTTTCTTTTTTTCTCTGCCCCATCTCCTCGATCGCTCTGCTTTTCTGCTTCATCTCCTCTATACAACTCTCACTTCTTGGACCTGCAACTAGCTTGATGAAGCCAATCACCATCGAACAAAAGTGTATAAAATAAAATTTTAAGTGCTTGATGGCCCAACTTTCCATATATCTAGTGGCTATTATACTTTAAATCTTGGATCTTCCTTTTGGGTTTTCATTTCTTATACACAATACTCCATGTTTGTTTCTAGATCTAGCTCTATTTAGATAGTTTCAGTCAATTTGGGTATTCTCGTAGAAATTTTGGCTTGGTTAAGCGGTGGTGTTTTCATCTGATGAAGGAAAATTTCTAAAAAAACAAAGTGGCAGCGTAAATTATCAATAGTTCAATACTATAGCCAACTAATTCAAACTATAACTTTCTTATTTAAAAATAAAATATGTTCCTAGCCAAAATTTGACGCAAGCAATGGCACTGCTCAATGTTTTTTTGTTTAGATTTAATTAGAAGTAGGTCTAATTTTGGAGGGTCATTTAGACTAATATGAATTTAAATTTTTACTTCAAGCCAATTTTTTAGACTAAGATCCAAAAAAATGGACTTTTTAAAAATTTTGACCAAGGAGTGTAATTTCGATTTCGATAAAATTAGACAAAAACGACGGAAATTACTATCAAAATATGAAAATTTTGAATGAAACTTGACCATATGTTTATTTAACATATTATCTACTACATAGAAAAAAAAATATTGAAGAAACTAAATTATATAGTAGGTTGCATGTGATATAAGGTGAATATAATGCGCGCTGGATGCAAATACTATTAAAAAAATGGGTCACTGATTAATAATTATATAAATAACACCTCATACCCTAAACTCTAAACTATATACCCGCTATATACCATATATCATGTAAGGCTATAACCCTCCATATACCCTATACCATGTAAGGCTATACCTCTATATGCCCTATACCGTATATTATTAAATTTACTCAACCTTACCTCCTAAACCATAAACCATCAACAATAAATCACTCCCTAAACCCTAAATTATATTAAACTTATATATTTACAAACTTATATAAAATTATAAACTTAAATACTCCATAGTGATATTTAGTTTATAAACTTATATAAAATTACTAAACCCATATTATAGTTTTTCTAAAAAAAAAAACCATATTATAGTTTATATTGTATTAAACTTTTAATTAGGTTTTATTACATTTTTAATACCCTAATGTCTGACAAAAAAACATATTTAAATATGTAATGTATATAGTTTTAGTACAAAGTTTTTAATTAAACTAGTTAATACCCATAAATTATGTAATTATGTTTTTTTTGGTACAAAAATTATATAATTATGTTTATATAGTTGTTTAGTTTATATATATTTTTTTTTATTAAATTTTTTATACTCGATATTCCTAAAACTCTAAAACTCTAAAAAATTATAAAACCTAATAGGCTATTACTTCCACCAATTTGTAATACTAATACAGTAATACGGTTAGATCTCAACAACTATTGCTACCATACTACTCATTCACCAATTACTGTATCTAAAAAGATATACGTGTGGGCCTAATACCCAATATGCTGATGGCCAAAAAAAAAAAAGAAATACACCCACCTGCTTAAAGGCTTACAGGCTTACAGCTAAAGCCTTTCCCAAAATAAAAAAGCTAAAGCAGTAAAGCCTTTGAATAACCACTTAACCCTAGTCATACAGTGATACACATATTTTTCACTCTCTCTCTCTCTCTCTCTCTCTCTCTCTCTCTCTCTCTNTCTCTCTCTCTCTCTCTCTCTCTCTCTCTCTCTCTCTCTCTCTCTCTCTCTCTCATCTTTGTTTCTCAGTTCTCTCTCTCCCCTCTCTCTCTCTTGCATCTCCGTCACCTCACTCTCTTTCGCCGTCGATCTCTGTTCTGGGGTCACGGGAAGAAGCCGGCCGGGAGGGGGGCTAGGAAATGCAGAGAAGTTGCTGGAGGAAGGCTGGGAAATGTAGAAAAGTCACCGGGGGGGTTGGGAAGTGTAGATAAATCATTGGGGAGGGTTGGAAAATGTTGAAAATGGATGGGTTCGAAATTTCGACGAAATTTGGGTGAAATTTCGCCGAAAGTTTACAAAAATATACGTATGGCAGCTTCGAAATTTCGGCCGAAATTTAAGTGAAAGTTCGCCGAAAAATTATCGAAAATTAATGGGTATGTTATAAATTTCGAGGCTCCCCAAAAACGAAAATTTCGGCGAAATTTCACCGAAATTTCATTCCTTGATTTTGACTCATATTATCTCTTAAAATTAAGATAACTAATATGAATTAATTTTAAAAATTATGAAAGATAATATCCGTTATGACATTTTTTTTTTTTACATTTTTTAATTAAAACATTTAAGATTATATAATTTTTATATTTTATAATTTAAAATAATAAAAGATAATATTCGGTTAAATTATACAAATATAAAAAAAATGCATTAACCCACAAAATGGAAAATAATCTAACAAGTAAGAAAAAAAAGTATATATAGGTACATTTCAATTGTACCAATACTTAGGTTTATATATATTGGTACATTTCAATTGTACCAATACCTGGGCTGGTATATATATATCAAGAATCCTTTAAAACTAACTGATTAGTAAGTTAATACAAAGCTAATTATGCTTTAGAGCACTCCTCTATATATATATATACATATTCGATCAAGTGCATATGTACCAACGAACATGCGCACCTGATTGGAATGCTCGGTTCCTATCGCCGATCACCCGGCCATGCTACTTCATTCCCCGAGTTTTGAGGGTAAATCCTCATCTTTTCACCTCATGGTCCTAGAGTTTAGAATGAGTTTGGTGGATGCCAAAAATCCCAGAACTAATCCATAATATAAACGCCGACAAACCATTGATCGATTGGTACAATTGAAATGTACCCATAAAGAATTTTTTTTTCCTTGTTTGATTATTTTTTATTTTGTGGGCTGATGCATTTTTATTAGATTTATATAATTTAAATCCCACAATTAATTTTAGATAATATGATAATATTACGATAATATATTATTATAATATTAAGATAATATACAACTAGGATAATATTATGATAATAATAGGATAATATTAAAATTTAAATATTATTAATTTTTAGATAATATTGGACATTTTTTAAATTAAAAACATCTGGACAATATTTTTGGACCTTAGTCAAAAATCCAAAAGCATTAAGGTATTAGTTTAAGAGATGAGAGAAAATTGGACCGACCTGTGAAACAACCTTTTTTTTTTTTTTTTTTAAATCATTTATTTCTCAATATNCATTAAGCTGACCACAATTTGCTATCATTGTTTGGTTATTATCATTTTTTTTTTGGAAAAAAAATAATGATAATAATAACATTTTGTAGTTACGGTTTTTCAAATTAAATATTAATTTAAATAGGTATCTATTATTGTTTTAATATTTAAATTTACTACCAAACGCGTTTTTATTGTTTTTGTTTTTAACAATCTGTTTTCATATTTTATTACCAGACACATTCTCGGATCTTACAAATACAAAATTTAATTTCTCGTTTTTTATTTATAAAACAATTTCAAAAAATTGTTTTTGTAAAACATTACCAAATGGGCCCTAATTTATCAAGTGAGCTACGAAAACATCCTTCGATAAGAAAGCATTACCAGGCTTAGTTTGGTATTGTTGTGGAAAAAAAGGATTGTAAAGTAAAACAACTGAAGTAAAATCAGCTGTAAAGTAAAACAGTTAAGTGTTTGGTAAACTATATTTTCAAAAGTGTTGTGAATGTAAAAAACAATATCAAAGTATTTGGTAATTTTAATGTCAAATTATTGTGGCTGTTTATAATTACTAAATAGACATGATTCTGAAAATGCTTTGGATTTATTTGTTTGGTTAAAAACAGGCATTTTACTGGTTTATAATTATTGGTGTACAAATTATATTAACATTAAAATTGCTAAAAACAAAATAATTAAATAAGTATGCATATTATGTTTGTAGGTATATTATAACTTTAATAGTACAAATTAAATATCATAATTAATAATTAATATAAAATTAAGAATATATTGAGCAACTAAAATTTTTAATTAATAGGCCCAACAAGTTTCATTCTACAATTTTGAAAGAGTGCTACTATTTGCACACCCTTTTTTTTCTTTTTGCACACCCTTTTTCTCTTTTTTTCTCCTACACACCCCACACACTTACCTCAAATTCAAAATCTCTCAACACACACCCACCCCATTACCAAAATACCCTCATTTCATTACACACCCTCCCTTTTTTCCCTCTCCTTTTTCTCTCGTTCACACCCCCCTTCCCCTGTTTTTTTTTT
>QANW01003946.1:512946-527910 GCA_003254865.1 Dryas drummondii
GTCGGGTGAGGGGGTTGAGGAGCTA
Organism: Dryas drummondii; assembly: GCA_003254865.1. Classification (NCBI taxonomy): domain Eukaryota; kingdom Viridiplantae; phylum Streptophyta; class Magnoliopsida; order Rosales; family Rosaceae; genus Dryas; species Dryas drummondii. Next base: position 512,972 of record QANW01003946.1, read on the forward strand.
GGTGGGTTGGGTGGAGGGGCTGGCTGGGGGAGGGTTGGAGAAGAAGAAGAAAAAAAAAACAGGGGAAGGGGGGTGTGAACGAGAGAAAAAAAAAAGAGGGAAAGAAGAGAGGGAGTGTATTGTCTTTTTTTTTTTGGCTTTTTTTTTTTTAATAGGGGTGTGCAAAAAGAAAAAAAAAAGGTGTGCAAATAGTAGCTCTCTTTTGAAAAGCTACTGGATAACTGTTTTTCAAAATTGTAGTGAGTAAAGTCCGGCACTACATTTTTTAGTTTTTTTACTGAGTCAACCATAAGGAAATCGGCACACATGAATGACTTTAATTCAAAACTGTTAGACATTATCTAGTTATTACTAACATTATTCATGTTAGATGAATTTTATAAAACTTGGCACCTCACCTGTAAGGGTGTTTCTAAATATTATACAAATTTATCCTGCTTGTTTGTATGAGATAACTTGCGTAGAAAATTTATCTGATCGTAGAATACCACTTCCTAGTTCCTCCTTTTCTATTGCACGGATTCGAAACAAAACAGAAGCATTGTCACTGATGAGAGAACCAGCAGTACATACATAACTAAAACTTTATGCTCTACCTTAACCTTAGCATCATATTTTCATTCCAAAACACAAGGATTAACCATGGCAAACTGCAAACTTTACCAATTACGCAGCCGAAAAAAAGTAAAACATTTATTTTCCTACAAAGTAAACAAGCATGCGAAACCATAGGACTCCATCTTCAACTTGAGTGTGCTCTCTCGGATACATTTCAGGGCAAGAAACCTAGAGATCCTCAGGGCCATTGACATCCTGGAAAGGAGTAAAATTAGCACACATAAAACAGTGACAACAGTCAACATAACAGTAACATACAAGGGTCTACAGATTGATTTGTGTTTTACCTTGTTCTCGAGCACGGCTTTATCAGGAATTTCCAACTTCACCCCAGGTTTTGCTGTGATATTCACTTTCCCCTTCATTAAACAAAAACAAAATGGCAGATAACATTACTAGGCTTTACAGAGCAATAATATGAGCAAAAGATACATGGATGGCTAATAAGCTGTGTCGCAGTCTCATAGGAAATGGACATAAGATGATTATGGCATAACTTGGACAAAGTGACCAACGTGATATTGAATATAAAAACAAAACAAATAAGGAGAGAAAAGTATGACCATACACGTGTATGCATATGTACATTTATGTATATAATAAAATTCCACCAACTACCGTTATCCTTTTTTTGCCCCATCCAATCTATTACAACTTAACAAAAGTTCAAATATGTCCATGAGCTCTAGCTCAAGTGGCATTGGGGTGGAAAACGAAGGGGTACTGTAGGTCCTAGGTTCAAATCTTATCTTTGGTTAAAATTAAAAAAAAATAATAATAATAATAATAAACCAAAAGTTCCAATATCATTAACTCATATCGAAGAAAAATTTAAAACCATAAATATGACAAGAAGCTGATGATTGGTTGGTTGGTTGTAAGACATGAATGCTAAAAAGAGCCTACCAATCTTACCAAGCATGAATGCAACAGTTAATAATTGTACACAGAGGTTCCCAATGATTTTACTTTGATTCAACAAGACTTGTTAATGGTCAATAGAAGTTCAATTCAATGTATAAGTTCTATAACAAATTTGAACACCAATCTGGGATAAGGGGCTGAAGGTTGGGGCTAAAACAACTTTACTTGAGGCAAAACTTATCTGGTGCATCAGATATCTCAGACATACTAAATTAATGTTTAATATAACTACCTGGATGTGGTGGGCATGACCTTAAAAAATGTGCAACTTTAAAGCAATTGAGAAGATGCATACCTTGAGAACAACACCAGCACCAAACCACACATCACCAGTCACCTTAAGGCTATCTAGCTCAATGATGCTCGGTATTGACTTGAATCGTTTCAAGAAATCAGCTACCTATAAGGAAAGAAAAGATCACCATCAACATGAAGAAGCATCAACCATCAAACATGCAATAGATCACTACATTAAATATTCACCTTCTTAAATTCAGATCCCAGTTCAATAGTAGGATTTGCAGGATTGGTTCTAGCTTTGTTCCGGAGAACATAGCCAGCTTCTTCGGTATAAAGGTCAGACTGCAAAAGAGGATTGATAGATGTGTTAGACAAGCCTCAAACCATTGTTAAAGATCCTACACCTAGTATTAGAAAAACAAGGTTACCTGGACAAGAAGCAAATCTGAAGATAACTTCACTGGAAGGAATCGAGATCGGGGTACATTGATACCAATAGCATTATTAAAGAACTGGTGATCGGAACGAAATGTTAAAAATATTAAATATTAAAAGATCAGTTCTTATAAAAAAATAAAAGATCAAGCTTTAAGTTTCAATAATATCTTAAAATAAATTGTATATAGTGAGTACCCTGATTGCTGCACCAGCCGCAGTTTCTAGCTGAAGAACTTTGACTCCGTCCACTTCCTATAAACAGAAAGTATCAGAAAACCAGAATCTTCGTACAACCAGGTTTTGTAAAGAAAAATGTATACCTTTGGGTTTGGAATAATCTCCATCTTAAGTGCATCAGCTTCCACTAGATTTTTAATTGCCTTCAAGTTCACCCACCTGATTGATATTCTGTTAGTATTGTATTGATGGTTGTTTACAAGAGTTGGGGTAACATGACTTACAAATTATTCGTGTTGAAAATTTTGAACTTCTCTATTGACTTGAATTCATTGACCTGTTTCAGACAAAGCATTCGCATATCAACTATAAACTTGCCAAATGTATATGTTGTGAAAGTACGACTAGTCAACAGCAATGTGCTTGTTTTGAGCAATGCAAGGATACTGGGTACAGCAATTGATATCACCAAAAGAAAGCAGAACCAAAGATCAGGTCATCATTATAAGTTTGTCAAGGATGACAACCCTATGTTAACCAGAGTGTTCCACTAAAAAATGCACCGTGGTAAAGATAGAAATTGAAAATAGCAAAAGGAATAAATTGGCACTTCTGTTATCTATGAAACTAAAGGAAGAATTTAAAAGAAACGATGGAAAACAAAATATGTACTGTAACTGATAGAATTACAAATTCTAAAATAAAATAAAATATAGCACCATATTCAATTAGTTTCTTTATTCATTTAGAGGTGATTAGAAGTGCGGTTAAAATGTGTGAGTTTTATTTTCAAAAGAGCAATATATATTTACATAGAAGTGTTCACCTAAGGGACTTATCCCCACTTAGTGTACTTATTGAAACAGTTCAAGGATGAAAATCCATCCTATCATCCATTTGTTTATCTATGTAGACATCTAGTTTGCATTTTGAGTATCAATCTTACTTCCCTATTGAAAAGTGAAGTAACACACAGTCACTCAAGCTACACCTTGCATAATGATGTGTCCCTGATCAATGTCGATTCATATACATACATAGTCACTCTTAGTTCTGTTGATTGATTGGAACATAGGCCTATAACTGATCCAGATAAAATTATTTCTACTTGGTTAATGCCTCATCATTATAATAATTTCTTTACACGCACAACTATCTTGTTACCTATAATCCCGTCTATGTAGGACACCCTACTACTTGAGGACGTACCTAGCCTACAATGAAAATGGAATTCTAGCAACATACTGCACAGCTGCTACAAACAAAATATTAGAGGGGGGTAAAACAATGTAAACATGACTTGACTTACATGTTGATCAGGGACTTGAGCAATTTCCAGGAGCTGCAGAAGAACATCAGATAAAAGAAAAAATGTCATGCATAACCAAAGTTCTCAAGGATGCTGCTTCATAAGGTAAAGGAGCTGCATTAACATTGAGTTAATGCCATAGTTAAGAAAAGCCAGGTTAACCAAGAGAATCAGCCGTCCTGTTTACCTTTAAAAAATGTTCACTTAAAAACTGATCAAAACTGCGGAACTGGCCCATTCAACCTTGAACTAGATCGACCAGTTCACAGTTCTTGACAACCAGCAGTTCAAATAGAGTGTCTTACAAAATAATATTGTTTTGTGGTAGTACAGGTTTGAATCCAATCCCAATATGTTTAATATAAGGTAATTTACTATTAAACAAGTGACAAATCTGTTGTTCTATTGTGACCAATTTTTACATTTTTCTCATTATTTCAACCAACTACGGAGAAAAAAAAATATTTCGATCAAAAGGCGCAAAAATAGCTAGAACTGAATGCAGAAAGTATGGAAAAACATCTTGTAATGTATTTAACCAGAAAATAGATTATGCTCCTGCGGAGACGATGTCCTTACCACTGGACGAAAGGGACCAAAAAGCCATTCTTCATATACCTCAGCTCCAAGAATAGAAGTGGTTCGTTTTGTTTTGTTTCTATACGCAATTCAAGATTTCGTTTGTGTTCATGTTGTCGATTTCTGATGTGAATTCGGCGGGTCGTCCCCCCCCCCTTTTCTCCGATCATAAAGCCCNAACACCATTCAGAGAACCCTTTTTTTGTCAATCGTATATAGGACATGTCAACTCTACCCATATGAAATTAACCCACTTCCAAACCTTTCCCCTTTCATCCCACGTACTCCACATTCTCTTGCATTGCTACAGAAACCTCCATCTTTTTTCCCACATATGGCATGTACATGATGTATCTAGTTTTGTTATTAAGAAAACTAAACTTCTTATATTTGAAAACAGTGTCTAATTAAGAAAAATCATAATTAAAAATATACACTTGTTCTTCTTTAAAAATAAAAGAATACTTCAAGTAAAAATAACTTGATAAAAGCATGCACTTGAAAAATGTGAAGCGCCTACAAAAGTCTAGAACTAATAACTTAGGCTTGATAAAAGAACTTAAAATATAAAATTAATTGTCATAAAAAGTAAGATGTTTAACACAAATAATGTTTCAACAACGATATACTAACTACTTAACATTATAAATTTTTGTAATTAACTTTCAACGTTTAGAATATAATAAATTTAATAACATCTTTATTACGTCATCGATGAAGCTATCAACCTTGACCCTTTGCCATCCTAGTTTAATGATCAATCCAGTTTCCAGAATATTTATTAACCCTTCAAAAGTCAACCTAACAAATTTTAACATCCCCAACCGTAACAGGGCATATCAACAAGGGTAACACAAGCTTAAGCAAAATTAATCTCATATTTAAATGCATTAACTTTTGAACCACATTAGTTATTCCACCTCACTTAAGAAAAACTACCCATATTTGAACCCAAAAAAGGAGGGCTTTCAATATATCAAAACAAGATAATTGATAGAAAAAACACTAGCAATGGATGAAAATTTTATACCTGAACCCTTCCTTCATAAGAGATCAGAGTGCCACCCTTCACATCGGCCAATGTTTTTGGTGTGACCTGCATAAATAAGAAAGATATGTAGAAACAACTTTGAAAGCCCCCTAAAGGTAATAAATCCAATAATCTTTCCATACCTCCATACAGTATTCATTCTTTTTTTGGATCAAATGATTTAAAATTTCTATTGGATCCAGTCAAGGATAATAACTTTTAAAAGGACTCCTTTTCTAAACAAGCCAACAATCTATCAAAAACAGCAAAGTTATAAGCTAAAAGGTAGACATGTCAATGAGAACCAACAATAGGATACTCAAGTCAACAACAGCACCCAAGTTGTCCGAGTTAGATATAAACACATACTCCTTACCCTGCAAAATAGAGAAAGATTAACAATACAGGAAAAAATTATTATACATGAGGCATGAACAAAGAATAAAATGATCACGAAAGGCATCACTACACCAACCTGCGACAATAACAGGTCAAGTTTGCCACTGTTCAGTAAAGATGGGAATACATCACCATGACCAGGAGGATACCTTCATGTGCATACAATAATCATGAGAAAGGGAACGGGACATTATTTGAAATTTCAATAAATAGAAATGTGGATTCCTAGTAACAAAAACAGGCCATAGGTGTATCAGTTTCTACAAGTTTGCCTCTGAATGTCCAGTGTATTGGTGCCTTTTATTTATTGACATAATGAACTAATCTATGTTTTGCAAACGGTATCAAAAGACAGTAAAGCCAATTTATTTAGCCAAGACTTATCAGCCTTTGGATTTTGTATAGAAGAAAAAAGAAATAAATTAATTACAAAGTAACCAAATATTTGTGTTTTTACATGGACTGGGTTGCCCCAAAATATAAATAAGAATAAAAAACTTTGGATGTGGGAGTCAAAAAACCTGGAGCTCGCAGAACTTCATCCACAAAAACAAGGGGGGCATTAGCTTAGAGCAAAGGCTCTTGTTCATAATAACACTAAGATTTCCAAAGGTTATAAGGCTGAGGGGGCATGGGAGACATAGCCCTCTATGCCCTGAACTAGTTTGACTGTGTATCTGGATGGAGTTGTTTATACATACACTTATAATCAAGGTTTAAAACAGTAATTCAAACTATAACATTATAAGCACCTTCAAGTATTCATCAAATGAAAAGATTATTTCATCATATTAGAGGAGTCTTTTGTATTCAAGTTCTTTAGAATTACCACAAATTCTGTAGCATGAATCCTTTATCCGTTAATAATTACTTTGATGGAGAATTTGTCACAAGGCATATCATAAATAAACAGAATAGAACATTTTCGAAGTACTTTTTCAAATTTTCTCCAGGAACCGAGAAAACAACTTGCTTCCGTAGCTTATCATTAATATCATTGATTGTGTTTTAATTTATAGTATCCTAAGAAAACTTCTCTTATAAACCAAAAATGTTTCATACAAGCATACTTATTCTTCAATAGGTCATAAGATTTTGTTATGCTGTAATTGTATTAATATATAGAGCCATCATAGAAATCTTAATCCTTTACATGATCGATAAATTAGGCAGACAAAGGGTGCTTTCATGATTCAATACAGGGGTTTCCCAAGGCACAAATAATAACTTCAGGGGACTAACAAAACATAAACATCTTTTCAGACCTACATAAACACATAGAGGGACGTGCATGTCCCACCCACACACATGAAATGGGAAATACACACATTCACTTGCAAAGCATCAGGCACAAATTATCAATGATCGAAGCACAAAACTGTAAAAAGTTAGCAGTAAGCTGGGAAATCCTTGTGCATAAGCCACATAATGAAAAATAAATTATACCATCCATCCTTGTCAGTCTTTCCTTTGGATGGCAGTGGCGTATTATCTTCAACAACCAGGCGAGGATACTGACTCTGCATAACCAAAAAATATTGGAAAAGATATAAGTTCATTGTTTTAAGTATTCGGTAGACACATAATAAATAACAAAGCAGGTGAGCAAGAAAAAGTACTACAGACCTGGTTAAAAGTATGAATCTGAACATTTGACTTGGAGTACTTTTCTATAATCTAATGGAGACAAAACCAAGTTAGTTCACCAGTAAAATACAAGGACAAAATTACAAAATACAGCAGTAAATTCTCAAACCTTAAATGTATCATCATGAGTGTTGAATGAGTTCATTAAGAGCAGGGGAACATTGCATCCATATTTGTTATTGAGAGACTGAAAATAATTGGCAGGGTTAGCTGATATAAACAGAGAGAGAGAGAGAGAGAGAGAGAGAGAGAGAGAGAACCTCAATCTGGATGACAATTAAGTCTAGAAAGGTCAACCCATTTCGAACTTCAATGACAGACCTGCATGCCAAGAAAAATGAAACTCAAAATCATTGAATCATGGATTTGAGACAGACAATAAACAAAATAGCACTCCATAACTGGGTCCTTTTGTACAGATCAAGCCGATTCTAAACCTTGATTAGATTATATATAGTAGTATCCATTATAGAATCCAAGTGGATCTCTAAAACTGCAACCGAGATTGAACCCAAAAGAAAACCCAAAGATTCATAAATAATTTTACATACATATATTTTTTAACTATATCTGATATCTAAAAAGTAACTTTTCATTTAAAGCAATTAGAATATATAAAGTTATCCAGTAGAGCATCTAGTAGTTGGAATTATTCAATGCATTTCAAACAAGAAGAAATATTTCAATCTTTAAGCGACAGCACAATAAAGTAAAATACCTTACAGACTAATGATGCACAACAAACGGAGACAAAACAGAGATAGTTAAACTAATCCCTAGTCTCTTTTGCGCAGTTAGGCAAAACACCATATTGATTCTTAGTGCTAATAGTTTAGTACAGATACCAAAAAGAAAGAAGGTAACCATTCTAACACATCAATCTCAAATCCAAATCAGTGAATGGGATTGTGTATAAAATTGGTAATGAAAGAATAATTGCCACCTTCATGACGACTACTACGTACACAAGAAAAAGAAAGAAACGTAATCAAAATCAGATTGAAATGCATACTTGGGACCAGAGCAACCCATTGATGTTCCCAAACCTCCATTAAGCTTTAGCACAACAAGTTTGTCCAGAAGCTTCTTGGTTTCCGCAGGACCTGCATCGATCAAGAATTCAAAAACATAAACATAATCATAATCGTCTTGCAATTCACAAACGCAAAATAATCACTCATTAAACAAAAGAAAAAAAAAAAAAAAAAAAAAAAAAAAAAGAAGATAAAGATTACCGTTAGGAGTAGGTGCCAAGCTATCATAAGGAACCACTACATCCTCAGTAGGAGTCTGGATCTTACTCCAATCCACATGCTGTGCTTCTTGTCCACTGGCACATTGTCAGATCACATTCAAACAAAGATTTGAGTCTCAAATTGAGCATCATTTTCTCATCAACCAAACAAAGCAAACAAACAAGAAAATTTGATTCAGTTCACTTCACCTGAGATAGCGAGAGACGAGGCTGATGAATCCGTTCTTCTCATTCTCACTGAAAAACAAAATCAAAGGAAGAAATGAAGCTCCGATGTCCAGATCGATCCCATAGCAATCGAAAACAAAGAATTGGATCCAATTCGTGGAAGTACCTGATTTGGTTGAGAGCAGCGACGTCGGATTTGAGCTTCTGGATCTTCTCGGTAGCAGCGGCAGCCATTGGTGAGCTAACAGAAAGCAAGCTTCAATGTTCTACAGAGAGAGAGAGAGAGAGAGCAATGAGATGTGAGCTTGAGATAACGTAATGTATTTGTATATAAAGAGAAGAGAGAGTGAGAGCTGAAAGGTATAACATGTGTGAACCTCAGAGAAGAGAGAGGGTGACAGCGATATCTGAAATATCGGAGTGTGCAAGTGAGATTAGTGAGAGAGAGAGAGAGAGAGAGAGAGAGAGAGAGAGAGGTGTGGTTCGTAGTGATTTTTTTTTTTTTTTGGTCCAAATGGTTCGTAGTGATTTGATGAGAGGTTTTAATTGCGTTTGGCACAACGAATATGCAGACGAATATGACGCTTTGGTTTCGGTTCGTCCAAATCTGAGAAAAGAGTGGCGCCTCTTTTACGCCAACGGTGACACGTCACTACCTGAGACCACGAGTTTCGCCTTGCCACCTATGTACATCTCTGGGTCAGACTGTCTCATGTAGGAATGGCAAAAATCCCCGCGGGGCTGAATCCCCGCGGGGACCCGATCCGATTAAAACCCTAATGGGGGGAATAAATGGGGCCGGGTTCGGGTTCGGGGATTTAGGCGGGGCCCCGAGTCGGGGGCGGGGCGAGGATGGTTTTAGGTCCCCCGACCCCGAACCCGCCCCGTTTACACTAAATACATATATAACCAAAATTTAAACGTGATAAGTGCTATGCTGGGAATCGAACCTGGCACCTCAAACTCCTTCCTTCAGCTCCTTACCATCAGACCACCAACTTCTTATGAGTACACTATCCCAATTTATATATTTATACACACTTTAGATAATAAAACCCTAAACCCTAAACCCTAAACCCTATACCCTATATCCTATACCCTAAACCCTATACCCTATACCCTAACCTCAAACCCTAACCCCAAACCCTAAACCCTAAACCCTATACCCCAAACCCTATACCCTATACCCTAAAGCCTATACCCTAACCTCAAACCCTAACCCCAAACCCTAAACCCTAAACCCTATACCCTATACCCTATACCCTAAACCCTATACCCTATACCCTATACCCTATACCCTATACCCTATACCCTAACCCCAAACCCTAAACCCTAAACCCTAAACCCTAAACCCTAAACCCTATACCCTATACCCTATACCCTATACCCTAAACCCTATACCCTAACCCTAAACCCTATACCCTATATCATATACCCTAAACCCTATACCCTAACCCCAAACCCTAAACCCTAAACCCAATTTATATATTTATACACAATTTAGATAATAAAACCCTAAACCCTATATATACCCTAACCCTATACCCTAAACTTATTCTTCCAATTTATATATTTATACACAATTTAGATAATAAAATTAATAACCCTATACCCTATATCCTATACCGTAAACCCTATACCCTATACCCTAAATCCATACCCTATACCCTATACCTTATACCCTAAACCCTATATCTTAAACCTTATACCCTAAAAGCCTTTAAACCCCATAAACCCTAAACCCTAAACTTATTCTTCCAATTTATATATTTATACACAATTTAGATAATAAAATTAATAACCCNTTGGTTTTTGTTTGTTGATGCTTTCTGAATTGGTCAAGAACGAGTGTTGCTTTTAATTCCCTTCAATTTAACAGATTTTAGAATTGAAAGGTTGCCGTGCGCAACCATCTGTACTGCAGCTTTTGATGGGGTTGAGATTTAGTTGGTTATTTTAGTTTGATGGCTTTTAATCTGTACTGCAGCTTTTGTTGTGAATTATGCTTGTGGAGGCTTATTCCCAATGAAAGATTTGTTAACTCTTCCCTCCCTAAATTTGTACCAATATATCTGATATATGAATGTGTGTGTGTGTGTGTGCGTGTAAGAATGTGTTTATTATCTATACTGGCAGTCCAAATATCTATACTTGCTTTTAACTTGTATAGGCAGCAACTTATATAAAAGTGTATCATTTCTTGCTTTTTATTTTGTATAGATGGACTCTACAAAAATGACCAGCGGCTCCGGCCATGGTGCTGAAAATGAGGAAAATCAGACAGCCCCACAAGGGCCACAAGGCACACAACTCACACAGCATTCACAGCCACCAAGACCCTCAAGTACCCCACAATCATCAAATACAACACCAAGAGCACTCAGAGTGTGAGGTCAGAGTTTGATCAGTATCTAGAAGAGTCTCTTATACCATTGAATGCTGATTTTGATATATTGGTTTGGTGGAAGACAAATGGGGTCAAATATCCTAAACTGCAATTGATGGCTAAAGATATTTTGGCTATTCCAGTTACTACAGTAGCTTCAGAATCAGCATTTAGTACAAGTGGCAGAATTGTGAGCCCTCATCGTAGTCGTCTTCATTCAAAAACTATAGAGGCCTTGATGTGTGCTCGAGATTGGCTATGGAAGGAGATAGAAGGTAATCTGAAAATTGTTTTAAGGTTTGCTAATTAATTTGTTTTAAGGTTTTCTAATAATATTTTTTTGTTTTGTTTTATGATTAGAATCAAACCCGAATGAGGTAGAAGTCATGGAATCTGAAACTTGCGTTTCAACTAATGATGATTTTGACATGGAGGAGGTAAGCAAATCATGATTGAATCATTTGATGGTTTAATTAATGAAGTGTGACTATTCTCACTTTATTTTGTTTTGATTGTTTAGGTTTCTTGCCTTGAACAGGAGAATAGCTCATTATATGAAGTGTGACTATTCTCACTCATTATATGGTTTCTTGCCTTGCTGATTCTAAGGTATCAAGTATGTTTAATCTTTTATTACATTTATTATATATTTTTCAGTCAATGTTGTGCAACACTGTGATATTGTACAGGTTTGCAACACATTTTATGATCTTGGAGAATCAAGCATACTCCAACCATATATGAGTGATGTACTGATGCCATAAAGGAGATATCTAAACCATGTTTGAAGCTTGATGCCATAGATGTGTTTTCTTATCAATTGATGGATGTATCATGTATTTAGTTTTATCCATTTATGGACTATTAGAACATTAATTTGTGAGTTTGATGCATTGAAACATTAATAACAGGTCTGCAACTCTGCAAGTTTGATATGTATTATGTTAAGCAAGTTTGAATTGAATCTATTGATACTAGCAGGTTTGTATTAATATATTCATCAGGTTTGTATTAATAATTACTGATTTACTGCTAGCAGGTTTGTATCATACTGCTTAACTATGTAAATATGAGGAAAATGTAAATATGGGTTTGAATTGAATCTGTAAATATTATATTACTGCTAGCAGGTTTGAATTGAATCTGTAAATATGTAATGGTTATTGATATGCATTATGTTCAGGGGAGAAAAAAAAGTGGACATTGAGGCGGGGATTCGGGGCGGGTTCGGGGAAGCCATTCCCCGGCGGGGTCGGGGACGGGGAATCCCCGTTTACATAATCGGGGATTTGGGGCGGGTTCGGGGATTCAAATAATTTCGGGGGCGGGGGATGGGGGTGGCACCCCCGGCCCCGACCCGCCCCGTTGCCATCCCTAGTCTCATGGGGGGGTCTTCTATGCTCTCTCTTGCTTATTTATTCTACTTAAATTTTGCCACCTTGACAATTGGTTCTACTATACTTCACCATTGATTGATTCTGGTGTCAAGTCTCAATTGTCCATAAAATATTAAGCTAATGAGATTTTTTAAACTCAACCACTAGAGCTACAACCCCCAATAAGTAGAGGCATCTTCTCATTTCTTCATTAGGTTGCTTATTTATAGACAAATGGATACTCACAGTCTTATTACTCGGGGAGCTACTCCAAGATGTTTACTTGGGGACTATTCATAACACTTTTGTCACGCTCCAATTCCAAAGCTTAGGAGAATTGAGCTCGTGGCAGCCGTCATATTCCCTAGATGACATAAAAGTGACTCACCACACTTCCTGTGAATAATCTTACATTACCTAAAAAGCACAACACTAAATTTCCAATCTACCTTTGGAAAGACGCAAGTAGGCAAAGTCCAAAATCAAAATGTCTTACGAAACATGTGAACTCGTAGGAATGTGTCTCTAATTCAATTATTAAAATTAGGCCTGAATTGTTATTTAATTTCATATTAACATGCAAAATATTCAATCGGTGAACTTAGGTCAAAATCAAAGTCAATGTTAGATAAAGACCCTGTGACACCCTGAAAATTTTTATGAATTTATTTTAGAGTTATTTGGACTTTTGAGTGCTTTATGGAATTTTCTATAATTTAAATTCTATCATTATTGGGAATTTTTATTGAATTGTTAGAAATTATTCTATTGAGCTTTCGAGGTCAAATGGTCAATGTGGGACAATTATTAAAAAGTACTTGTTGATATGAATCCAAGGAAACTTAGGATGTGTTGAACGGAGTTTGGGAGAAAATGTTATGAATTTTCAAAGTTAAATAAACATTATTTTGATTTTCCAAAATTAAATTTGAAGAGTTAGAATTTTTAGAAAAATTCTGCAAGTCAAAATATTATATTGAGGTCATAGAGAAATAGTACTCAATGAAATGAGTCCATAGGAATTTTTGAGACATTTTTTAGAGCTTGGATGAACTTTTGATGATTTTTCGAAGTTTGGGAGATATTAGAAAATAAGAAAGTAAGAGAAATAATAACGTGGCTGCTGACCGAACTTGACGTGTGACACGTGGTGGACCTTGATGGCTGGAGTGGCGCAAACGCATGTATATGCTGACTTGGTTGGAGCACAATCCTAAACAACATTGTTTAGGAAATGCACGACCCGCGAAACGCTTCAAGATCCACACATTGACTTGACTCGGCCTGTTTTTCTCTCACACGTTGATCTGCTCTCTAGCTAGAGGTGTACATCGGGCCCAGCCCGACCCAACATTAAGTGGACTAGACCAAGTTGTGTCAAGGCTTTTCTATTCCGTTGGGCCGGCTCGTTTATATTACTTTTTCAATTATTTTCTTTAAATTTAAAGACTAATTTTTAGTTACATAAATAAAAATATTTCCAAAAAATTAAAATTCAATTATATATGGGTTTTTTGTTTAAAAGTCCATTTTAAAAATTAAATTTTTTTTAAGTCCACTATCAAAAATTAAATCCCAATAAAGTCCACTTTAATGAAATCACGTGCCAGCCCCCAATTTTTTTTTTTTTTTTTGTCAGGAGAATTGCCCCCAACTTTTTTTTTCACGTCAGTAGAATTGTCACTATCCAACAATGACAATTATAGTCATTGTTGGACAATGACAATTATAGTCATTGTTGAACAGTGGCAAACAATACCTAAAACCATATAATTGCCATTGTCTTCTACCTTTTTCTTTCATAAACATGTCAAAAAAAGCATAAAACCAATACAAAACACAAAAAATAAGCTTTTGGAGTAATAAATCTTAATGTTAATACTAACAAATAATTGACATTGTCCAACAGTAACAATTGGCACAACAGCTCCATATCAACAATTCAACAAAAACCATATCTGGAGGCATGCGCCTACTTCCAGATCGGGACCACAAGGCTCTAGCAATGGCTTTATAGTGAAGATGTGAGAGAGAGAGAGAGAGAGAGAGAAAAAAAAATGGATGGAATTGGCTACCTCCAGATTAGCGATTCAACACATTCAGATTTGGAGACCGGCATGTTCTTCTTGATCGGTGGATGGTGAGGGTTTGATCGCCGACATACGGTGATGGAAGAGAGAGAGGCGAAGGTGAGGGTTCAATCGGAGAAGGAAGAGAGATAAGCGATCTGGAGGCTTGACTCGTCGGATGGTGAGGGTTCGATCGGAAAAAANGCTTTATAGTAAGATGTGAGAGAGAGAGAGAGAGAGAGAGAAAAAAAAATGGATGGAATTGGCTACCTCCAGATTAGCGATTCAACACATTCAGATTTGGAGACCGGCATGTTCTTTCTT
>QANW01003946.1:529057-612692 GCA_003254865.1 Dryas drummondii
TATTATTTTCAAAAAAATAATTTTTTTATTAATACCATTTCAAATTAATATAAATATATAATATAATAGATGAAATACATTAAAATTCATCATATTATATTACAATAACACTAAATCATAAAGAGAACACTATTAAATTTTAAAGATATGCAACAAAAATTAAGAAAATAAATTAAAATATAATTATGTAATATAATATTTTTATTAAACGGGTATACGGGGCGGGGCGGGGATGGAGATAGTATTACCATACCCGCTTAATCGGGGCGGGGGTCCACGGGGCGGGGCGGGGATGGGGATGGTATTACTATACCCGCTTAATCGGGGCGGGTCCCCACGGGGATTTTCGGGGGCGGGAAATTTTGCCATCCCTAGACAAGGGGATGAAGAGAGAGAACCATCAAATTTTTAAAAAAGTGGGTTGAAAGCTAATTAAGTGGACTTTTTTATGATAAAGGAAAAATACGTGAGTTTAATTATTATTAAGAATTTAAAAGTAGACTTTATAATCATTTAGTTTTGATCAGTAGATGATTAATATTAAACCCAAATAATTCCTTTAAAATATGAGCCCAAACCCACTAATCAGAAACCTAGCCCAACACCCGCCTCCCAAATGAGACGTTTTGCCCGTATGTAACAAACAGAGGGCATCGTCTCTGCTATTTTGCACAGAGAGAGAGAGAGAGAGAGAGAGAGAGAGAGAGAGAGAGAGAGAGAGAGAGAGAGAGAGAGAGAGAGAGGACTCACAGTCACAAGCTCACAGCTGCTGATTGAAGGTTCATGCTCAAAGTTTGGGTGCCGACTACTGAGTCAGGTAGACTGATTTGGTTTTAGTTATGGCTTGGGTATTTGAAATTACTGTGAGTGTACTTGAATTGAAGGTTAGAGTAAATGGTTTTTAACAAATCAATTTCCGTGTCCTCAATTGAGTGTATTATGGCGTATTAAATTAATGTTGAATCTGCCTTAATTGTCTTGGTTAAATTTTTGAGATTTTCTGGAAATTTGAAGTGTACTTTGGCTGCATGTCTAGCTTGTCAAAAAACATAAATTACTCATGAATTTATAACCATTAAATTAACGATAATTTCAGAGAATTTTGGGCTCACCAACCAGTCCACTGTTGCTCATTATTGTGGCTTTTAAAGTTGGCCACTGCTTAAGGACGTCTGTATTTGGTATTACTCACATTTTTTAAATTTCTTTTTTAAAGTAGGTTAAACTATTAGTTTAACACAAGCTGTTTTATAGTTATGTCAGCGAGTCAAATTCACGGTACTTCTTGTATTGAAACCCCTTGAATTACAGATGGTTGCTAATATAAAATTAAAAGGTCGTGGAAAGATATCTGCTTACTAACAGATTTTTTAGCAGTTCCATTAGTACTTTGCATAGTAATTAATTTACTTCAGTTTTCCACCAATTAGGGAAAAGGGTTAAAGGATTCCACGTTTGTATGGGAAATAATTGCTTTACATATGGTCATTTTGTCTATAATTGTTTTCTCTTAATTGTGTTTGGAATTTTTTCTACAATATTTTTGAGCTGTTATGCTGATTATAGGAAATTATTAGCTTATTACAAGCTGTGTTAAGTTGGGGAGTCAAGTTAATGTGTATATTGCCAATTGAGTTGTGATCGAACACAAACCTCGAACATCACAATCAACACTAGAAATAAGGAACAAGCAAACTCACAATTTGGTGTAGCAAATCCATGCCACTTTTTCTATAATTTTATTAAAATTCACATAAACTCCTATAATGTTTATAAGACATGGCTTAAATAGCCTAATGTTCCTTGCAGCCAAAGGAAAACAATAAAGATCCTAGAAAATATAATATGAAATATTACATTAAATACTAATTAGGTAAGAAATCACATTTAATGAAACAAATTTGCGCCAATTATTTTGGAAATAATCGTTGAGATAACTTGTGGCTTAATTAATCTTGATTAGCCCCCTATGCTCCTACATCAAGTTGGCCAGAAATTCATGACGCAGCGTAACACGCAATTAAAAGAGATTAGGGAAAACCAGCGTTAACCCTAAGAAAGAATCTAGAATCCACCAGAGAAATTAGAAAAATCTCAAGGTTTTCTGATTGAAAATAATAATAATGAATGTTACAAACAGTAAAAAAGGTTGTTTAAATACGTTCAGAACCCTAGACGTTCGAAATTCAAAACGGAAATAAAAATGGAAATAAAGTGCAATTTAGGAAATTTATTCAAAAACACTAAATTGCTTATTTGAAGCCCTAAATGAAGGAATTTGGCCAAAATAGGCCTTCGGTCATCGCCTATGGCCATAGTTTGAATTTGTCTCGTCATTTTCTTCGAATCGGTATATCATGGGCCGATTTCTGACACTGGGCCGGGCTGAAGCTTGTTTTTTTTTCTTGGCCTTCTAGCGGTCGAATTGTTGCATGAATCGTTCTGCTATTTGTTCTACATCAATTCATCTGTATTGTAGGGTGTTTCTTGATTGAGTCCAATCAAGGTTTAAAATATTAATCCATAATAAGAGACTTATATAACTTAAGAACTTGGTCACAGTCAAGGTTCAAAATATCGGTCGTGAGAATATTATCGAGACTCCAAAATAAGGAAATATCGATATCGGCCCCTGTCCACAAAAACAATAAATATTGGCTTCAAAATACATAATTTTTTAATAAAACTTCAGAATATGTTAAATCAATTATCAATGCATGATTTAAACATACAAGTGTCATAAATTTGAGTCTATACGATAAGTATATAATATGTAGGGAATATTATAAAAACATAGCTATTATAAAAACTAGTAAACTATATAAATACAAGTATTATTAGTTTAAATTATAAACCATTTTTATATACATTTTTTTAATTATTATTAGAATGTTATCCCTATTAAATTAGAATGTAAAATTGCAATATTTTACTAGTAAAAAACTTAAAAAAAAAAACTAGTAAATTTAGAGGCCAAACTTCTAATATTATTTTAAACCCAAAATTGGTAGTAAAATTTTGAGCCCAACCCCACTAATTAAAAACCTATTATAAGCCCAACACTCATTAATCAATGAGATAGCCCAAACTTAGCATCTTTACAAAGCTTGAGCACATACCAACGTGCGATAGAGAGAGAGCGTTACAGAGAGAGTGAAACAGAGAGAGCATCGATAGAGAGAGACTGAGATAAAAGAGGAGACTCACCTTCACAAAGCTCACAGCTGCTGATTGAATGTTCTGCTCAAAGTTTGGGTGCCGCAACTCTCAAAAATTGGTGCAATTTATTGAAAGTTTTAGTTTGGGGTTGAATGGGTTTTGATATTCTGATGTTAATTCATTGATTAGGGTTCTTAATTAGTACATGGGTATGGAAAATTAGGGCTAATTTGGCTTAATTTCTCATTCTTCCCCCTTATTTTCAATTTTTTTTCCTTTGAATTTCGGTGAATATCGGTCCAATATTGGGAATTTCCGATATTTATCGAAAATATCGCCGATATCGGCGAAATATCGGGGATACGGGTGAAGATTTTGCTTCACCCCCCCTATCGGTATCGGCGACTCCAAAAAGCGACATTTCGGAATGTCGGCCGATATTTTGAACACTGGGGATAATATAGAGGGTGTGTTTTGTGGGTTTAGGGTTTTTGGTTATACCTGTTTGCATCAACGAGGGATAATTTAAAGAGTGGGTTTTTGGTTAGAGGGTTGAGTGAAGAGATGATGTTGGGTATAGATTAAAGTGAGTTCTTTTTTTAATTAAATGGTATGTCCTAGTGGCAATTTGCATTAGGGTAGAATTGGAAATTGAATTTTCATTGAAGTGTTCGGTATAGGTTGAAGTGAGTTTTTTTTTTTTTTTTTTTAATTAAATGATATTTCCTTATTGGTTAATTAGGGTAGAATTGGAAATAGAATTTTCATTGAAGTGCTAGGGCTAAATAGTAGCACTCTTAAGTTTTTAAGGGTTACGTTGATCTTATTAGTAATTAATTAATTATTTAATCTCTCCTATTTCCTCTTTTGGTTTACTTTTTGGAGCCTTGCTCTGTTATGTATGCAATTCAAAGGAGATGGGTAAAACGAAGATCCACCCATCAATTTTAAGAGCACAGAACTTTATTAATCATGCAGTACGAAATGCTTTTGGAAGCACAACACTTTTGATTGGAGCTTGTGCTAGTTTTGCTAATTTGCTCCTTTTGCTGCTTCCTTTGCAAAATTCATAAATTGGTGGTGCACTGGTGCTCATTTTTGTGTATTAATAGAGAGTATATAATTCATTTATATTTTGCAACTTTTTTTTTGACAAAAAATTTGATTGAATTTAATGAACAGTGTATTTGTTCAAGTTGGTTATACTAATTTTAGCCCTTATTTGTCTCACTGTTTATGTTCCTTTTCTCTTTAGAGCAGTCTTGTGCGTCTTCTTGGCAAATAAGTAGAGAAATGGAGAAGACCTCAAAAAGGAAGGTTAAAAAGGGCAAAGAAGAGGAGATTGTTGATTGTGATGATGCTTGGTGGTGGTTGGTTCACAAGGGAATCACGAGTTCATTCTTGTGCATTGCATTGTTCTCGCTTTTGGTTCGAGTGGCTGTATCACTCCATCCTTACTCTGGTGCTGGAAATCCTCCCAAGTATGGGGACTTTGAAGCACAGAGGCATTGGATGGAAATCACCCTTAATCTGCCAGTGAAGGAATGGTATCGTAACAGTACAGTCAATGATCTCAGCTACTGGGGTCTTGACTACCCTCCTCTTACGGCCTATCAGAGTTATGTTCATGGTCTTTTCCTTAGGTTCTTTAATCCTGATGCAGTTGCTCTTTTCACTTCTCGAGGCCATGAATCCTATTTGGGGTTTGTACCATTTTCTCTTCCCTCTTTTTGACTGATGAAATTTCTTTTGTAATTGTACCATTGAGTTTTCCTTCATTGTCAACGTTCTTTCTTGCAGGAAACTTCTCATGAGGTTGACAGTGTTATCCTCGGATGCCTTGGTGTTCTTTCCTGCTGTTTTCTACTTTGTTGTTGTTTACTATACTGGTCGTCGTCAAAGTGGCCATATGAGTGGGATAGCATGGCATATTGCAATTATTTTACTTAATCCATGTCTGATCCTAATTGATCATGGTCATTTCCAGGTTTAAAATTGATATATGCATTGCATTGTCCTTTTTTTTTATTTTTATTTTTTATCTTTTTTGCTTCCATAAAGTTTTTATAGTTCTTAGAACTTTGAATTTTTAATCTTTCATCCTTATGGATTTTTTCAGTACAATTGCATCAGCTTGGGTCTGACTGTGGGAGCTATTGCCTCTGTTCTTTCTGACAAAGAACTTGTAGCTTGTGTCTTATACAGTCTTGCTCTCAACCACAAACAGGTATCTTTTCATTCAGTTTAATCCACATCATGATTGCTTAAGTTTCAATCTTTATTCTTAGGGACTGTTGTATTTCCTCACTTATCTTTTGTATTAAAATTATTTTGGTACGTTTTAACTGTTCCTCAAAGAAAAATGAAAACATTGTAGCAAGTTAGGGTGCAATGCTGGAAAATAGACTACTAAAAATGAACACCTAAATGGCTCATGTTACATTTTAAGGTGAGAATTGATGCGCCTTTTTCTTTTTTCTTTTTTAATCGGAATTTTTCCTGCAGTTACCATAAATCACAACATTGGTTCCTCATTTTTTGGTTCAAAGGAGGCCTAAGGCCTCGGGAGAGGGAGAACTCTTGTTGTGTGTGCAGGGTACTCTGAGTACACTTCCATTGGAGTTATGAGCCCCAACACAACCTTTATTCCTTGGCTCTGACCAAATGATTTCTTTCTTTTTGATAAAAAATTATGTTTGCTGTCATAAAACCGAAATGATTTCATAAGTTAATTTCAGTTGACAAATGAATTCCTTAGTTTGAAAGAAAAAATTAATGTTTCGAATATATTTGATGGAATGCATAATTTACTCATTCTCATTGGCCACATGAGTGGAGCCTGCCACTTGTTCACCTAAATGGATTCCATGACAGCAAAGAATACTTATTTGTGAGGATTTGAAATCTTCATTTTTAAACCATTTCTAGGAGCCTAAAGATATTCCAAAACATAAAAGGTGTAGATTTCATTTTGAAAAAGAACTGATCCACATTTTGGAGGCATTCCAAGTGGCAAGTGAAAAATTTTCAATTGGTTCATTTTTTGGTTCTAATATGGTCATGAGAAGTCCAGCTACTGCAAATTGCACCTTAGAGTTTTTGAGTTTAACCAAATAAGAAAGGACTTGCTCTTTCCATGCATGCAGGATTGAATAAGTTATATTTTGCAGACAATAAGTTACTCTGAGCTTAAACTATAGTGGAGACTTACGGGTTGCTTAGCTATTTCTTTTAAAGATTGTTTATATAATCTGTTGTCAGAGAACTCAACAAAACATTTCTGTTGTTTCTTTATAGTTTGTCTTTTTCCTGAAATCAGAATCCAGAAACTGAAAACTGCAATTTAATTTCCTGAAGCTTGTTTTGTAATGTGGTTTTGACTATTTTATATTTTTCAACATTTAGAGAACAAAAAACCTTTCTCAAAAGCAGCAATCAAACATGCCCTTAGAATTTATATATCATTATATTGAGTCTTACATTATATATAAAATACATCTTCTGGGAATTGTATATTTAGCTGAGATTATGTGAATTATCTTCAGCACCTCTTCACTTTCAAGTTTCAACTATCAGCCAATGGGATTTGGGTGAAATGTCTTCTTTACTCCCAATTGCTATGGGGTTGGGGGTTAGGTTGTGACCTGTTGGGAGTGTCAGCAGTTTTGCTAAGCAAAAATAAATAAATAAACAATGATAAAATGATAGAATTAATAACAACTAACAAGCCATTGTTAGTGACATGGAAAGGGTTAGACGACAGAGGGAAAGGGTTATGGAGCATGCAGACCAGAAAGAAGGGGTATTAAATTACCAATTAGGAAAAGGATATTTATGTTTTTTGATTAGGACAAGGAGAAAATTAGTATGTTTACCTGGTTCCAACTTGCATGGGATGTAATTATGACTTTATAGAGGTTTCACATTTAAGCTTAGTCATGAAGTAATATGTTTTGGAAGTACACAGTTCATAATGGCCTGGCTTAATATGCAGTTGATTGGTCCCCTTTTTGTGTAATTTACACTGGAGGAAATGGTGGTATGCTATTTATATTCTTCCATACAGCCAGAGTAGAATGAAACAAATAGGAGGCTAGTGAGTCCTTTACTAACCAGTTAAATATGTTCTGATCTTTGTCTTTCACCTGAAATTCGTCTCTTCCGGTTGATTTCTACTTGTTGAATGTGATGTGTTCTTTTGCAGATGAGTGCATATTTTGCTCCTGCATTTTTCAGCCATCTCCTGGGTAAATGCCTAAGGCATCGGTATCCACTTCTTGAAGTGTTAAAACTTGGTCTTGTGGTCTTAGGAACATTTCTTGTTGTCTGGTGGCCATATGTTCATTCAATGGAAGCCTTTTTTGGGGTAAGCACTAGTACGAAATTATTAAAGAAAAAGGCACAGTTCATTTTGTCAGTTTGAGCAAATGTCAGCTTCTGCTACAAATATAAACTCACACTTCTGGCCTGCCCTTTAAATGATCAAACTGCAAATACATACACTGGTTTGGATCCTGCTTTATTCTTTGATGACCAAAACTCACTCACATTTGTTAACTAAACGAATATAGAAAGGATCTTGGTTACATCTGGTGTGTTGCACATTGTGTATGTGGATCACACGTCATTTGGTAGGTTTCCACTTTAGACACTATTTCTTTATTGATGGTATTGTCATGTGGCTTTATTTTAAAAGAAACAGCAAGGACAACATAGGGAAACATAAAAGATGTTTTCGGTGCCGTAAATATAAATTAATGTTAAATATGATTTATTTTCTTATTTTATTAAGAACATTTAATAGGATATTGGATTTTTTTAAATAATTAAGATGATCTTTTTTATCAACAAAAATCAAGATATCTTTCTTTTCTTTTGTTTATACACACATGACAAGAGTTGATTTATTGAAGCTTGGTGAATGTTTCAGGTTATTTCTCGTCTTGCTCCTTTTGAGAGAGGGATATTTGAGGATTATGTGGCCAACTTTTGGTGCACCACTTCGGTTCTAGTAAAATGGAAAAGATTGTTTGCAACACCGTCCCTGAAGCTTCTCAGCTTTTCTGCAACTATTTCTACTTGTCTTCCTTCAATGATTCAGCAAATATGGGCACCAAGCAAGCTAGGTTTCCTTTATGGGTTGCTGAATAGTGCTTTTTCATTTTATTTGTTCTCATTCCAAGGTAAGTGAAGTTATCCTTTTGTTTCAACTTCTGTACATTATTACTTCGTAGAACAGTACATAATGCTTGCATTAATGCTTTCTGTTCTTAACTTTCAGTGCACGAGAAGTCTATTTTGCTTCCTCTCCTGCCAGCAAGTCTTTTGGCAATGGAAGAACCTTTTCTTTTTACCTGGATGACACTTTACGCCTTGTTCTCAATGTTCCCTCTTCTACATCGTGACAAACTGATTCTACCATATCTTGCACTATCTACTCTCTTCATCCTTATAAACCATGTGCCAAGTGGAAGGCAGGACACAAGGGAAACAAGTGCCTTCAGATCATTTGTGACGACATTCTGTGTTTTGTGCTCGCTCATTCTTCATGTTGTTTATTTAAGCATGCATGCTCCCTCTAGATATCCTTTCCTTTTTGAAGCTTTGATTATGCTTCTTTGCTTCTCCCAGTTCATGTTCCTAACGATGTACACTAATGCAAAACAATGGATGTTGCTGAAACACTCCAACTTGGTAGATAAAGAAAAGAAGCTCCATTAGTCCTTTGAAACTTTTTATTTGTCATGTTGTCCATTCCCTTGGAATTGCGCTTCACATGTTTTTGCATTAAATTGGGTATAGGATGCAGCAAATTTGTGGAAGCACTTGATAGTTGTTGCTTTACCAAGGGAACCAAGTTGGCCAAACTAAGAACCCCCACTGTTTCGACATCGGATGCACCCTCAGGCCTCGACTCATCCCGTTTTCTATTTCGATTTCTATTCGAAGCTCCCCGGCATGAGTTGGAATGTTGTAATGCTCCTAATCACCATTCTCTACATCTTATATAATGGATCTCTCTTTCTCGAAATTCCCTTGTCTTCTATCTAATGTTGCCCTCATATTACCGCAACCAAGGGTTGTAATTATGTAAAGAGTGACGCTATTCTCGATTTCCTGCTCATTAATTTTATTTTCCCACCCTTTTTGAAACATATTTTTTAGTTATAATTCAACTTTTTGCATAAGTTTGCCGAAGTAGAACTTGAAAAAATAGAGACAAATATCATTGCCATGGAAGCTATCTCCAAAAGAAACCGAATTGCGGGGTGTTGTAGATTAATACGCGTCTCTCTTTTTATCTATAATTTTCTTCTAATCATCTTAGTTAAGCTTAGATCTGGCAACGGGGGTTTTTTCATGTTTGTATTGTGTGAAAGTTAATTAAATTTGAATACCACCTGTTCAGCTAATTGATGGAGACATGCAAATCCTGACACGACCAGCAAAAATAAGGGCAACTCGTACACTATCTATTTCATGATTTTCATCTGGTGAGAAATCTAATCTTATTGTTACTCGATAGACCCACTAGACCAGTTACTTATTAAAAAAAAACATTTTTTTCAACAAGAAAACTTATATTAAATATATTTAAGGGTTTTTTTTTTTTTTTTTTTAAAGTCCATTTTTAAAAATGTACTGTTCATCCGGTCCATACGCTACAGTAGAATACTGTAGCGGCTCACATTTTAAAAACCGTCACTGCTACAGTATCTTTCAAAAAATTATTATTATTATTTTCTTTCTTTCTTCTTCTTCATTTCAGTGTCAATTGGTACAAAAACTACAAAAAAAAAAAAATCATAATTTAAGTAATTTTCATTCCATAAACATGTTAAATAATAATCAACATAAAAGACAAAAAATCAAGAATGAGGCATCCATAATCTTTTGTGTTTTAATAGTAAATATAATTGTTACTATCGAATAGTAACAATCACCTATTGCTACTGTCCTGATAGTAATAATCACTTATTGCTATTGCTTCGCAGTAATAATCACTTATTGCTACTGCGCATGTATTGTTATTGTTTGATAATAACAATCACTTATTGCTACTATCTGGTAATAAGAATCACCTATTGCTATTGTCTGGCAGTGTCAATTAGGGATTGCTACTACCTGCCAGTGGCAATCAGGTATTGCTAACAATCACATATTACTACTGCCTGGAAGTAATAATCAGGTATTGTCCAATGTTACCTGCAATTCATCCACTCAAAATTATGTCTACAAACACCACTTTTTAATGCAGCAACTAAGCATCAACAAACATTTTTAAGGTACCAGTGGTGCCATATTAACAACTTATATATTGTTACCACTTATATATTGTTACTGACAATTAGTAACAACCATAGTCCCCACTTACATATTGTTATTAACAAACAGTAACAACCATAGCCTCACTTACATATTGTTACTGCTTGCATAGCCCTCACTTACAATATTAGCCTCACTTACATATTGTTACTATTTATCAATAACAATCATAGCCTTACTCATATATTGTTACTGACAAATAGTAACAACCATAGCCTCACTTACATATTGTTATTAACAAATAGTAACAATCATAGCCTCACTCATATGTTTTAATTTAAAAGAATATAATGCACCCAACTCTTCTCAACCCCAAGCATACATTTTAGTATGCTTAAATATTGTAACAAATTAATAATATATTGTGTTCCTGTTGGCAAGTAGTTTAGCAATCAATATAGATATATCAACTTTCACACCAAGTGAGAGAGAACGATTATTGTACATAAAAACTGAAGTAGAAGTTCTACATAAAAAGGTAAAAGCCATAAATTATCTTGTAAAGAAAGCAACTAGCAATATTATAGCATAAAGAAGTTCAAGGATATTAACAGAAAACAGGGGAGGTACTGTCATCTACTCAACAAAGAAATAAATCCCTACTTTAGCAAACCATTGATCACAAAAGTTATAATATCCTTTAAGTTTTACATTTAGATCAAGATCGATGAAATAACAAAACATAACTCATAGAAGCAGAATNTAGAAGCAGATAGCAGATGAAGTGAAGCTGCAACAGAATCGCAGCAGTCTATATAATCAATCAAAAGATTTCATTGTCTGCATTCATGAAATCACCATAAGCATTTAAAGCATTTGCGCCCAAGAAGCTTCTCAAAGACCTGAACCAAATACCTATTCACCACTCAAACATGTAATCAAATCTAAATAAACCAAAATTAAAAATTCTGCAATCAAAAGCATAAAAGGAAAACATAAAAATCAAAAGATAGTACAACAGCTTAGTGAATTACTGCAAAGCCTTGTAAATTAGTTGACTAACTGAAAAAACCCATGATTCATAAATTAGTCTGGCTCAATCCACACCTTTTTTTCCAAAACCAAGAAAATAAGAATAGGACATTAATTTGGAGGTATTATAACACACTTTATCCACACACAATCATATCCATCATAATATGTGATCCGACGAACAAATAATTAAACTTGAAAAATCAAACAAATAATTCTTGGAGCAAAACAGGACCCAAAGTGATTAGAATTCACCTTCCTCTAAGCCAATTTTCGCAGCTTAGAAATTTCCTCCATCAATCGAGCCTTGACCCGATGAACCTCCGCATTCATGGCAACCGCAACAGCCCTATTACTCTCCAACAATGCCATATCCGCTTTCTGAACATTTGAAAAAATCAAACATGCATTTTCTGAGCAAGCAAACAAAAAATGGAAAGAAAGAGGAACCTGGTGAGCGGCCTGGATCTGGTCCTCAAACTGGGCGTAGAGGCGAGCGAAGGCATTGTCGGCGTAGTGGTTGAGTGGCCCTGCTTCTCGATGTTGTACTTGTCATATTTCCTGCATACCATTTCGACTCGGGAGAGGATGTCGATGATGCTCATTTTCTTTTCCTCTCAGAGAGAGACATAATCGATCGTCGCGAGAACGAGGAGAGAGAAATGGAGAGAGATGGAGAGGGAGACGAACAGAGAGAGACAGATAGAGAAGGAGAGAGACAGAGATCAAGTGAGAGACGAAGAAGGAAGGAGATAGAGAGAGACGGAGAGACAGACAGATAACGATGGAGACGGAAGTGAGGACCGGGTTGGTATAAATTGGGCTTCCTTCAAACATGAAAAAAAGACCCGAGTCTTAAAAGTAGTGAAAGCCCAAAATTGGACTTTATAATCATTTACTTTACATTTAATAACATAAATTTATAGTTAAAACATCTCTCATAAGAAATATTTAAAAAAACATGTGAAAATTAAATGACCAATAGCTTACGAAAATAAATGAAATGCAATATCTATATCTCTTAATGGGTCTAATGAGTCACTAATGAGTTTAGCGGGTTAACACGAAAACAACCTGTTTTTTAACAATTATACACCTTAGGCCTTCTACTACAATGGTACCCAAATTTGGTGACCCGAACCTATTTTGGGTCACCAAATAGTGTCGAAATTTTGGGTTTTAGATTTTGCAACACTAATGGTGCTGCTGCCCAAATTTGGGTCTTAACCTTTTATACCCATTTAAAATATGCCTAAAATTGATTAAGTGATCATTAATTTAAAATATATAAACTTTGATGATTATGAATATTATATCATTGTTTATATTTTAATGAGATCTTCAAAATGAGACTAATATTGTTGAATTTAAATACCCATATTGGATTTTCACTTTTACCTTGATTTGATTAATTTCCTCTTCACTAATTTGTCTTTGCACTTGTTTGGTGATATTGCAATGTTTGAAAGACTTAAACAATAGTAAATTTCATAAATTAGACAACACAAAAGGTACAATAGCAGTACATCAACAACCATATGAAAACAACTTAAAATAAACATCAACATCTGACAACAAAGAAAACAATGATACATCTTATTTGGTGGTGGCCAATCTGACAACAAAAACAATAGCACTAATCAGTTTAGTGGTTTTTATGTGGTGTGGGCCAATCTGGGTGTCCTGGTTCAATGAGGTTGAACTTGCAATTGACCCAATCTTCTCCCATTTGTCAAATTCCCAGTCTTCACATGTCGTACCGAGAGGGCATACCTTGAGACACTTGCAAATGACCATGTCCTCAAGATTGGACTTGTACTCGTGAGATTTGCCACCTTAGGGGTGGTAGGCCAAGACCTCCTTGTCCAAACTAAGACAAAAGTCACAATAACTCCAGCGAGTGTCGCCCTCGTAGCAGTTACACAAGCTCCAATTTGGTTCATTCTTGTCGTAGCTCGGACAATACTCGCATAGTGGTGCGTTCGGGTTGGGCCAACACTTACACAGCCCTTCGTCCCATTCTTGGTTGGAGGAATTATGGGGGCCCTTTGGAGTCAGTTTCTTGGCACTAGTTTTTTAGAATGAAGCATTGGTAGTTATTGAAAATTGGGTGTGAAGAGCTAATGATGGATGCTTAGTATTTATAGGGAATAGGTATCGGCTTGCCCATTGGATACCATTTGTATTTTAGAGATATATATAATCATTTCTTGTGATGAGTGAGTGAGCAATAATGTTATGTATGAGACAGAGTGAGGGTTGTGATGTCTGACCATGTATTAGACATGTGATGAGTGAATGAACAATAATTTCATGTATGGGATAAAGTGAGGGTCGTATTGTCTTATCATTGTTCAAATTTTTCCATGCTTGATGAAAATTGGGGTTTAGAGTTTTTTATTTGATTTCATAATATAACCCCCACATATAATGGAAAACATAAACATTGTTGGAACCATGTTGGGCTCAATCACTAGCATTATGGCTTGACTGTGTGTTAGTCATGGGCCAAGGCCTTGTGTGTTCAATGGGAACAGATAAAGTTGACAGTAATACGAGCTAGGTGCGAACCTAAGTCCTAGTTTGTATTGGATTAATCTTAATTAAGGCTTGAGTTGTTTAATCATAAGTCCTAGGTAACTAGGGATTTCTTGATGGGCAGGAAACCTCGTATAGGACTTATGTGTGTGTATATATATATATATATATGATATATCTTGGTCCTTTCTCTGGTTGTATAACTACAATGCACAAACAAAAGGGCTATCCCCATTGTAGCCGTGCAGTACAGAACAGAGGAGAAGATCAAGGAGAAGGGTCATGGCTTCCAAGTTTTCACAGGTCAGTACCTTAGATATGAATATGGATCCTAGCAAGTTTTAACATGTGGTTTCCGAGTAGGTCATAATCAATCTAAAGTCAATTTGACAAACTCTAAAATCTAAAAACTAGAAACCAGGCATGTGTTCTAGGATTTTCTGGTTTGTTCTTGTCGCATAGGGTTCTGTGGATATGCTTGATGTTGTTTTTGTGATAGCAGCACTTTATATGCTATATATATGAAAGTTGCGTGAATGCTATTGGGCTTTAAAATTTGAGTTGTATGCTTATGTTGAATATAAACTGATGGCATGTATTAAACTCAGAAAAACCATATTTAGGTGAAATAAGAAGGTGTTGGGACATGTATTCAGCCACATAGGTGTTTCTTGTTCCATATATCTTTTTATTTCATGGAATTTTGGAGTCCATCATAGTAGGGACACGGCATGGGCAAGCAATTTGTCCATAGATGTTTGCTTGGTTATGTTGTGTTCTTATTATAGCACATCATAACTCATAGTTGTCATACATTGTCTTAATTTTATCTTGTCCATAGATGTTAAATTAAGATGGTATTTGTATGTTAATTGTGTGTTAGTTTTGAGGTGTTTTATATGATTGTTTTTGGGGATATTTTTATTAATCTTGTTGCATATCCATTGTTCGCCTCAATATGTTAGTAACTCAAACCTAGGACACATTCCAACCCTTGATGGAACCAATTTTAAGGAGTGGAAGCGTGAGTTAGGCATAGTCCTAGGATTGATGGAAATCGACATGGCTCTCAAGGAGCCTAGACCCGAAGTTGAAGAGGAAAGCACCAACAAAGAAAAGAAGGCACAAGAAGCCTGAGATCGAAGCAACAAGATGGCTATGCTTGTTATTGAGAAAACCATAGATGAATCTGTCTATGGCACCATTCCGGAGCAAAAGGATGGGAATGCAAAGTCGTTCTTGGATGAGATCATCGCCAAGTACACATTACCAAATAAAGCTGAGGTTTCCAAGTTAATGTCTGTTCTTAATAACACTAAGTTCGATGGAAAAGATGGTGTGAGAGAACATGTCATGAAACTAACTCATACTGCTGAAAAACTGAGGAGGTTAAAAGTTTCCATCAATGATCAGTCAGTGGCGTTTGCAATTCTGAGTTTGCTTTCGGAATTATATGGGCAGTTGGTTGTTTCTTACAACACTCAGAAGGAAAACTAGAACATGGATGAACTTTTACATCAGTGCCACTACAACAAATATGGCCAAAGGCCTCTATTTTTGGCACCCATAGATAAGAGGGTGCCTATTGACAAATGAGGTGGTCACTAATACTTATTGTTAGTGATTACTATATTTATGGTGGAGATAATAGTTGCCTTACAACCCACTAATTTGTAAAATAGTTTATTTTTTGGTAGCTCCATAAACATAGTAACCAAATTGAAAAATTAGTGGGATAATTTTTCTTTTCCCACCCTTAACCCAAACTAAATTTATAATAGTGGTTGTGCACAAGACCTCTTTTCTTTGAAACTAAAGTTGAAAAAGTGACAATTGACATTTTGGGTTTAGGGATGAATTTATAAAATATTTCATTAAAATTATTTTTCTATGAATTTATAAAATTGTTTGTTTTATAAAGAAATGCTGTTATAATTAAATTGGTTTAAGGTTTTAATTTGACAAAATTAAATGTTTAGAGTTTAAATGAGTTTTTGGTATAGTTCGATAGGGGTCGGGACTACGAGAGCGTAGACACAAAGAAGACGTGAAACGGAGCTATGACCATCAAGTTTCGGGTATTTTAAGCTAGTTAAAGGGCAATTTTGTAAAATGAACGATCCGAATCGTTGGAAACACGATCGAGATGTGAGCTTCTAAATATAAGTCTATTATTAATCTATAATGTTATATACCTATCATTGTTTATGTATATATAATTATATATAAATTTATATAAAGTTATAAACTAGTTAGTTGTTTTTTTTTTCCATTCAACTAGTTAGTAGTTATATAAAGTTATAACTTATAAGCTTAAATTGTTAATACCCTAATCCTAATGTTTTTTTTTTTCCCAAACCCCAATCTAAACCCTAACTATTATTTATGTTAATATCTTAACACCTATCATTATTTATGTATGTATAATTAATATAAACTAATTTTTTTTTTTCCCTAAACCCCAATTTGCCCAACCAAACCCTAATCACCCAAACCCCAACCAAACCCCAATCAAAACCCCATTAAACAAAACAGTAAAATGTGAGATCCCGTATTTTTACAATATTTTATTTTGAGATTATTCCAAAATATTGGGGAATTTATTTGAAAAGTAAAAAGGTTTTGGATTAATTTTAATTTTTGTTTTAAATTAAGTTTGACCCAAAATTGACTTTTTGTTATATTGGACTTTTGGTTTCGAACTTGGACTCGTTGGATAGGTGTCGAACTCATGACTCCGTAGACTCGAACCGTACATTCATCGGAGTTACAGATTAAGAGTTATGGACGTTTGAAGTAAAGGGCAATTTTGTAATTTTGTGACTTAGGGTTTAATGAGTATAAAAGCTTCATTTTCAGACCTTTTCCTTCATTTTTCTCTCCCAACCGTCACCCTCACTCTTTCTTTCTCTCTGTTCTCTCTCCCTGTCTTCTCTCCTCTGCAGCCGGTGTCGGCGCGTGTAGCGAAGGATGCTGACCAGGCCACCACCCAAAGAAGCACCACCTACCCTTTTGTCTTCCCCAGTGACCTGTTAGCCCAGAAAACCCCAGAAAAGAAAACCCAACCCCAAATCTGATCCTAGCACTCGCCGGCGATCTCAGTTTTCTGGCGGAATTAGATGGTCGGACCACTTGGGTCATCTCCTTCTTGCCAAGGCGAGCATGGTGGTTTGTTCGGATTGTTCATCGAACCACCCCAACTGGCCAATCGAAGCCAGAGAAATCGCGGCTGCTCCGACTACTTTTCTGGTGAATCCAACAGTCGATTTGAGTCGACTTAAGTATAGAAATCAATCCTCTCAACTTGCTCTTGCTGTTTGTTGGCTCCGATTTGATCAATTATTGAATTGATTTTGAATTTGGGTTTATTTGTGTTCTAGCCTTCTAGTTAATTTCTGGATTTTGGGTTATTTGTGTTCTAGACTTCTAGTTAAATTGGGTTCAAAACTCTTGTATAATTAGTTTATTTTCTGAATTTTTTAAGTTTTTGGGTTCAATTAGTTTCTATGGTTTTGCTTATGTTCAACTTTGACCAAACAAAATTCATTTTTAACTTATGTTCATTTTCCTTGTGAGTTTATACTTTGTGGTTTTGCTTGATTGTGATGTAGGACAAGAAGACTAAAAAGAAGACTTGAGGATCGAACCTCATGGGAGATTGCCAGACCTCCAGAAGCTGAGAAGAAGATTGAGGACCAGACCTCCAGTAGCTGAGAAGAAGATTGAGGACCGAACCTCCAGAAGCTGAGAAGAAGATTGAGGACCGGACCTCATGGGAGAGAACCAGACCTCCAGAAGTCAAGAAGAAGATTGAGGACCAGACCTCATGGGAGAGAACCGGACCTCCAGAAGCTGAGAAGAAGATTGATGACCGGACCTCCAGTAGTTTGAAAGTGTGAAACCTCTATGAGAAGATGACAAAATAGGATTACTGTAGGATATGTTTGGTGGAAAAATGTATTTTGAATTCTAATTAATTAGTCACAAAAATTCATGGAGACATTGTTTAATGATATCAATTCTAACACCAATACTTATATGTTGGTGTTAAAGCTTATATGTTGTGCATGTTTGACGTTCTCATAAAACTTAATGACTCATGCGTGGGTAACAGCTGCCTTAGCTTGAACTAGGGAACATGTAGGTTAACTGGCTAAGGAATGCCCAAGAAGCTCTTAGTTTATGCATTAGGAGAACAATGGTGAGAAAGTAACTAGTCAAACCTTTTTAGCTGTCAAACTTTAATATGTTGTGTTCAAATTAACTGTCATTAGCCTTGGATGGTTATTGCATGCTTATCTGATTTGAAACTGAAAACTTAACATTGCAAGATAGAATAAAGGGTGTGTGCGTGTGGTGTAGTGTGCGTGTGTTTCCATCTTTTCAAAACCCCCCATTTAGTTATTCTATTGATTAGTTGAATTGATTTGTTGTGTATTAACCATTCCCTGTGGGATCGACCTCGTGCTTGTACGCTTTCCTACTAATGTGATTCGTGCACTTGCGAGTATACTTGGAATGAGATATATCTTTATTTTGTTCTAAGAAAACAATCAACATATCCACAACTACAGTGGTGTGTGATTAGCTAGACAGTTCTATAAGACATATATCAATTTCAAGCATATAGCTACAGTACAGATTTGTGTTTAAAAGTTGAGTGAGTCAGTAAGCATAACAACACAAAAAGAGAGACGAATGCACAGAAAATGTTCACCCAGAAAAACCACAAGGGGTAAAAACTGGGGGTCTTTTTCAGTTGACCGGGCAATCCACTATAGAGGAGGTTCAATACAAAGGGAGCATACAGCACACAAGCTCAATCACTAAGTCCTAAACTAAGTGGCAGCTTCTTACCCCTTTGTGCAACTTCCATAAGCAAGGCAATCGGTCATTCATGAAGAAGGCAGCTCCAACTCTAAACTCATCAACCCATGGCATCAATTCACACCAAGCCCAGCAGATTCATCAATGTATGAATATGATTTGCAAATTTTGGATTCTTTAAAAAAGAAAATCTACATTCTCAAGCAAGAGGCATGAAGAGGTTGATATAGAATTCTTCAACTAAAATCTAAAATGAATGTGTTTGAAAAATATATGAAAAGATTTAAACACTCAAGCCCATTCAGATTTTTAGATGGAACAAACAAGTTCAGAAAATCATTTTGATTTTGAAAATAAAAACATTTTCTAACTTGATAAAAGATGAGCACTCAACCTGAAAAATACCCAGGCATAAAACCACGAAAATACCAAGTCTGAACGGAATACATAATATACCCGTACACACACAATTTCCATGTTTGCCCGAGCCACGTGGAAGCCAATCAATGGCTGTCCACAAGAGACGAATGAAGGGCATATTCCTTTTGTCCTAGAGGGGTATCCTAGTATTACTAAGGATAGGAATGAGGAGCTGGAAAAAACAATATTGCTTTATTTTGCAAAAATCAGAAATGGAGAAGATGATGAATAGTGCTGATGTGTGTAGGTGTGTGGCGTGAATGGCAAAGAAGCAATCAGATCTGATTGATACAGTAGGGGAACCAAGCCATGTGCAATGCACATGCATGTTTAGTAAAAAACAGAAAATGAGCTTTCAATGAAATGGGCTTTGAATGAAATAGGCTTTAAAAGTAAAACCCGAAATGGCCCCACTGTAGTGACTGTGACTTAAGTATCAACCACTGTACGTGAAAAACATTGTTCTTTATGTTCAGTGAATGACTAGTCAAATAGACAAAAAACTGTTATTTTCATGAAATGAATGAAGTGCAGTATACCTTGAGTCTTTGTTCATTCTTGACTTCTTCAATACAACTGATCTTGTCCTTAATCTAGCCTAGAGCTTGTGAGTGATTAAATAAAAATAAATACAATGGTTTTGACAAGGAAAATAGCCAATATAACAAATCCTAGAAACTAACAATCTCCCCCTTTGGCTTTCCTTGACAAAACATCAACCCATTCACCTCACAAGACTCTCAACACTCAGCCCAACACTATGTTTTAATGTACCTGCAAGAAGAAATACTTGCACAACACAGAATATGATAGTACAGCAACCAATGCAGTTTAAAAACAGCAAGCAATCAAATACATTCTCCCCCTTTTTGTCATGGAAAGACAAAAGGACATACATGAAAAAGAAGAGTGAAGTGCAAGAGAGCATAGAGTTGGAAAATGTGCAAGAAAAATCAATGGCAACATGATAAAAAAGGAATTGAAGTAAATGTCATAACTTCCATGAAATTTGAATTCCCCCTAAAGACGAACTCCCTCTAAAGACTAACTTTCCCTAAAACTGATAATCTGCAGCAACTGCAGCATCTCAATACCGGGCTTGCAGAATATAGACATATAATATGAGGGGCAGCTAGAGAAGAAAATAGGCATGCAAAAAAGATTGAAATGCCCTTTAATGAACAGTAATCCAAAGAGCTGAATAGACATGTTAAAATGACTATATGTGACGACTGCAGACCAGTCAAAATTGACAAAGTTCGTACAGAACAGAACTGGGACATAAAGCAGTCATGGAATTGATCAAAAGATAGAGGAATCCTGGAAGAGTTGGAAGCAATGACACAAAAGAAAAATCTATGAGTTAGATGTGCTTCAGGGATTTTATTTTTGACAAAACAACAAAAACAATTGAAAAAAGAATTAACCACCAATGTCAACACTCTAATAGATATGGAAAATGAAGATTGCAAATTTTGTGCAAGAAAATAAGCATATTTGGGATATAGGGAGGTCAATGCTAGCATTCAAGACTTGTTCTAGATGGAAAAACAATGTCAAAAACAACCAAAGAGGTTGAATAAGTTTCATCCACAAAAATAGATTAGAATTTGACCACTCAACAGAATTTCTAATTTGGGAACAAATCTTGAAAGCAAAGTTTTTCAACTCATGACAATGGCTATGAGAAAATTATTTTCATTTGTTTTATTTAGGCACATCCCAAGTTAAGTGCAATTGTTTGGTCCAATTTTGCGACTCTTTACCCTAGAACACCATAAAAACACCTTATTTCTCCCTAGGGCCGTGCCTTCTTTGGTCACACTTCCTTTTTTTTTTTTTTTTTTGTGCACATTTGTTCAAATGAGGAAAGTTTAGCTGAAACTGGGTCACAAAGTAGGAATTATATTGAAAGGCTAAATTGCATCCTAAAAACCAATTGTCTTTGAAAAGCATTTAACAAGTTTGATTGACTATGACAAAGTGTGAAATAGAAAAAAAAATCTCAAGGCTAACATTTGACAAGAAGGAGGGATTATGCTTATTGACATGACTCATGTTATGTAAGAACCTTTTTGAATATCAAAGAGAGTGTGACAAATAATGTTAAAACCTTTCAAAGTGGTTATTTTCTTTAAAAGAAAAACTACTTAACCAAATAAAAGAAACTTAAACAATGAAGCACATTTAACTACAAGGAATTATGCATGTGTACAAATGCCAATTGACTTCCGAAGACTAATGTGCTTTGGATTCTCTAAAGCCTTTGTAAAGATGTCTGCAAGTTGCTGTTAGGAAGAAACAAAAGTCAAAGTAAGAGTTCCACTCTCCACAAGATCTCTAATGAAATGATGTCTTATGTCAATATGCTTGGTTCTAGTATGTTGCACCGGGTTATTGGAGATATCTATAGCACTCATGTTATCACAATAGATGAGAAAAGTTTTCTCATCAATTCCATAATCGGCTAACATTTATCTCATCCAAATGAGTTGTGTACAACAACTCCCTGCTGCTATGTATTCAGCTTCAGCAGTCGACAAAGAGACAGAATTTTGCTTCTTGCTATGCCAAGACACTAAGTTATTCCCAACATAGAAAGCACCACCCGAGGTGCTCTTCAAATCATCACTACACCCAGCCCAATCGGAGTCACTAAATCCAACCAATTTAGTGTTGGTATCATGGGTATACCACAACCCATAGTCAAGAGTCCCACTTACATATTTGATGATCCTTTTTGTTGCAAACAAATGAGATTCTTTGGGATCACTTTGGAACCTAGCACACATTGCTATCGTAAACGATATGTCTGGTCTGCTAGCTGTAAGGTAGAGGAGACTTCCTATCATGCTTCTATACAAGGTTTGGTCCACTTGCTTACCACTTGGATCCCTATGAAGTTTGGAGCTTTTACTCATTGGAGTAGTAGCCACTTTGGAAGACTCAAGCCCAAACTTTTTGACCAAGTTTCTAGCATACTTAGATTGGGAGATAAATATCCCACTATCTACTTGCTTAACTTGCAGCCCTAAAAAGAAATTCATTTCACCAACTAGACTCATTTCAAATTCACTAGACATTACATCAATGAATCTCTTAACATGAAAATTTGAAGTTGAACCAAAGACAATATCATCCACATAAACTTGAGCAATCAAGACATCATTTTTCAACCTTTTTACAAATAGGGTCTTGTCAACCGACCCTCTTTGATACCCATTGGACAACAAGTGATGAGAGAGTCTCTCATACCAAGCTCTTGGAGCTTGCTTCAGCCCATACAAGGCTTTCCTCAATTTATAAACACCATCTCTCATGTGAGGATCCTCAAAACCTTTTGGTTGTTCCACAAAAACTTCCTCATTCAAGTAACCATTTAAAAATGCCGTTTTAACATCCATTTGATACAATTTGAACTTAAGATGACATGCAATGGCACAAAGTAACCTAACGGACTCAAGTCTAGCAACGGGTGCAAAAGTCTCATCAAAATCAATACCCTCTAATTGAGAGTACCCTTGAGCAACAAGCCTAGCCTTGTTTCTAACTACATTCCCAAATTCATCAGATTTATTTTTGAAGATCCATTTGGTTCCAATGACATTTGTGTTGGCTGGTCTTTCTACAAGAGTCCACACTTGGTTTCTCTCAAATTGGTTTAATTCCTCATGCATTGCACTCACCCATTCCTCATGATTGAGTGCTTCTTTGACATTTTTAGGTTCAACAATGGACACATAGCACACATGAGCAAGTTCATTTGCCATTTGTTTTCTAGTCCTAACTGGCTGGTCTAAAGAACCTAGAATTACATCTTCACCATGGTTACACCTCACCCATCTTGGTTTTTCAAATCTGTCACTCAAGGTTTTGTCATTTTGTTCGCTCTCTGACTTATCAAACTCAACATTTTTTGAGTCATCAACAAGTTCATCACTGCCTGACTTGGACTCTTCTTTAACCAAATTATCCTCTTTAGGATCAGATTGAGAGAACAATCCATCCTTATCTGCAGCCATTTCAATAGATGCATCATGATCATCTATTTTCACATTTATGGACTCCATCATAGAATTTGTTCTTAGATTGAAAACTCTGAAAGCTCTACTGTTGGATGAATAGCCTAAAAACAGACCCTCATCACTCTTAGAATCAAATTTCCCCAAATTTTCTCTATCTCTAAGGATGTAGCATGCACTCCCAAACACTCTAAAGTGTGTAATCTTGGGCTTCATACCCTTCCACAGTTCATAGGGAGTCTTTTTGGTTCCCGGCCTAAGGTAGGCTCTATTAATGATGTAACATGCTGTGTTGACTGCCTTAGCCCAGAAATGTTTAGCAAGATTTTTGTTATTCAACATCACTCTTGCCATCTCAATTAAAATCCTATTCTTTCTCTCAACGATTTCATTTTTTTGGGGTGTTATAGGAGCTGAGAATTCATGTTTGATGCCCATTTGACAACAAAACTCATCGAATTGAGAGTTTTCAAACTCATTTTGATGGTCTGATCAAATTCTGGACAGGGTTGACATACTTGACATACCTTCACTTTTCAGCAGTTTCACAATCTTGACAAAATGATGAAAGGTCTCTGACTTGTCCTTAAGAAATGACACCCAAGTGTACCTAGAAAAATCATCTACCATGACTAGAATGTATTTCTTTCCACCTATTGACAAGGTTTGGACAGGACCAACTAAATTCAAGTGAATTAGTTCAAGTGTCCTAGAGGTGTCTATGTCTTTGACTCTTTTGTGTGGTTCTTTGGTTTGTTTCCCCATTTGACATGAACCACAAATAAAAGTTTCAGGCTTTCCTATCTTTGGTAGACCTCTAACAACCTCATGCTTAGACAACTTGTAAAGGTCATGAACATTAATGTGACCAAGTCTTTGATGCCAAAGAGAGCTAGTGTCATCAATAGCTCTATTGCAAGTATTCTCAATTTTTCCAACATTGCCATCAAACACATAGCAATCATCCCTAGACCTAGGGGCATTTACGATCTCCCTTCCTTGGGAGTAAACAATTCTACATCCACTCTTGGACATACACACTTCACCACCCCATTCATCACAAAGTTGGCTAATACTAAGCAAATTAGAATTCAGCCCATCAACAAATCTTACAGTTTTCAATTCGGGTATACCGGGAATGTGTACAACCCCTTTTCCACTCACATAGGACTTCTCTCCTCCTCCAAAAGTCACACTACCACCATCATAAGGAGCAAGAGAGGTAAAGACCTCCTTATCTCCCGTCATATGTTTGGAACACCCACTATCTAGGTACCAAATGTTCCTCTTAGTGGCTGAAAAAGCATTCAAGGTTACTAGACATTTAGTGGAGCTCTTCACAACCCATCTTTGATGTGGACTTGGCTTATTTTTGGGAAGTGGGGTGACAAGTAAGGCAATTTTGGTTACCTCTTTGAGTAGATTGTTCACTTGCTCTTGTAGAGAAATATTTCTCTTTGGTTCACTTGATTTCTTTACTCTAAGTTTGTTGCAATTTGGTCTAATGTGACCCTTGACATGACAATAATGAGAAACTGGGACAAACTTTGTTTTTCTAAGTGAAGTAGAACAATCAATTTTTGTGACACTTGGTGTAGCTTGACCTGACTTAGAATGAGATGCATTTTGACCAATGTCAATGAAACCTAGACCCTTTTTGACACTATGTTCAGATTTTGACTTGACAAAAATAGTCTTTGTGTTGGATACACTAGGACTATTTTCACTAAAACCCAAACCGGTCTTGTCCCCATGATGCTTTCCAATCCTAAGCATCCTATCAACCTTTTCAGCCCCAATGGTGAGCTCAACAATGCTCTCATTTGCTTCATGTACTTCTTTTTGAAGTTTCTCATTCAAAGATTTAAAGTAGATGTTGCTCTCCTTGAGCACTTTGACTTGACTCTCAAAATTTTGTTTCAAGATAGCCACACTTTCTAATTCACTCTCTAATGACTCAATCTTCTCACACAATTTCAATTTAGCATTCTTTAGTTTCTGATTTTCTTCCTTTATGCTAAGAGTTTCGGTGAAAAGTAAGTCATACTTATCACAAAGTGCAGTGTAAGACTCATCATCAGGAGCAGATTCTGAGTCAGACCCACCATCAACTTGTTCAATCTCCTTGATTGATGCAACAAATGCAACTTCATCACCCTCAATATCGGAAGAAGACTCACAATCATTTGAGTCCTCACTCTCACTATCACTCCAAGTGATTTTCATGGCTTTATTCTTACTTGAAGAATAATTCTTT
The DNA here is from genome assembly GCA_003254865.1 of Dryas drummondii. Classification (NCBI taxonomy): domain Eukaryota; kingdom Viridiplantae; phylum Streptophyta; class Magnoliopsida; order Rosales; family Rosaceae; genus Dryas; species Dryas drummondii. The sequence goes on from QANW01003946.1 coordinate 554,579, forward strand.
CTATTATTTGCACATTCAATTGCTATGTGACCTATTCCACCACAAGTGTAACATTTCACATCTCTCTTGGTTGTTCTTCCTTCTTTAAAGTTAGACTTCCTCTCTTGTTTTCTCTCAAATGAATTCTCTCCTTGAGGTTTGAATTTGAACTCCTTAAAGTTGTTACCACTAGTCCTAGCTTCTCTCCCTTTATTTCTAAGAATTCGTCTAAATCTTTTGACAAAAAGGGCAACCTCATCATCGGACATGGATGATTTTTCACTCAAGTTTTCACTCATCTCTTTGACACTTTGCAAAGCAATATCCTTTGACTTCTTGCTGTCCCTTTCATCCATTTCAAGCTCCATCTCAAAAGTTTTAAGTTTCCCTACCAATTTACCAATTTGGAGTTCTTCCAAATTTTGGACTTCTTGTATTGCATGTTTCTTAGATTGAAATCTCTTATGTAGAGATCTAAGAACCTTTTGGACAATGGTAGACTCCTCATAAGGTTTTCCTAGGGACATGACTTCATTTGTGAGGGCTTCCAACCTTTCATAGAACTCGGAAAATGACTCGGACTCTTTCATCCTAATTTCTTCAAATTTGGCATGTACCATTTGAAGCTTAAGTGACCTAACTTGTTTGTCCCCTTCATGAACAACCCTAAGTTTGTTCCAAGCTTGCCTAGCCGTGACACAATGTTGTATGTGTGCAAATTGTGAGGAAGATAGTGCAGTGACAATAGCATTTCTAGCCTTCTTGTTGGAGCTAGAGGCCGTGATTTCGGCTAAAGACCATTCGGACCTAGGCTTAGGAGTTTCAATCCCATCAACAGTTCGTGTGGGAGGAATCCACTCAACAGTGAGATACTCATATGCTAACTCGTCATAGGCATCAAGGAAAATTTCAAATTTCTCTCTCCAAGCAGCGTAGTTGCTGCCATCAAAAAATGGAGGAGAGTTGCAAGACCCTGCGACACGATCTCTTTCCATCTAGACACACCTAGAAAACAAACAACACCCTAGGATCTCTCTATTTGCTTTTAGAGTAGCGCTCTGATACCAATTGAAAGTTTGTATTAGGTGATCTAATCAATTAATAAACTTGATTAATTTTACTTTCAGTGATCGGACCCCAATTTTTGATTTATGTGGTCATTCAGGAACTAGTCAAACAGACACAACTCAGACGATTCAGTAATTAAAATATGAAACTCCAGATTGACTTCTAAAACCAAAAATCACTTTTGTAAACAACACAAATCAAACACACCAAAGGTTCAAGTGACATCCTATACACTCAGAGGACCCATCACAGTAGGCATCCCAGTGTTATCCACAACTACAGTGGTGTGTGATTAGCTAGACAGTTCTATAAGACATATATCAATTTCAAGCATATAGCTACAGTACAGATTTGTGTTTAAAAGTTAAGTGAGTCAGTAAGCATAACAATACAAAAAGGGAGACAAATGCACACAAAATGTTCACCCAGAAAAACCACAAAGGGTAAAAACTGTGGGTCTTTTTCAGCTGACCGGGCAATCCACTATAGAGGAGGTTCAATACAAAGGGAGCATACAGCACACAAGCTCAATCACTAAGTCCTAAACTAAGTGGCAGCTTCTTACCCCTTTGTGCAACTTCCATAAGCAAGACAATCGGTCATTCATGAAGAAGGCAGCTCCAACTCTAAGCTCATCAACCCATGGCACCAATTCACACCAAGCCCAGCAGATTCATCAATGTATGAATATGATATGCAAATTTTGGATTCTTTAAAAAAGAAAATCTACATTCTCAAGCAAGAGGCATGAAGAGGTTGATATAGAATCCTTCAACTAAAATCTAAAATGAATGTGTTTGAAAAATATATGAAAAGATTTAAACACTCAAGCCCATTCAGATTTTTAGATGAAACAGACAAGTTCAGAAAATCATTTTGATTTTGAAAATAAAAACATTTTCTAACTTGATAAAAGATGAGCACTCAACCTGAAAAATACCCAGGCATAAAACCACGAAAATACCCACTGAAAATGCTCATACACACGCACTGAAAAGTCTGAACGGAATACATAATATACCCGTACACACACACACACACCATTTCCATGTTTGCCCGAGCCACGTGGAATCCAATCAATGGCTATCCACAAGAGACGAATGAAGGGCATATTCCTTTTGTCCTAGAGGGGTATCCTAGTATTACTAAGGATAGGAATGAGGAGCTGGAAAAAACAATATTGATTTATTTTGCAAAAATCAGAAATGGAGAAGATGATGAATAGTGCTGATGTGTGTAGGTGTGTGGCGTGAATGGCAAAAAAGCAATCAGATCTGATTGATATAGTAGGAGAACCAAGCCATGTGCAATGCACATGCATGTTTAGTAAAAAACAGAAAATGGGCTTTCAATGAAATGGGCTTTAAAAGTAAAACCCAAAATGGCCCCACTGTAGTGACTGTGACTTAAGTATCAACCACTATACGTGAAAAACATTGTTCTTTATGTTCAGTGAATGACTAGTCAAATAGACAAAAAACTGTTATTTTCATGAAATGAATGAAGTGCAGTATACCTTGAGTCTTTGTTCATTCTTGACTTCTTCAATACAACTGATCTTGTCCTTAATCTAGCCTAGAGCTTGTGAGTGATTAAATAAAAATAAATACAATGGTTTTGACAAGGAAAATAGCCAATATAACAAATCCTGGAAATTAACACATATTCATCAAATGAACGTGAAAATTGCTTTCTTGAATGGAGGACTTAAGGAAGAAATTTATATGGCGCAACCATTAGGCTATGTGAAAGAAGGTGAGGAGCATCTAGTTTGTAAGTTGAAGAAGTCTATCTATGGACTTAAGCAAGCCTTGCGTTCTTCAGGTTTCACCAAATTGTTAATGCTCATGGTTTTGTGGATAATCCTCTTGATGATTGTATATACCTCAAATTCTGTGGAAGCAGTTATATATTTCTAGTACTGTACGTGGATGACATTTTGTTGGCAAGTAATTCTGAGATCCTTTTGAGTGAGACAAAGAGCTACTTGAGTTCTAACTTTGATATGAAGGATCTAGGTGATGTTTCCTATGCGCTTGGTATTAAGATTGTGCGTGACAGAAACCGCAAGGTACTCGGATTAACTCAGCTTGGCTACATTGAAAAGGTACTCAAAAGATTTGATATAAGCAACTGTAATAAGGGAGAAGTACCAATCTCTAAGGGAGAGAGATATAGCCGAGAGCAATGTCCGAAAAATAACATTGAGAGGGAAGAAATGCGGGGTAAGCCGTACGTAGCTCTTGTAGGAAGTCTGATGTATGTTTGTGTATGTACTAGGCCAGACATAGCTTTTCCAGCTGGGGTGTTGGGAAGATTTCAGTCTGATCCCAAAAAAGCTCATTGGTTATCAAGAAAGTGTTGAGGTACTTACAAAGGACTAAAGCCTTTATGTTGGTCTATAGGAGAACTGATAATCTGAAGTTAGTTGGCTACACTGATGTAGATTATGGAGGCTGTCTGGACTCAGGTAAATCAACTTTGTGCTATGTGTTTATGTTGGCTGGTGGAGCAGTCGCTTGGAGGTCTACCAAGCAGAGTACTGTTGCATCCTCGACTATGAACGCAGAGTTCATTGCGTGTTATGAGGGTACATTAAAAGACTGCTGGTTATGAAATTTTGTCACTCAACTGAAAGTTTTGGAATCAATAGATAGGCCCTTACAACTTTGGTGTGACAATGCAGGAGCAGTGTTCTTTGCAAATAACAACAAGAGATCAGAAGGCTTGAAGCATCTAGATATCAAGTTCTTGTTGGAAAGAGAGAAAGTAAGGGAAGGTGAAACTCGAGTAGATCATATTAGTACTACTCTTATGATTGCTGACCCACTAAGCAAGGGAGTTTTGAACAATATGTTCATTAGACATGTGATGGCAATGAGATTGCTAGAGAGCCTGGATGTCGTGAACTAGTGGGAGTTGTTTTTCGAGTTTTAAGTTTTCCCTTATGTAATTTTTCTTTCTTTTGGTTTTTGGATATGCACAAGGTTAATTGTTATGTTATTGCAATGAGGTTATGTAGTAAATTTTCAATTTTTCCTCATTGTGTTCATTGCATGGAGGTTGTGTATAGTTGCTCTTAGAAGCTCATTTACTCATATGAGAGCAATGAAGAGTTCTTTGTAAACTCTTGGAAAGACCATATGCAGGTTCACTTAGTGGAGTAAAGGTTCTTACTTGTATACTAAGCTGCATAATTTTTGTCCAGTGAGTTAGAGTTATTTATGAGTGTGATTGTTCATATGTGACCTTTTGGGACGCGCCTGACTAAAATGATATCATCCTTGATTGGTCCTATGTTCTAGCTATACTCGATAGAGGCTTGTGATTAAGAATGAGGCTATATATGTTCCTTGAGCTCAATTGAATACATTGTGCTTTTTGCTAGTGCTGATCGCCCAAGTGGGAGAATGTTGGAACCATGTTGGGCTCAATCACTAGCACCATGGCTTGACTGTGTGTTAGTCATGGGCCAAGGCCTTGCGTGTTCAATGGGAACAGATAGAGTCGACGGTAATACGAGCTAGGGGAGAACCTAAGTCCTAGTTTATATTGGATTAATCTTAATTAAAGCTTGGGCTGTTTAATCATAAGTCCTAGGTAACTAGGGATTTCTTGATGGGTAGAAAACCTAGTATAGGACTTATGTGTATATATAAATATATATATGATATATCTTGGTCCTTTCTCTGGCTGTATAACTACAAGCACAAACAAAAGGGCTATCCCCATTGTAGTCGTGTAGTACATAATAGAGGAGAAGATCAAGGAGAAGGGTCATGGCTTCCAAGTTTTCATAGGTTAGTACCTTAGATATGGTTATGGATCCTAGCAAGTTCTAACAAACATGGCACCATATAATGCAAGATAAATATAAACCTAAACACACATAAGCATAATCATAAATATAACATGACGTGATGATCATGTGCTTTTCACAAGACCTTTCCTTGAAGCAATCAAGTTGTATCTGCATCAATTACATCCCAGTCGAAAGTCTTGACCACTGATTTTGCATACTTCTTATTCATCTCTAATCCAATCCCTATCCCCTCGTAATATATTCATTTCCAATTCAAGTTTGAATTTATCAAACTCTTTGTAAGCCTTAACTACACGACTGAATGTCATCTTTTCGAGATTGAGTTCCAACTCCGCCTTTCTACCCATGACCACTACCTTCGCATTTCGGATTCCATATCTAATACAACTTGCCTAGTCAGGCATAAAGTCCTCATCCAAATCATATGAGTCCATTTTGTATGATGGAGGAGTGAAGCTCGTGCCTTCATCTTCCTAGATGATGAATCCATATATTGTTAGTCTTATCGAATTTACAATTTCAGTGGTGTGCTTAGATAGTGATGGAAGCTTGTAATAACATGATCAGATACCAACGACAATATTGTGCTTCAAATATCATAGAGCGCTGTTGCAATAATATAATGTGTGTTCAATACTTTAATGGTAGTGTTGCATGTCATGTCATGTCCAAGTGGAGTGAATCTTAGGGTGTAGTGCAAGTGCTATAATGAAAATAGTGACCAAGAGACATTTAAAATTAATTTTTCATAAATTTAAAGTCACACTCACAAGTACAAAAATGAAAGGAAACACAATAAAGATAAACACTGATAATGCATGAAACATAATAAAGATAAACCCAAATATGAGATAATACAAACATCACTGATCATTCATGTTTCTGGACACAGTGTGGTGCATTTTCTTCTTGAATCCAGATGTGCTCAATCAGATTATCTTTAAGGGATGCGTTCACCTATCTTGACATAATCAAATGACGACGAGCATCCTCTAAGGTAATGATATTAGAGCTTGGCCGGGTGTACTTGGTTGTACACCATCATATTCTTCTTCCACCCTTCTAGTGCTGACTTCTACATCTATGGGGTGATTGACTACGCCTTCTTCAGAACGCTCATCCTAGATAGTGCAATATTATGGACGTTTTCAGGATATACCCAAGATCATTCGTTTCCAATAATGAGCAGGGCGTTTTATAATATGCCACCAGGCATTTATAATCTCAAATGCCCTTTCCACATCTTTCTAGTAGCCCTTTTGTCGCAATGCAAACAGTTTGTGATGTTTAAAATATGTGAGTGTAATGATGAAATAACAATTGGCCATGGGCGGTAGTATACTTAGGGATAGACTTGTTTATTAAATAAATTAAGTTGGATTATTTCAAATTGGATTATAGAATTGCTACAAACTAAGACGTGTTTATCCTTGGTAATTAATAAACGTAATTAAATATTGAGGCCATATCAGTTGTACGTAACCAAACCACGTGATGGCTAAGGTCAGTCCATTAACATACGGGCGTTGGGTACTGAGCCAAAGCTCCCTCAGTTTCCCCATGCACTGACCTGGTCACGTTGTAAGTTCATATCTGATCAACCTCACTGAGATTCTAGAAAGCAATACACCAGAATTTTCAATATGGTGCACCCAACGCATTCCTGGAAAAGATAGACTTATGGTCCCTTTGTACATAATTGAACACGACCTGAGACTCTCTACAATGCCCTTCTGCTCTCTTTGCCGGCACGCTGGTAAATTCAATTATAAAGATTTGTTCTTTGATATTTGATAGAATTTATATGTTAAGAGTAATCTTAATTGTTCACATGCTTAGAGGCGAAACGTAGAAGGGACTATGAGGGGCCACGGCCTCTGCAAACTTTTGGAAATGAAAAATTCAATATAAATTGTAGAATACCAATGTGTTGAGTATATTTGTCGTTTGTAAATACATTTTTGCTTCTCGTGTATACTATAAATTTCGTGAACATTAGAGTTAAATCAAATTCCACATAACTCAAACATCACCGTATCATTTGGATATTTATTCTTTGTGGTTATTGGTAATATGATTTTTTTTTATTTTTTTATATTTAATTGATCATATTGCTTTTTTTTATTTAAAAAATTAGGTTTATTTGAACGTAATTATTTTGTACCTTATTCTCGGCCCAACTTTTTGTATATAATTTTCCCCCACATTTATACTTGCAAAAAACTACAACCTTTGATAATTTATTCTTGTAGTTACCTTTGTTTTGAGGACCATACCTCTTCAAAGCTCAATTTCTTAAATAAAACTCCTCTATCAAATAAAAAAAGAAAATTAATATTTAAGAACTAGGTATTACACAAAGAATCAAAGACAATTGATGATGATCGATCATGATGATTAGTGCAACAAATTTGTAAAGCATAATATTCCAACAATAAATTTGTAACTTGCTCAAAATAAATAAACTCTAATTGTAAATATCTATATGAATTCGAAAAATTCTTATGAATATACTTTGGGTGTAATGTCATTCAATTGATGTGTCATAGCATTCATACTAATTATATGAGAATTTAAAATATGGATATGTACACAACTTAACAATTTCATATATATATATATATATATTTAAGAATGGAAAGAGTTAAAATAAAAAACTTTTAGACACTCTTGAAATTATTTAGTGAGATATTAGTGAGAATTAAGCATTTATGTTCGGCCTCCACAAGTATAGAATCTTGTAAGGATTATGCTTTGTTTAGTAATTTTTTTATATCCAATTCTAAGGATTATGACTTCTTGTAAAGATTGTCATTTAGTAATTTAAGTTTATGGTGTCGTTTATGTATAGATTAGGGTAATCATTTGGTATCATGCATGTACTATCATTTCGGTATTCATCAGATTGTCATTTATGATCGATCTTTTGACAGGACTGTCCCCAGATTTCCACGCTGGAATCTGGAGTTATCCTGTGGAGTCCAACACCAATTGAGTCTTAGGCCCGCAAATCTCCACTGCAATCCAAAATTTGTATCTAAATTTAAATAGAGCATAACCAAATAGATTTTTACAACTTCAATAAACATAAAAACAAATAAGGCAATAACATTGTGCCAACAATGTTGACGAATGAATGGTAGGGAAAACTGATGCCTCGACGTGGTGCGGTTTGACCTCAACGATCTCTAAAACTTGGGGGAAAACGTAAAAAAATAAAAACGTGAGAATTGTGAGAATTGTGAGTGGACAAAAATAAACTTTAAAACAAACCCTTGAAAACCATTTGTAAAACTGCTCGTTTACTTTAAACTCATTTCTTTAAAGATCCTCCAGTTTTAAAACTATTTCTCAATTCCATTTTTAAATCATCTCAAAACTGTAATTTGAACTCTGAAGCACAAATAATACTCTCAAGCTGTAAAACTTTTAAAATATCTAAAATAAAAACGCAATGCTTTACTGAACTGTCATTTAAAATATTTACTGATGTAAAATTCATTTCTCAAAATACTCCACAAACTGAAACCTCACGCTACACTAGTACCCGAGGAAAAATTGGTCATACGTGCACACTGAGCTAATAATGCTGGTCATATATTGCCGAGTCATCTCTAGACAAGTGCAGAGTAAATATGTACCGCTGGTCATACACCGCCGACTAGGCAAGTGTAGAGCAAATGTATAATGCTGGTCATACACAGCCGACTAGACAAGTGCAGAGCAAATGCTGGTCATACACCACCGAGTCATCTCTAGGCGAGTGTAGAGCAAATATATACCTGTCAGGGGTTACTAATGTGACGATTTGAAACAGCTTTCCTTATTCAAAAATCCGCTACTCGGAAAGATACTCATTCAAATACAAAAGCTGAAATATAACTCTTTCATAAGTCCGCTTAAAGAATCATTTTCAAATCATGAAAGCTGCTAAATCTAAATCATTTTCAAAGGATGGAATTCAATGATAAAACTTCTCCAAAATAATGCCAAAAACCATTTCCAGAAACTATCCATATGAAAACCATGTAATGTAACCTTGAACTCATCCTTTACTTATATCAAAATATTTATTTAACAAATGATTTTCGAACTTATGCAATTTAACAGATTTCCAAAACATCTCATAAATCATTAATCAAAAATACCAAGATAATTAATCATAAATTTAAGCTTCAAAACAAAAATAGTAATTCATTATTATTTTCCTCTTTTCAAAATGAATAAACGTGCACTAGTTTGTTTAAATCCCTCAATTAAGTTAGCATGCAATAATTAAAAAATTTTCTTTAAAAAATAATCATAAAACATTTATAAAACAAAGTCCACTCACAGTTTACACCAAGCTATGCCGAATCGTTTCCAAAATTGAATCCTACTCACGATCTCTCACTTGTTTGCCACTAGAATAGCTAAGAGATGAAGTTCTATCGACCATGCAACCACGTAAAAAGACCGAAATGCCCTTGGACGACAACATGCTCAGATTCCCAATCTGGCAGCATAACGACATCGGAAATAGAATTCCTGAGCTAGGTACCCTGGAAAAAGCTTCTGGAGTTTCCGAAAGGGCATAACAACGAAGAAAATCCTCCAAATCGCTGCCACACAAGGCAGAGCTACAGTGGCTGGGTTGACGGAAACAACCACCGGAGTGGCCGGAAAGCCACCGGAGAAGGCGTGACTTCTCTGTCTTCGCACCGCCGTGTACGGTGGTCATCGACATGAGGGAACCGCACTAGAAGGCTCGCCGCGACGAGGGGAAGACAACCCATGTGGTCCGTAGTCGCGTCATGGCCGGAGAAGTGAGATCGCCAGCGAGGAGGCTCGGCCTTGTTCTACAATGTTTTCTCGAAAGCTGGAGGATCACTCGCCGAACGCTGATGGAGGCGGATGAAAGCTCCCCGAGCTCGCCGTCCCTCCCTCTTCCTTCCCCTAGTCTCCGTTCAGCCCAGAAATTCCCCAAATCGAGAACCTAGTTTTCGCCCATTTAGAGCTCTGGCGTTGACTCACCGTTTCCGGCGTCTTCGCGGCCCAGCTTCGGCCCAGGAAGCTTCCTCTCATCGAGCCGAGCACGGTGGTGTGCTCCGATCGTCCACCCGACGCTCCTCGACGACGAATCGACGCTGTGAAGGCCGGTGACTTCCACCGCCGATTTCGGCCATTTCCGGCGAGATTTGGCTGTCGACCTACGTATAAAAGTTGATCCTCTCAATGTATCCTTCATGCCTGTGTAATTTTCTTAGATTGATTTTGAGTTCGGAAATTTTGCAGGTTGACCACCACGGACCACTGCGGGTTCCGCCGTGTTTGGTCATGTCGATGACTCTAATTATTGGGTTTTGGCCTCTAGTTAGTCAACCGAAGCCCGTGGGTGAGTTTCTGTGTGTTTTGTGTGCTGTTCTAAGTCTGCCAGCCACCGTTTGTGGTGGCAGCCGCCCGTTTCGGTTGCTTTGCGGCCGTTTGTGTTTCTAAATTGTGATCGTATTTGGTTGTCTGGTCTTAACAGGTACACGGGCTCGGAAAATCTTATTTTCGATGTCGTCATGCTGCCGAATTTGTTATCCAAGAGTGTTTGCGTCCAAGGACATTTCGGTCTTTTCACGTGGTTATACTGTAAGTGAACTTATCGGATTGTAATGTAGAGTACCGTTAGTGAATTGTTTGTTTTGTATGTTTGTTGTTATATGTTAGAGAAGGCTAAGTGTAGGATTTGAACCATAAGAATGAATTGACAAGGATTTGAGGCTAAGAAATTATTTAGGAATTATAGAGTTGCCCTGAGAATAATTGCTGAATTAGAGATGAAATGCTTATTATCGAGGATTAATGAATGATGATTAGGCAATTACTTTACAGAATAATCAAGTTACCTATTGAGGAAGTGTTGGTATGATTTGAGTGGCAAATAAGTAAGGGGTCGTGAGTAGGAATCAATTTCGGAAAAGATTCGGCATAGTTCGGAGTAAACAGTGAGTGAACCTTGTTTTATAAATGTTTTAAGAATAAATTTTCTCACAACAAGTGTTGATGATGATGCATATGTAGAGATGAATCTGAAAAGAAATACAAGGGGCATTAATATATTGTTAAACAATGATAGTTATGAGTTAGTTTCAAGAATGTTGTGATTGAGGTTGTGCGAGAATACCTGCCAGCTCGTGCATCGATTCGCTCTGCACGGGAAGTGGCGAACCTAGTTACCTGCCTGCTCATGTATACATTCGCTTTGCACGAGAAGTGGCGAGCATTCCTGCCTGCTCGTGCCTATGCACGGGATGTGGCAAGCTTAATTATCTCAGTGTATGACCAGCAGTTCCCCGGGTACTAGTGTTGCGGTTGTTGAGTATTTTGAGAAATGATTTTTCATTAGTAAACATTTTAAATGACAGTTTCAGTAAGGCATTGCGTTTTATTTCAAACTTTTTAATAGTTTTACAACTTAAGAGTATTATTTGTTCTTCAGAGGTCGATTTACAGTTTTCAGATGATTTAAAAGATGGATTTGAGAAATAGTTTTAAAATTGGGGGATTTCAAAGAGCAATGTGAGTGAAATTAGATAGATGTTTGTTTGTATTGTGTGCTTGTGTTTCATTGTTTGCTAGGACTTAGTAAAATGTAGGCTTGAATCTTGAGGATGGACAATGATGGTGATTATGCATTGAGGTTATTAATTAGGATGTGAATGATTAAGGTTGAGGTTAATAGTTGACGATTAGGCAATTGATTGGCCATAATGATTATTATTATTATTATCAGTGAGATTTGATGTGGATACGAGAAATTTTGATTATCTTGATGCTTGGATTATTGGTGAATTAAATATTATGTGATTGAATATTTATTATCTATGCTTTGATGTTATTATGGATTATTTATTGAGTATGAAAATTGAGGAAATTATTAAGGTTAGTTAATTAAGTCTTTTCACTCATACGAGCTCTAGTGAGCTTACCGGGTTGTTTGTTTGAATGACCCAGTGTACCATGGATATGGTGCAGTATGGTTGATGTTTTGCAGGTTAAGTAGGCTAAGGAGGCAGTGGGGAGAAGACGAGGCAGTGGGACCTACTTGATTTGTTTAAACGTTTTTATACAGAGGTTTTACATAAATTTTTTATTTGAAATAAATGTATTTATTTATGTTTACGTGCATGGCTAAAAAAAAAAAAAGAGAAAACAGGTTTAAATGTAAGACTAAAGCAAAGACATGTAAGACTAAAGCAAAGAAATGAAATTAGGTTCCCAAATTATACTAATTTGTTTCAAAGACTAACTTCAATTATGCAAGATGTCAATTATTCATCTAGAGGCAATATAACCTAGTTGTTAGTCTTGGACTCATGCACATAGAAGGCTACAAGTTACACTTAATTCAACCTAAGTACATCCTAGGTGTGAGCAACACTAAATCAAGTTATATTTCCTTTTTGTAGCAAGTTGAAGTCATCAACATGCTTACACATGTTGATTTGGTTTTAAAATACAAAACACAAAGTATGTTATTCAATAAGGGACTGCACAGGCCTAATCAATTTAAATTGATCAATAAGTTTAGGTTTCTTTCCCAAGATGATGAGACAAATTGGAGTCATCAACATGCCATGTCATGTTAGTTTTCTTTCTCAAAGTAAACAGCTATATCAAAGTGAAATAGAGGCTATAGGCTAAAGGCTGACTAGGTTGTTTATGTAGCAACTTAGTGATTAATTAAAAATACATTTTTAAGCATTTCAAACACAATGCACAGTCAAGCATTCAATCACCAAAACATAATCACAAGTACACATACCATCTCCTCTCAGCGTGGACTAATTAGATGTCATACATCTCTGTGTGACTTGAAGAACAAAATGATGGAGAGCTTGTGGATTCTTACTTTGATGGGCTTCTAATCAAGAAAACAAAGTACGAATACTTCTTAAATAAATCATGTTTTATTGCATCATATTTCAATCTGTAGCATGATCATATGAATTTTTATTTTCGCTATGTTTATATGATCAATTTCCAATACAAACAACAGTAGTCTTGACTGCAAATCTCATCCTTGACCATACATGGGTGAAAAAGAAAACTAACTAAAGACAATAAGAAGCTTGATCTAAAATGAGAAAAGACAATAATTAAACTAAATACTAAAATGCAATAACTATACAGATCTAGCTTTTGGAAGAAATAAATATTAGGAATAGAAGCAAGCAAGCAATAAATAAGCAAATAAATAGACTTTCAGAATGGAAATTAAGGGGATCTGGGCCCAACAACTACAATCTTAAACAAACATAAAAGGACTTTTGATGGTAACAATGAAACAAACATAAAATAAACACGCGAAAGGAATGAACAACTCTTTTAATATTAAAAATGGGTGAAAACCAAGGCAAATGGATAACAATAAAATGAAAATACAATAAATAAACCTAAACAATCTACTACCTGAGGTACAAAGTGATTACCTGATGGATAATAGGAGAAAAGACAAACTCAGAAAAAGAAAGAAACAATGAAGAACAGTGAAAAGTAAAGGCAACAGTGCTTAAAAAAATGTAAAGATGAAGATCTTAATCTGAAAATAAAGTGCTAGGGTTTTTTATCTGGGCAACTGTCCTTTGTCCTTGAGCCATAACTGTCCTTATATAGTACTAGGGTTTTCCTTTTTCTGATGTCCTAAGGGACACGTGTATAGCCCATGTATGTGATGCTAAAAGGTGACCTCAACTTGCTAATGTAAGTCCTGGGGCGTTGGCAATGAGCTGTCACTATCCTCATCATTGTCCTTGAAGGTTATTTTGCCAAATCTTATCCATTAAGGAAATTTAGGCCAAAAGCATGACTTTTATCTCAATCGAAAATCCTTTATTTATGTATCCACTTGTGGCTCTGGTCTTGATATACACCCTTCGGCTGAGAGGCATGTTTCTCGGCCGTAGTGAAAATGTCGCTTTGACTTTTTGTTGACTTGTCAAGCCACGTGGCATATTAGGATTTTGAAAAGTGGGGCACGTGGAAAAATTTCAGAGGGGTACTAACATTGGGAAATGGCATTCAAACTGAGAATCTCTCCCATTATGAAATAAAAGGAATACCACTAGATTGAAAATAAGTTGGGTAAGAAAAAAATGGGTTTAATATAAATTTTGGGTTAATTTCAGTTCAGTACTTCAAGTTTACTTCAAATTTCAATTTAGTACTTCATGTTTAAAATCTTGCAATGTCATACCTCATCTTTCCAATTTGTTGCAATATCATACTGTTTGTACCCAAAAATGACACTTGGGTTATTATTGGCCATTTCTCATATTGGCCGTTTTTTTTATGTTAGCCATTTCTCATGTGGTCATTTCTTATATTGGTTATTTCACATGTTGGCTATTTCTCATGTTGGCCATTTCTTCATTGTTGGTCATTTCCGAGTAGTGGCCAAGGAAATTTTCTTGGCCCGTATACCCTTGTTTGGTGGCCAACTCACTTTGGGGCCAATGGGTGTTTTAACCCACTCCTCTTTAAATTGTGGTTTAAGAACCAATAATTGTTTAAGACTATTAACCAATATGGCCCACGACCCAAAAAAAGTTTTTAAGGCCAGTAATGAGACTATAAAATGAATGAACCTGTCTCAATAAAGGGGCCGGTAGAGATTTCCGTGGCACATTCACATAACCAACTTCGAAAAATGAGTCCAAAATCACTAGGAAGCCGAATCAAGCAATGAGTTTGACTTTAGAAAGGATTTCTATCCTCAATAATGATGAGATTTGATCGAAGATCCCTTTAGAGTCCAACTTTGGAAAGAATTCAGAAAGTTTTGTGAACAAATCACCTAGATGGATAATGACTCAATACGATCAAGCAAGGACTCCTACTATGGAAAGAATTTCAAACATCATCAATGACAAAACTTGGCCGCCAAGAAGAATCTCAGAAGTTCGAGTCCTATTAGGAGAAGGAAGATGATTTCGGGCCAGGAAATGGCCCATTATCTAGGGTTGTATTCTAGCACCCATATAAATAGATGCATTCGAGAGAAGAGAAGGGACATTCAGCATCCAATACACCCAAATTCTCAAATCACAGGAATCTCGATCTCAAAGTTCTTTTGCTTTCAATTTCTTTTTAGTTGCTACCGTTCGAGGTGCTTTTAGGTTTCTCATAATTTTAGTCTCAAGATCATTTGGTTTGTAGCTCTGCCATTGTCTTCACAAGGATTGTGGTATCGATTTATTTTATGCACTTTAGTTTCATGCAATTGGATCGTTTTTATTTTAATTATTGTTCAAGTTTTTTGCTCAATACATAAATGTTTATTTTGTTCATTGTTCTTTTTAATATTGAAGTTGATTTAGTTGGCAATAATAGCGTTGAGTTTCATTATAATTTTATCGTCCATAGTTTCTTTTATCTTTTTGGCCAATTTCATCATTGCATTCATGAATTCAACAACACTGTTCTAAGGAGGCCGAGACGCGACTCAAACTCTGATTTCGACTAAAGCTTTGTCCCCGAGGCTAGAAAAGAATATAGGCCAAGAGTGGTTCCTAACTTGGCCGCACAATCGTTTAGATTGTATTTCAGATTTAGGCGCAAAACCCCAACATCACCATCCCAATTTCTATTGTGGCTTAGTTTGAGGCCCAATAGTAGCACGCCCCGCACACTCACATCCAAATGGACCAAAACTCACTTTTGGCCAACCTTGGCTAAAAAACTAGTGAACATATTTTTGGCACGCTCGGTGGGATATTATTTGTTGTCTTTGCTAACGTTGCATGATTGCTAATACTCGTGCGTTTCCAAATCATGATCAGGAGAATCCTTACTGTAACCCGGTTCCTTATCGTGATCCAATGACGAAGAATCAAACCAACTCAAGCAACCATCCCGCTGGCAAGGCGACCAGTGCTGTGAATCTAAGCAATCATCCCAACCTCGATTCTGGAAAGAGGCCTCAAGTTGGCCAACAAAGCGAGAACGATCACGTTCCGACCTTTGTGGACCAAGGAGTGGACCAAAAGAATCAGGATGGATCCTATGGTGAAGTTACAATTGAAGATGTACCGGAGAAAATCGATCATCTACTCCAGCCGAATCTGGCTACTATAGAGGATGTCCAACAACTCATCAACTTGGTGAGGGAGGAAAGTCAGGTCACCCAGACTCATCTACAAATCGTGGCTATCCAAGTTAACACCACGTTAGACTGGATTGAAAGGACTAACAATGTGATGGCCAACAACATTGCTGGTATGGGTACCCAAATCGGACAACACATTGTCCAAGCTCTTCAAGGGGGTCAGGGCCAGAATCCACCAGTGGCCAATCAAGTGCAAATCCTTGAACCCTATAGACCGGCACCTTTGGCAAATCAACCGTGAGCTCATTTAGGTTTGGGGGGCAATGGTAACGGCCAAAATAATGGCCGGGCCCAAAACCAGGGGGCAACGATCAAGCGGTCAACAACTTTGCTGGGGGCATTTAGGTCTAACTCGGCCAAGCCCCGGTGAGAATTGATAGGAATATGATTGAGATGGTCGTCCAAGACATGTATGGACCTCTAGTTAGGAGAACAATTCGACCGGTATACCGAAGACCTTACCCTGACTTTGTGGACCAGACGGAATACCCAAGTGGTTTTAGGGTTCCTGATTTTACTTGGTTCTTCAGCCAAGATTACCAATCCTCTATTGAACACATAGGCCGATTCACGGCCCAGTGTGCTGAAGCTGCAAACAATGATAATCTGAAACTTAAGATGTTTTCAAATTCACTCACTAGAGCTGCTTTCACCTGGTATATTAGTTTGCCGGTCAACTCGGTTCCAAATTGGCAAACTATGGAGTGAATTTTTCATGAACAATTCTATCGCTACGAACCAGAAGTATCGATGGCTGACTTAGCCCGTTTGGTGCAAAATTCTGAAGAATCAGCTCAAGGATATATCTCTCGATTCAGGCTTACAAGAAGTAGATGCACTGTCCTTTTGCCTGAGAGCGAATTTGTGAAGTTAGCTCAGAATGGCTTGTCTTTGAAGCTTCGAAAGAAGTTTGAGGGAATGGAGTTTCGAAACCTTTATCACTTAATTATGAGGGTGGATAAATATGAGGCTATTTTGAGGGAAGAATGTCAAAAGAGGATTGCGGCCAAGGCTGCATGGAACAAGAATAAGTCAAGTGTCCAAATTGTGGACATGGAAGAGGAGCTGGAACAACTTGAAACTGAGTTGGATGAGGAGTTGGCCGAGATCAATGTGGCTGAGATTGTTATTTCCAAGCCACATGTGTGTAAGGCCTTGGTAAAGGCTTCTAAAGACCAAAACGCGCAACAAGTGAGTTTTTCTTTCAAGCAAAAAGGGTCAGCTACTAGAACGTTCACCTTTGTGATAGGCCATTAGAATTGGCCCCAGCAACCAAGGAAATGTTAAGAGTCGGCATAGCATTGTCCTAAGTAATAGGCGATTAGAAGTTAAATGTGCTACAAGGCCAACTAAGAATTTATATGAAGAAAGAAAGTTATGTACCTTTGTTGCTTGTGGCTGAAGGACAATGGCCATATCTGTAGAAGTCCCTGGTGCAGTCTCAGTGGCATGGTCCAAGTGAGGGTTATTAAGGGATGTGGCGTTGGCCTCAGTGGGTTCTGGACCAAGTGAACTAGCTAAAAGTGCAGGAGATGTTCGAACCACAACCTATGATGGACAAAATGGGTTAGGTATGCCTTACATACATATAAAAAGTAAACAAAGAAAATGAAAGGGTTTAAGAAATTTGAGCTACCTCACTACCCACCTCCGAATGGGGAGATGAAGACTTGTTCCCGTCAGACTGAGTCACTAAGTCATCAGACGTAGAGATGATGTGACCATATGAGATCTCTCCCATGTCCAAAAATGTCTCCATACATCCATTAGTTGGCTGAGAAACAAGGCTAGCCACATACAAAATATGGGTTAGAGTGGTGCAATCCCAATGTTCGTCAAAAGTTTAGAGGAACATGTTTACCCTTAGCTCAGCAGTAAGTAAAGAGTCATTTGGTGGCAAGTCTATTGGCATAAAATACATGATTGCGGATGTGTTTGGAGGGCCAACATTCATGGCCCCAGAAGAAGAGAGGGATGAGGAATTGGCGGCCCGCTAGTACAAGGATAAGGAAATTAATAAATTTCTGACGGATTATAATAAAAGAAATGATTTGGCCAACATTGGCCGTATTTCTCAAAATGACCAATATTGGCCGTAATTTGTAAATTGGTCAACATTGGCTGAAATTCTTATAATGGCCAATGTGGGCCGTAATTCTTAAAATGGCTAAGGTTGGCCATAATTCTTAAGTGAAAGACAATGCATACCTGGGGCTCGGGAGTGTGCCTAGGTCATTTCTTCAAAGGGACCCCCTCCGAAGAGTCTTTATCCTCGAGCATGGCCAATGAGGCTTTGGACTTAGGCTTATGCTCTAAAGAAGGAAGAAACTTGTTAGTGGGCCATTAAAGCAAAAATAACATTTATTTGAAACAAAGCTTACTCGATTTGATGGGTGGTGCCCTATGCTTGGCCACGGTTTTCTTGACTCGTTTTCTCTTGACAACTACAGGGGAGGCATCCGAATTCTCATTCGAGGTGTTTGAGAATGAGTCTACGTAACAAAGCGAGTGAAAGATTAGCTGGCCCAAAAAAAAAAAAAAAGGAAGGAAGAGTCTTGTGCTTGGCCAAAACTTTCGCTTTCTTGTTTATTTCACCTTTGGTTTTCACAGGGAGGGGGGGGGGCATCCGACAAATCTTCATCCGAGGTGCCCAAAGGAGGGGCTAAAGAAATAAAGGCCAACAATTTTTTTTTTTATATACAACGGTATAAGTTGAAAATAAAGAAGTGAGGCAAACCTTGGGGCTGAGTTTTGCGGCTCACTTAGCCACGAGGAGGTACGGCAACAAAAGAATCTTCTCGCTCTGATTCGCTAGTTTCTTCATACTCTTGGGTATCGGCCTCGCCATCTACAAAGGGGAACATAAACGGTAAGTATAGATACAAATGGTCAAGTATCAAAAGAGTCAAGTAAAAGGAAATAATGAATACCAGAGAGTTGGCCCACGACTACCTTGTGGGCTAACTTGGATTTGGCCATCTTTACACGGTTGGCCGACATGTGACAACCATCAAATAAAAGTGTGGCTTGCTCAACGACTGGGACAAGGAACCAAGAACGAACAAATGTTTCCCACCATGCCACAAAGTAGGGTGTGGCTGAGAAATCTGCTGCCGATGAAGGAGCTTTGAACCCGGCCAATAATTCCCCGTTGAGTGTATCGAAGGTCTTGCATTTCTCTACTTCTTTGAACTCACTCCTACTTGAGTCACATTTGTTGCGAGAAGGCATATAGAGAGCATGGATGGTTTAGGTAAAACCAAATTGGTGGCTAACGGCTGACGTCCAATACAGCTCACAACCACAAGAGTGGACAGACTTAGGCTAACAATGAACCCATAAGCCAAGTATCGGGTGACAAGAATGCTACCCTATAAGCTATTATGATTATCCCACGAGTCTTTTGGGGCAGCCGGACTAGGTGGATCCAACAACTCCAAGAAGCGAGGATGCCGACGTCGAAGACAAACGGCAAACTCATCTGGGGAACGACTCTCCAAGTTGTAAAATGTGGAAAAGTATTCCTCAACCTTTAGGCCAAGAATGGGGAGAATAAGAAGTCCTTCGCCTAAAACTTTGTGGGAAGAATGAACCGCATCAAGAGGACCCGTTTGAGGAAAGTAAACTTGGAGCCATAATTGAAAAAGCCATATTGGCCCCGAAGTTCGATGATCCATGGGCTTGTTGTTCACTATCTTCCAAAGACCGCGGTAGAGGTGGGAAAGAACAATGGGACCAAGAGCTACAGGAATGCTGGTGGCCAACAATTCGGCTAAAGATTGGGACTCTGTGGTCATCATACCGCTACCCGTGCAAAAACTGTATTTGCACAACCAAACTTGCAAAATGCAACCTGTTCCTTGGTCGAGATGGTCTTGGAAGCCTTGATATTGGTCTTTACAAATGTTACATAATTCTTAGCTTTTTTGCTTGAGTAGTCGAGTTTCTCTTTGTTTTTGGGGAGCGTTGCCGTGCTAATATTTGCACCGTATAGCCGAAAACCCGCAATAGCGGCCAAGTCCAAGAGGGTGGGTGTCATCATCCCAAACCGTAATCTCAAAGTGTTGGTGGAGGTGGACCAAAAACATAGGGCAGCCGAAATTAGTGCCCGATCACACTCAAAACGGCCATGGTAGAAAAGTTTCAATGCATCGTATATCCCACTTTGAATCCATAGTGGCTTGCAAGTCTTCTCTAGTCGCTTAAACCAACGATTCCAATCCATGTCCGAAACCCTATTTGTTTCCTTCGGCTTCATAGGCGATGGCCAACATTTAAATGACCTAGTTGTTTCCCATCCTTGCCAATCAAGAGATTCATGGCAAAAATAGGAAGATCTTCTTCTGGAGATGGCATGACCTCGACAACAATGTAAGGAATAGGGCCATGAAAATGAGGGCCGAGGGTGAAAGTCATGACCTCGGGTGCGGCGTCAGGGTCAATAGGATCATAAGGCTCGTTTGAGTATACATTAACATCCTTTTTGAGAGTTTCATGGAGTTTCTTATGATATGCTTTGATAGCCTTTACATCCATGGTATGCTTGAAAACAAGAAAAACCCAAAAATAAGGAACTTGACGTCAGTTGAGCAAAACAACAAACACATGGCACGCACACCTTCAAGAACCTAGAACAAGCCAATCATGGCATCCTACAAACCCAAATCCACAAAGAGTGCATCAATTTAAGTCATAAAATCAAGTTCAAAACCAATTTCAAGTAAGCAATTATTAGAAATTAAAGGAAAATTGAAGAATTTTGACAATTCAAGAGGAAGAAAAGGCTTGAGTTGGGTGAGGTTGGGTACCTTGCAGATTTTTTTTTTTTTCCTTTTGGGGAAGACAGGTTCTTTGGGAGATGTTGCAGTAAACAATTAAGTGAGATAAAGAAAAGAATTAACCTTGGTGAACCAAGGTCGGAGATGAGACAGCTGGGAGATAGAAGGGGTGGAAAGTATTTGCCTCTACTGTTTGGCTTTGAGTTGTGAAATTGAAAGGATTGTGTTGCTACAGGAAGCCATGTGCGAAAAATTGCTTTCACTCTTTTCTATCGTATAATATTTGTTGTGGTCGAGTAGTAATACAAAAGTCAGGTGAAGAAAGTAATTTTAATGGTTATCTGCGATTATAAAAGGGAGAATGATAGGTTGGCCTTTGAGTTGGCGTCAAGCAGAAAAGAAGTTTGAAAGAAATTCAATTTACTTTTAAGGGAAGTGGGGTCAGTCTTGTGAAATGTGAATGTACAGAGATAGTGATAGGCTTAGTGGCGTAGAATAGGTAGAATATTTGAAATGCTTAATTTAGTTACAATTACTTTGAGGAGTGGCCAATGAAAAATGGCCATGTTAAAAAAAAAAAAAATGAAGAGTATATTCACTGCAGCAAGGATGACTCTTTTGTGGGTGTTGATTTCTCCTAAGCCAAGTCAATGGCTAGACTACACATTGAGATAAATGATCAAATCTATGAAGATTGGGAGGTGGTTTCTTGCTTAAGCCAAATTGATGGCTTAGTTATATATATATATATATGTGTGTGTCAAGGTTTGGTGGTGGCATGAGGTGAAGTGCAGTGGAAAGATGCTTTAGTTGGAGTTATTTTAGGAATGGCCAATAAGAGATGGCCACATATATATATTAAAAAATAATAATAATAAAAAATAAAAAATGGCAAAGTCATGATGCAGCAAGGAAGTTCGTGGAAGTCTGGGCATTGGTTCATCTTTAGCCAAACTAATGGCTTAGTTGCAGACTTGCAGGTCATGCTTATGTATATAAAATAGATATATGTTTATACATATAAGGTTATATACAAGCCAATATATATATGGTTTGTGATAGTTTGCGCGTTGGTTCTTCTTTAGCCAAACTAGTGGCTTAGTTACAAGCTATAAATATATATATATATTAATATGGATATGTGTATTAGCCAATTCTTGGCTATTATTTGTAGCTATGCTCTTCCAAATTTCTTGGCCAAAAATAAAATATGGGCCAAAGTTGGCCACAATTCTTATAGGCCAATATATTTAAAAAAAAAAACAAAAAAACAAAAAAAAGGGGCCAAAGTTGGCCGTGATTTTCAAAATGGCCAATGTTGGCCATTATTCTTAAATTGGCTAAGGTTAACGACTTTTGTGGGCCAATAGGAAGTTTATGCATTTTTTTTAGAAAAAAAAGGGGCCAAGGTTGGCCGCATATTTTATAGGCCAATAAAGTGATTATGGCCATATTCGGCGTGCAAGAAAAAGAAAAACTAACACTTCATAGTCTCAAATTGCTTAGACTATAAAGCTTGGGGGGCAATGTTTGTACCCAAAAATGACACTTGAGTTATTATTGACCATTTCTCATATTGGCCATTTTTTATGTTGGTCATTTCTCATGTTGGTCATTTCTCATATTGGTCATTTCTCATGTTGGTCATTTTTTATATTGGTCATTTTTTATATTGGTCATTTCTTCATTGTTGGCCATTTTCAAGTAGTGGCCAAGGAAATTTTCTTGGCCCGTATACCCTTGTTTGGTGGCCAACTCACTTTGGGGCTAATGGGTGTTTTAACCAACTCCTCTTTAAATTGTGGTTTAAGGCCAGGGCCAATAATTATTTAAGACTACTAGCCAATATGGCCCACGACCCAAAAAAAGTTTTTAAAGCCAGTAATGAGACTATAAAATGGATGAACCCGTCTCAATAAAGGGGCCGGTAGAGATTTCCGTGGCACATTCACATAACCAACTCCAAAAAATGAGTCCAAAATCACTAGGAAACCGAATCAAGCAATGAGTTTGACTTTAGAAAGGATTTCTATCCTCAATAATGATGAGATTTGATCGAAAATCCCTTTAGAGTCCAACTTTGGAAAGAATTCAGAAAGTTTTGTGGACAAATCACCTAGATGGATAATGACTCAATACGATCAAGCAAGGACTCCTACTATGGAAAGAATTTCAAACATCATCAATGACAAAACTTGGCCGCCAAGAAGAATCTCAGAAGTTCGAGTCCTATTAGGAGAAGGAAGATGATTTCAGGCCAGGAAATGGCCCATTATCTAGGGTTGTATTCTAGCACCCATATAAATAGATGCATTCAAGAGAAGAGAAGGGACATTCAGCATCCAATACACCCAAATTCTCGAATCTCAGGAATCTCGATCTCAAAGTTCTTTTGCTTTCAATTTCTTTTTAATTGCTACCGTTCGAGGTGCTTTTACGTTTCTCATAACTTTAGTCTCAAGATCATTAGGTTTGTAGCTTTGCCAAGAAGAGAAATGAAAACTAAGAAGAGAAACTCAGAGAGAATTGAGAGGGAATCCAAGGAAAAATGAACAAATGATTGAATTAACTTTAGAATAGTGATTACAGAGTTTATATATTACACTAAAAGCCTAACAGCTAAGCAATAGCTGAACAAGATTAGTAACCGACTAAGAACTAACACTAACAACTAATAACTAACTCAGCCAATCACTGAATGACACCTGTCATAATTGGTTAGCAGCTGTTATAAACCTTGATTTGCTGCTTTCCTATGTTTAGGCTTACTGTGAGCCTCTTGTGATACTGATTGGAGGTTATTATCCCCCCTCAAGCTGAAGGGGTTGTAAAACACCTGCAGCTTGGATTTGAGATAGTGAAACCGAGAAATAGGTACTGGCTTAGTGAAGATGTCAGCAGTCTGCTCAGTGGTAGAAACATGAGAGAGAGAGACCAACTGAGAAGTAACCAATTCTCGAATGAAATGATAATCCACCTCTATATGCTTAGTCCGAGCATGAAATACGGGGTTAGAAGCCAGGACCATAGCACCAAGATTATCACAAAGAAGCAAAGGGGTAGCAGATAAAAAATAATGCATATCTCTCATAAGTTGGCATAGCCAAACTATATCCACTGCAGTACAGGCCAAAGCTCGATACTCAGCCTCAGTAGAGGACCGAGCAACAGTGGGTTGCTTCTTAGAGGACCAAGAGAGCAAGTTATTGCCAAAGTAGAGACAAAAACCAGTTGTAGATCGCCTATCAATAGGACATCCAGCCCAATCAGCATCAGAGTATGCAGTCAGAAGCTGAGAACCTTTAGTGAATCGAAGACCATGACCAATGGTACCCTTAAGATATCTAAGGACCCGCTTAGCTGCAATGAGGTGAGAAGTTCTGGGAGTATGCATAAACTGACATAATTGACTCACAGCAAAACTAATATCAGGTCTAGTCCAAGTAAGGTATTGAAGACCACCCACAATGGACCTAAACTCAGTAGGATCCACAAGGAGATCACCAGAATCAGCATCAAGTCGATCAGAGGCAGTAGGAGAGGCAACAGGTTTAGCACCAACCATGGAAGTCTTGAGAAGCAGATCGAAGGTATACTTCTGCTGAGTAAGATAGAGAACCTGAGAAGTGCGCACCACCTCAAGACCAAGGAAGTAGTGCAAAGAACCAAGATCCTTCATTGCAAACTGAGTTTGAAGCTGAGAGATGAGAGAATGGCAAAAAGAGGAGGAATTGCCTATAATCAGTATATCATCGACATAGACCAAGACATAGGTGATAGTATCTTGAGCGCGGACAAAAAGGGAAGTATCAGCATAGCTAGTAACAAACCCGAGCTGAAGAAGAGCATGCATAAGTTCCTCATACCAGGCCCTGGGGGCCTGCTTCAAGCCATAAAGAGATTTGTGTAGCTTGCAGACATGATGAGGTCGAGCAGAATCAATGAAGCCTTGAGGCTGAACCATGAACACTTCCTCCTTGAGATGACCATGAAGAAAAGCATTGGTCACATCAAGTTGCTTGATAGACCAGTCAAATTGAACAGCCAGACACAACAAAAATCTGATGGTAGCAGGCTTAGCAACAGGACTAAAGGTCTCTGTGTAGTCAATACCAGGATTTTGATGAAAGCCTTTGGCCACCAAGCGCGCCTTGTATCTTTCCAAAGTACCATCAGCCTTGAGCTTGACTTTATAGACCCACTTACACCCCACAAGATTCATAGAGGGATGATAGGGAACTAATGACCAGGTACCAGTCCGCTGAAGAGCATCATACTCAAGTTGCATAGCCTCCCGCCAAGAGGAATCCTTGGCAGCCTGAGAATAGGTTTTGGGGGTAGGAGGTATAGAAGTAACCGAAGAGGAAACTGCAGGATTTATAGGGTGAAGAGTAGCAGATAGCAACTTGGATTTGACGATACCAGACTTAGAACGAGTTTGCATAGGATGGTGATTAATTGGAGCAGGAGAAAGAGAAGGAGAAGGTGGAGAAATAGAAGAGGGGGAAGAGGATGGCAAAGGGGTGAGAGATGGTGGAGAAGGAAGAGGTGATGGGGGTAGTGGTGGTGGTGAGGATGATAGTGATGATGGTGGTTGGGGTTGTGGAAAAACTGATGGAGGAACAATAGAAGGAAGGGGAACTATAGGATCGGAAAGAACAGAAGATGAGACAGGAGAAGAAGAAGGAGAAACAAAGGTCTTGAAAGGAAAAATTGTTTCATGAAATTGAACATGTCGAGATATATATATCCTGCCAGTTAAAGGATCTAAGCATCTATAGCCTTTGTGAGAGAGACTATAGCCAAGAAACACACAAGCTTTACTTTTAGGGTCAAGCTTGTGAGTAGTATAAGGCTTAAGCCAAGGATAACATGCGCATCCAATGGTTTTGAGAAAGGAGTAATCAGGAACATGGCGAAAAAGAACTTGATATGGAGAAATATGATTTAAAAAAGGAGAAGGAAGTCTATTGATGATATAAACAGCAGTGGTGAAGATATCAACCCAGTATTTAAAAGGAATAGCAGTTTGAGCAAGGATTGTTCTGCTAAGTTCAACAATATGCCTGTGCTTTCTCTCAACCACACCATTTTGCTCAGGGGTGTGAGGGCAACTAAATTGCTGAGAAATACCATGCTGAGAAAGAAAACTTTGAAATTGGCGTGAAGTAAACTCACCACCAGCATCAGTTCTAACTACTTTCAATTTACAGTCAAGCATATTCTCAACTTTAGCCTTAAAATTTTGAAAGATAGAGAATCAATCAGATTTTCGGGCAAGTGGAAATAACCAACAGAAACGAGACCAATCATCCACTAAACTCACATAGTATTTATAGCCATTAACAGAGAGAACAGGAGAAGGACCCCAAAGATCAACATGCACAAGTTGTAAAGGGGAAGTGGATTTACAAATGGACTTTGGAAATGGAAGTTTATGACTTTTGCCTAGTGGACAAGAAACACAAGACTCAAGTTTATTTATACTATCAGAAACAGGTAATTGAAAAGTAGAAATGACTCTATGTAAGACTTGGAAGGAAGGATGACCAAGCCTAGAATGCCAGATTGAAGCTGGAACTTTATGTGTAGTAAAGGCAGTTGGAGAAGCTTTGACAGAAGAAGAGGAAGGCTGGAGAGGGTACAAGCCATCTCTAGCAAGTCCTTGAAAAAGTATTTTCCCCGAAATCTTGTCCTTGACAGAGAAAGAATCAGAGTCAAAAATCATGACACAATTGTTGTCTTTGACAAATTGATTAACAGAAAGAAGATTATAGGCTATAGTTGGAACATGTAAGACCTTAGACAATTGAAAAGCAGCATTAGAAGTATGCAAAGTAGTAGAGCCAATGTGAGAAATGGACAAACCTTGACCATCTCCAATAACAATCTGGTCAGGACCATCATATTCAGAATGAACATGGAGATTAGAGCAGTCTGAAGTGACATGACTAGAAGTTCCAGTGTCAGCTAGCCAATAAGCAGGACTGGGTCCTCGAGGAGCAGCCATTGCAGCCAGAGCTTGAAGCTTATCAGTAGGAACTCGGCCCTGAAATGCCTTATTCATCCTATTGTAACAATCAATAGCAGGATGACCAACTTTACCACATATCTGACACTTAGTTTGGCTGAGAGGAAGAGTGGAAGAGCCAGCAGAAAATGTAGAAGATGCAGAAGGAGGCCTGAGCTGAACAGCAGAGGGAGAACTGAATGAAGGCTTGAAAGTGTTGAAACCACCTCCACCTCGATTACCACCATTGTAGTTGTTGTAGTGCATCTTGCCTTTGCCTTTACCCTGATACTTAGGCTTGAAATTGTTCGAAGAACCACCAGTGAAATGAGGAGCAGCAAATGCTTGAATTGGAGTGTCCAGTAAGCCTTTAGTCTGCCGCTTCCTTGTAAGAGCAAGTTCCTCACTGAGAAGAAGACCATGAACTTCATCAGGAGTAACTGGAGTAGCCCTGACCCTCAAGGATGTACCAAAACCATCATAATCTTCAGTCAAGCCATTCAGAATATGAACAACCATTGTGGTATCATCAATAGGTGCGCCAGCAGCAGCAAGACTATCAGAAATTTCCTTAATTTCTTGTAGATAGTCATGCATAGACCTGGAACCCTGAGAAACACCTTGAAGACGAGTTTGAAGTTGAATCACATGGGATTGAGAGAGAGTAGAGAACCTCTTCTCAAGGTTAATCCAAAGATCCCTTGCAGATTTGGCACCAACAACATAAGGAAGGACACTCTCAGAGAGAGAAGACTGAATCCAGATTTTAAGAGTTTTATCTCTGTGATTCCACGAACTGAACTCAGGATTGGGGCTAGGAGGGTCAGTAGGAAGCATACCAGCAATGAAACGTGGAGGAATCGGAACCGTACGATCAATAATATCCACCATGTCATAGTGTTCCAGAACAGGAATGAAGAGCTCCTTCCAAAGCATATAGTTGTCTTTGGTGAGCTTGACTGGAATCATGTTGCCAATACTCTGAACATTCTGAAAGTTCAGAGGTGAGGCTGAAGAAGACGAGGGAAGATAGGGCAGAGAAGAATCACCATCACTTTGAGCACGAAGCAGATTGGTGAGACGAGAGAGCAAGGTTGTGAGGAGCTGAGTAGGATCATCGTGTGCCATCGAAAAGAGAAGATCGTGACACCAA
This sequence comes from Dryas drummondii, assembly GCA_003254865.1. Lineage (NCBI taxonomy): Eukaryota > Viridiplantae > Streptophyta > Magnoliopsida > Rosales > Rosaceae > Dryas > Dryas drummondii. Next base: position 582,524 of record QANW01003946.1, read on the forward strand.
ATCAAGAAAATAGATCTAAACAAGAAATTTTCTCGAGAAAATTGAAGAAATTTTCCGAGAAAATGGCCAAGAACGGATCGAGCAGAGCTGTGAAGCACAAAGCTCTGATACCAAGAAGAGAAATGAAAACTAAGAAGAGAAACTCAGAGAGAATTGAGAGGGAATCCAAAGAAAAATGAACAAATGATTGAATTAACTTTAGAATAGTGATTACAGAGTTTATATATTACACTAAAAGCCTAACAGCTAAGCAATAGCTGAACAAGATTAGTAACCGACTAAGAACTAACACTAACAACTAATAACTAACTCAGCCAATCACTGAATGACACCTGTCATAATTGGTTAGCAGCTGTTATAAACCTTGATTTGCTGCTTTCCTATGTTCAGGCTTACTGTGAGCCTCTTGTGATACTGATTGGAGGTTATTATGCCATTGTCTTCACAAGGATTGTGGTATCGATTTATTTTATGCACTTTAGTTTCATGCAATTGGATCGTTTTTATTTTAATTATTGTTCAAATTCTTTGCTCAATACATAGATGTTTATTTTGTTCATTATTCTTTTTAATATTGAAATTGATTTAGTTGGCAATAATAGCGTTAAGTTTCATTATAATTTTATCGTCCATAGTTTCTTTTATCTTTTTGGCCAATTTCATCGTTGCATTCACAAATTCAACAACACTGTTCTAAGGAGGCCGAGACGCGACTCGGACTCTGACTCGGATTCCGACTAAAGCTTTGTCCCTGAGGCTAGAAAAGAATCTAGGCCAAGAGTGGTTTCTAGCTTGGCCGCACAATCGTTTAGATTGGATTTCAGATTTAGGCGCAAAACCCCAACATCACCATTTCAATTTCTATTGTGGTCTAGTTTGAGGCCTAATAGTGGCACGCCCCGTAAACTTACATCCAAACGGACCAAAACTCACTTTTGGCCAACCTTGGCTAAAAAACTAGTGAACACATACCTCCGTCAGTATGACTGTTAAGAAATCTGTTAAAAGCTGATGTGACACTTACATGATGTAATGACCCGACCCAAATTTCATTAGAAATTTAAAATTTTTATTCGTAATGGTCATTTAGAGGCGTAGTGAGAGATTAAATTGTGACTTCATTTTCTTTTTTTTTCAAGGAATTATTTTAAATATTTTCAGAATTTATTTGAGAAATAAAAGGTTTTGGATTTAATTTTTGTTTTAAATTGGGCTTGACCCAAAAGTTAACTTTTAAAATTAGTGGGTTTTCGTCTTTGACTTTGGGCACGTTGAATAGGTCTCGAGTCCACGAGTTCGTAGACAAGTAGCACGGGTTAATCCGAGTTACGGTTTGAGAGATATGGGCATTTGAAGTAGGGGTGGGCATTTTAACCGTGCACCGCTAAAACCGGCCGAACCACGCTGCCAAAAAACCGCATTGACTAAAAAAAGTCTGCACCGCCAAAAAAACCGAACTGCACCGGTTCTCTCCGGTTCCGGTTCCACACCTCATTTAACCGCACCAAACCGCACCGGATAATTGCAAAAAATATATATTTTTATATTTTTATACATATATATATATATACCATTTTATATATTTTTAATACATATTTATACCATTTTTATATACTTTTTATACACTTTTTGTACACATTTTTATACACTTTAGACCCTAAACCCTAAACCCTAATAAAATATTATAATTAATATTAACCTAGCTATATTTTAGAGTTTAGACCCTAAAATATATTTTATATAACCTTATGACCTATTTTCTAGATATATAATATAATAATAAATTAATAATTTTAGCATATAATTTTAGTTATACCCATTACCCTATATAATAAAATTAGTATATTCTTTATATTCTATATAAAAAAAATTAGTATATTATTTATAGTTTATACTCTATATACTAAATTTTTTAATTGTTTATAGTTCTAGGGTATAATATATAGTTATATACTATATAAGTGTGTAGGGTATATCCCATATAAGGTATAGGATTTAAAATTTATGGTATAAGGTTTAAGATATGGTATAGGTCCTATAGGATATTAGGGATTATGGTATAAAGATTTAAAACTTATGGTATAGGGTTTGGTTGCAACTCATCTCTCATTCTCTAAACGCTAAACGCTAAACCCTAAGGTTTAAAATTTTATATATTCTATATACTCTATATAGTCTAGTTACATAAACTAGTTTGCCCAACCAAACCCAATTGCTCAAACCCCAAAACATATGTTTTATATAAATTATAAAACATTAAAACATATGTAAATGTAACAAAAAGACAAAACCCCAACATGGCCAAACCCCAAAACATATGTTTTATATAAATTATAAAACATTAAAAAATTTAAAACATATGTAAATGTAATAAAAGGACCAGAACCGCAGTGGAGAACCGCACCGCACATGGAATGGTTTGGTTTGGTTTGGTTTTTTTACTCTCTTCACGGTTTTAAGCACCGAACCGCACCGCGTATTAGGGCCCGTTTGGCACTGTTTTTAAAATTGTCAAAAGCGCTTTCAAATTAGTAAAAGCGCTTTTGATAGCGTTTGGCAAAAATAATTAGAAGTGCTTTTGAGTTATAAAAGCACTTTTAAGAGGTTTTTTGAGAAGCACCTGACAGGTGCTTTTGCATAAACAACTTAGAAGTTTTATAAAAATTTATATGTGCTTATTAACATAAGCGCTTCTGATAAAAGCGCTACTAAATAAAAGTACTTCTAAGAAGCAGTGCCAAACGGGCCCTTAATATCCGGCGCGGCGCCCTATGTCAAGGAAGAACGGGACTGAACTGCACCGCGCCCACCCCTAATTTGAAGTGAGGGGCAATTTTATAAATTTACAGAAATGGGTTTTAAAAACCCAAAATCAGTCTTTCTCTCCTCATTTTTTTCTCTTCCCCCTCGACTTCACTCTCTCACTCTCGAATCTTCTTCCCCGCGCACACACCCTCCTCCCAACCACCATCGCCGGCCAGCCACCTCCGGCGAGCACCCCGACGCCAACCACCCTCCCTCGAGTTCACTCTCTCTCTCTCTCTCTCTCTGTGCACTCTCCCTCCCACGACACCAGCAGGTTGGACTAGTTTTTCCGACTATTTTCTCGGCGACCCAAGGCCGCCGGCATGCAGCCCTTGTGCCGGCCGTCCTCCCCCGTACCTTCCCTCGCCAGCTCGCCGCCTCTGTGTGCAGGAATCCGCCGAAGAACCCAGCAGCCACCGCCGGCCTCTCTTGCCGATTCCGGCCACCACCAAGCTCTGATCACGAAATCGATAGGTGGGTTCTCTTCCTCTCTTCATGGGCTTCCAAACCTATATAGTATTACTTGTCAATTTTGAGTATTTGTGATTTTGGAAAATTGGGGTTTAGGACCCATTTCAGGTTCCCTTTAAATTTCAGTTTTGGAAGGTGTTCTTGGACGTGTTTGGACATTTTTCACCCTTAGGAACCCTTAATTTATGACTAGTTTTGGAAATTTGAAACAAATTGGAGAAATTGATAGTTTTTGGGTATTGAGGAACTTGATTGTTAGAGGTTTACAAGCCATTTCGGGTTTGCCTTAAAATTTGGATTTGAGGATTGTTCTTAGATAATTTTTGAACAATATTCATCCATATGAAACCCCAATTGAAGTTTAGAATCGAAAAGGTTGTGGATTTTGGAGAAATTGTGGAATTCGATGTTGGTGTCACCACTTTGAGCGGCAACGGCGGTGGTACTGACCACCCCACTGTCATGTTGATTATCTAGCATCAATTTGAATGCCTTTACTAAGTTGGTTATCGATTTTGGTAGGTGGAGGCTGTTCTAGTAGACCAAAGTTTATTTGAGATTGAAATTGGACACTTTTTAGATAACGAAGCTATCATTGAATGATTTTCTTGTTTTAGGTGAGCCACGTGCAGGGTTCATTTCGAGATTTTGGTCTAGTTTGAGATCTTGGGTGTCGTGGGTCAAGCTGAGGATGTTTTGGGAATAGGTTTTAGAGTGTCATAGTTTTAAAGAAGCGATTTCTAACCATAGGGAAGAACGTGAAGTAGTCAGGATGTTGGGTTCCTTGTACACACACATTTTATTGATTGTTGAGATGTGACTAATTGTATGTTATTACTTTTTATTTAGGCGAAACGACCGTGGCTCGTGACGATCCGGCGGAGATCGAAACTAGATTTCCCCAATTCGTGAGTGGACCTTGATCTTAATAAATTATGCTTTACTATGAGATTTCAATCTCTTTGGTTATATTTGAATTGACTTTGAGTTTTAAATCTTAAGTTTTCTTAAATAACCGTTTATGTTAGTCCGATTACCCTTATCTTAGAATCTATAATTTAAGCGATCCAGAAATATTTTCACATGCTTTTATACGTGAATTCATATTGAAAATACCTTTATTTAAAAGGCGTGTTTTAATTTTTACTTAGTTTATGAAAAGATTACATAAATCTTGGATGTTCATCTCATTTAATATTTATGTTTGATTTGGGACATTTGTGATTTGAGGAAATGACACTTTAGGGTTTGGATTATTAAGGAGGGAGTTGAGGGAAAGAAAATGGTTATTCTTTTATTTCAAAAGTAAGTAGAGATTTTAAAGAGTATTTTGAACCTCCTATGTAAATGCATGTACTGATCGGACGAGCCTGCCTGTGTAAAATGCACGGGATTGTGGCCAGGATACGAGCCTGCTCCTACGGAGTGACTTCTCCGTACGAGATTGTGGCCAGGATACGAGCCTGCTTGTGCGGAGTGACATCTCCGTACGAGATTGTGGCCAGGATACGAGCCTTCTCGTGCGGAGTGATCTCTCCGTACGAGATTGTGGCCAGGATATGAGCCTGCTCGTATAAAGTAACCTCTATGTACGAGATTGTGGCCAGGATTTGAGCCTGCCCGAGCGTGGGATTGTGGCCATGACATTGTCTACAGTACGGGTATCAGTATGATGTGACTTTATAAAATTTCTCGAGATTTTCCTTTGTTTGGGTTTTAAGTTGTGAAATCTGATTATTTGACCTATCAGTGTTCTTATATGATATTTTAATTGATATTTTTTATCTAACATATCTTGTGGAAGAAATTCTAAAATTTCTTGTATACTTGGGTTATTCAAATCTTTACGATTGATGGCTTTGTGACGTTTTTCGAAAGATAGGTGAAATGGTTTTTAAATCTGGGGGCTTTTAAAGAAAACTAAATTGTTGGATAAGAAAGAAAGGAGTTGTTTTATTAAATGATTTTTAAAAGAAAAGTTTTAAAGTTATTTTTGTCCACTCACTAGGATTATTTTCTCACGTTTTGGTTTTTTTTTTTTTTAATGTTTTTCCCCAGGTATTAGCGATCGTTGAGGTCGGGTCGTACCACGTTGAGGCAGCAAGTTCCCCAAATGCAGGTCATTAGTATCCTTGAGCTTAATAGTTTCTTCCTTTAGTTAGTGTACCTTAGCTGTAAAGTTAATTTTGTATGCTCTGATAACCCCAAGTTGGGTGAATAACATTATTGGATGTGGATTAGTTATTGGGTTAGAGATTCTTTTTGGTTGTGGTAGAGGCGGCTGAAGCTTTTAGAAGTGTTTTTACAGGTTTCATAAATTTTGGGTTAGTCCATTTTCAGAGGAGGTTCTGCCGAATTTTCGGTAGGATTTTCCTTGATTTTGGATTTCCACAGGACATCTCCGAATTTCAGGGTAGAATTCAGGGGCAGTCCTGTCACATGACACTTCCACGATGATGCCTAGATGCCATGTGGCATAAAAATAATTAAAAAATCTAGAAACATGGTACATCATGCCACATAATTATTTTTAAATTTTTAGATTTTAAAATTTTTTTTATGCCACCTAGCATGACGTGTCATGTTGTCAGACAACGTGACATTCAATCAGCATTATGGGAGTGTCACGTAAGTGCCACATCAGCATTTAACAGATCTCTTAACTGTCATATTAACGAAAGTATGACATTACAAAAAATTAGAAAAATGAAATATGACATTATAAGATTTTAAACATAAAATATTAAATTAAAATTTGAAACTAACTTCAGTTACTAAATTAAAATTAACTCATAAATTTTCTAAACGAAAATGAATCATAATCATTTTATATAATACATGACATTGAGATGATAAAATGCTACGCCACAAAAAGTCTGGTGGTGAGTAAAATGGATATGACATATGAGAGAAAATAAGGCAATAAATAAAGAAAAGAAAAACATCACTAGTTTGAGTTTGGGCCACAACTCACAAGTGGAATATCTAAGCGAAAGATCTCGAGCCTGCCTAAGCCTCTTTTTAGATTCTTGACCGGAGGCTGACACATGGCGGCATGGCGCTGACTAAATCCGCTATTGCCAAATTCACCAAATTTACTAAAATGCCCCTCTCAGAACTTGTGGACATCAAAGCTTTCACCATTCCATAGTCATAACATCGTGGGCCCACCAAGGGCGGGAAGTGGTGATGACGTGGCGAAAAGCGCAGAAAGAGAAAGTCGACCTGAGACTCTCGCTCAACCTTATCTAATCCCTTTTCTAATTTCTATTGTTTTTTTAATGTAATCCACAACTCTTGGCCCACCTTCACGGCTTCAACTTCTCTGCTTAATTCTCTCTCTCGGTCTCTCTGTATTTAAGAGGCTGCAGATGTAAGATATTTTGAACTTCTCTCCAAGCCACAAATATCGTTGAAGAAGATATAAGATATATATATATTTTTTTTTCTGCTGGCAATTTAATATATATATTTTTTCAGATAGTTGTTTCTCCACTTCTTGCTGTACATAAAGTAATGTACTCGCTACGGTTGCAACTGAATGTCCTTAATGAGATGTACTCCTGAATCATATAATATATTACCTATTCATTTTAATTTTCTTAAGGCTAGCCTGATGATTTTCTGACATAAAATCTTTACTATTCTTAAAAAAAAGGGTAGGAATATTTGTATGAAATACAAATATGAGAGTTAAAGATACGTAAGTAATTTTGCATTAGATTCGTTTATCATATTTAATGATCTGAATTTCAAATTTGATTAAAATTGAAGATCGTAGATTTTTTTTTTTTTTAAAGAAAAGAACCAAAAAGATGAAAAAGAAGAAATAATCTGATCACTGTTGTCTTTGTTTTATTTAGTTTACTTCTAAGAATATAAATGAAGAAATTTATACAACTCATTTTATCGAAATATTATGACAAATCTATTTCATCTTCTGTTGATGATATATGAGATGGTTGAATTTCTCGCACAGTCCCGCGTGATTAAAACTGGAAGACAAGACAAGCCAACGCCACGTGTCAAGGGACTCTTTCGACGTGAGCCACAAGATTCCATCCAATTCTCGAGCATTCCATTCACAAGACAAATTAAAAATTTTATTAAGAAAGAAAAAAGAGTAAAAAAAACAAACCAAACACTGCTGCTAACGTGGCAGCACCTGCTTTCTTCTTTTTTTTTTTTTTCTCATCACACACACAGCCCCAATACACTATTGAATACTCCCTTCTCTCTCTTCCTCTTTGTCTATCTCATTTTCTTCAACCTTCTTCTTGTTCTAGTTCTCAGTATTTTCCACTTGGGTGTTAGCTCTTTCTTCTGCCCCAAAGTGATACCCAGTTCTTTTTTTATTCTTCAAGATAAGGAAACGTTTCGAATTTTGAGGTCTGAGAGGTCAAAAGCAATGGAGCTGTGTAATTGAATGAAGGCCTGGCTTCAGGTTGTGATGGTCAAGTTTGGGGAATAAAAATGGGTTGTGTAAATAAGGAAAGTGTAAATTTATGAGTATTTTCTTCTTGTATGATTGTGGGGAAGATATAGACAAGGGTTTGTTTTGGTTTCTTCATGCCAAAGGAGTGAGGAAAAACGGTGTCGTATCACACAGAGTTGAGGAAGAGGTCAATTTTGCATGGTGGGTGGATTAATGATCTCTCCGGCTATGGTTGTTCAAGTATGTATGCACAAATTTCTAAGCTTATATTGCATATATATACTTGCAGCCTCTGTTTTTTAGTGGTTATGTGAAAATTTTGATGGATCACTAAAACTACCATTTCTATTCTGAGATTTAAATAAATTTGAAGGGGAAGATGAGTGTGGATAATTTTTGGCATTTCTTTTTCAAGGGGAAGATATATTAAAAAGACCCTTTTCTGGTTGTGCACAATTATTTCAGAAAAAATTGGAAAATTTAGTGGTGGGTGATGCTGGAAGCAGAAGAGACATTTTTTGAGCGTGTATTGTTTGTGTCTTGGTCATGTTTTGTAGGATCAAAATGGTGGGATTTCACTCGGTGCTGCTGGGGTCCAATTGAAGGATCAGTTCTCTTGTACAAATCACTATGCTCCCAAGGTTTCAATTTTTGCCTTTTTCTTCTTCTCCAATCCTTTCTACTTTTTTTGTTCATTCAAATATTGATTAATTGTTGTCCAATAGGTGAGAAAACCATACACAATCACAAAACAGAGAGAGAGATGGACAGAGGAAGAACATAAGAAATTCCTTGAAGCTTTAAAGCTCTATGGTCGTGCCTGGAGAAAGATAGAAGGTATATATATTTGAAATTAAAGTATAATTAGCAAGATAATAAATGGTTAAGTATGTATCTTGGCTTAGATGCATCTCACATGGTGGGTATGTATCTGATTTAAAGGTTTAAAGTGTTATTATTTGAACATCTGTGAGCAGTTTACTGAAACATTCTGTTTGTATGGCAGAACATATTGGCACCAAGACTGCAGTTCAGATTCGAAGTCATGCTCAAAAATTCTTTTCTAAGGTTTACTGATCTTATTCCATAATATCTGTATCCCATGTATTAAAGTAAGTTAGTTTTAATGACTCAAGGCATGTAAACCATTCTGTAAGGGTTCATGCATTCCTGCATCATGTTGTTCTTACTTCTCAAGTCTGTTGCTCTTGTAGGTTGCTTTTGACACAAATGGCAGCAACGCAAACTCGGTGGAGCCGATTGACATCCCTCCTCCTAGACCAAAGCGGAAACCAATGCGTCCTTACCCCCGTAAACTTGCACACCATCTTCCTAAAGAAACCTCTATTGTAGAGCAGCCAACAAGATCTGCATCTCCAAATTCATCAGTGTCAGAGCAAGAAAACCGATCTCCAACATCAGTATTATCTGTGATTGGCTCAGATACACTGGGTTCCACTGATTCAAATACACCCAGTGGTAGTTTATCCCCTGTTTCATCTGCTGCTGGTTTCCATAGTGGGGGCTTAATTCAGTCCGAGGCCAACCCCTCCTCGATGGAGGAAAGCGGATCTCCATCACCAGCTGCAGCAGAAGGCAGTTCCCTTCCCAATGAGCAATTTTCGATGGTAATATGCTTATTCTTTTGTGTATCTGTCCAATTTTTTTTTTAAAAAGAGAAACCTTTCAAGTGATATTCATAGTGTTCTACTGGTGTTGGTGAAAATGTCCAGAAGCTTGAGTTATTTCCCACGGACGAAGTCTATGAAAATGGAGGTTCGGTTGAGGAGGCATCCGCTCAAAGCCTTAAGCTCTTCGGAAGGACTGTATTCGTCACAGACTCCCACAGACCATCTTCTCCAACTGCGGGAAGTTTTAGCAAATCACTGCCTTCTGATGTGAAAGAGGAGAAACCTGTGCAAATATCAAAACCCTGGAACTTTATGTCTATGGAATCTGCATCTAATAATTTGCCCTATGGAGTACATAGATTCTTCCATTTCATGCAATTTGAGAATCAGAACTCAAATCTCATAGAATCTGGTTCTGCCAATCCTGTACCATGGTGGAACTTGTGTGCAGATTCACCATTTCCTTTCATTCCATTCAATAAGCACCAGCCAGTAAAGGCACATTTTGATTGTAATCTTGGAGATCCACATGATAAAGAAGTCCAGAAGGAAGGGTCTTGGACTGGTTCAGATGATGGATCAGTCAGTGATGAGGATCAAAATGGTGACAAATGTCTAGATGTTGAGATGCAAGGTCATCAACATAGTTCTGAAAAAGACCAAGAGCCAAATTCGGTTTTCCAATTTAAGGCAAGTGCAAACTCAGCCTTCTCTGAATTAAAAGCAAGCCCTGAAAAGTGTAGGAAAGGTTTTGTCCCATATAAAAGATGTATGGCAGAGAGAGAGGTCCAATCCTCAATAATAACAAGTGACAGGGATGGGAAAAGAGTCCACCTTTGCTTATAGTGTCCCACTATTGAGGTTGCCTGTACAAATTTCCTTCTGTTAGTCAAGAGGTTCTTTTTCACAGCACAAGGGACCTGTTTGGATGCAGTTTAGTTTAAGACTGTAATGGTTCTGGCTGCTGGATGACTCGGAATGAGAGAAACCGTCGTAGCTTTTCCGAGCCTTGCAAATTCTAGTCTCATAGTGTTCTGTTTTGACCTCCAACTATTTAAACCTGCAACTTCGGCATTTCTTGTATGCCTCATTTCCCCTTGTTTTGCTTTTCCCCCTATTCCTGGTACTAGCTTTTGTATTCCTTCCTATTCTTTTGCTTCTTTGTAAATGTGAATTCCTAAGTCTCAATGTTAAAATGTATGCGTTGATTAAAATCATCATTCCTGTTTTAGGTTTTATGAGCATTTAACACTACACGTGGTATGACTTAAACCATATATGTGTATTTTTTTATTATACTTCCAACTCAAGAATTAAAACTAATTAGTTAGAGTATTCAACTCAAAAGTCAAAACAAGTCAAAACAATTCGGTTCAGCGTGGAGAGCCTCAAGACATTATGTATTGTAAGTGTGATTTTACATTTTCCAAGTGAGAGTATATTTTTGCACGTGAACAATTTATATTAAATGATGTTATATATTGCAAGTGTTATAAAATAAAGGGATATAAAGAGAAAACAAGAGAGAATAGAGAAGTAGAGAATTCAGAGTGTCTTTTTCATTCCACAAGGCCTCTATTTATAGGCTCTTGGTAACTAGAGATAAGCCTTTTACATTGAATTAGACTCATCTCAATTATCTATACAATTTGCTATAGATAAATACTAGAGATAAATATTAAACATGATAATTGATAGCCACATAAATAATGATATTTACAACACTCCTTATTGGATGTCCATTGAATATGATAATTGCCTCATTAAAAACCTTACTAGCCAAAACTCTATGGGAACAAGACTAACTAAGGAAAAAAGTACAATCTTCATGTGTTTCTGATAGTTATGGCGAGCGCGCGACACTGCCTCATTAAAACTTTGTCAGAAAAACCTAATGGGACAAAAACCTTGGACGAAAGAAAAAGAGTACAATGCTTGATGACACGCTCCCCCTGATGCTGATATATTTCTCCAATCAGTGAAGGTTGCCTTGTTAAAACCTTACTTGAAAAACCCAATTGGACAAAACCAAAGCAAAGGAAAAAGAGTGCAACTTTTGTAATATTACTGATACAATGTTAGATGCATTTGCCTCATTAAAACCTTGCTAGGAAAAACCCGGTGGGACAAAAACCTAGTCGAAGGGAAAAGAGTAGAACACGCAAAATGGTTGAATGCTCCCCCTGATAACAACAAACTTTAATTTGACTAGCTCAATAATCTAACAAATAATGATATCACATATGCCATCTTCTAGAGAGTGTAGTTTGGCAATGCTTGTATCAACATGACTTCCATACTTTTAGGGGATACATGCTTGTTATCATTTGTTGAAATCTTGTTGAGGTTAGAGCAATACTAACAAATATAAATCCACTAAATAAAGTGGTTAGAAACAATTCTCTCTAAAAAGAGATAATTCCACTAGTACTGTACTCGATCTGCAGCTCAAGACACTATTTTCATTTCCCAAGGTCATTTATATCAAATCCAATATTCAAGCATTCAATAATCTTATGAGCTCTTCATGAGCCTCAATTAATTCATAACTTCTTTCAAAAGTTTGAATATGTTACAACAATTTTCGAATTCAGATTCTAATCTAAGTACTCAATGAGGCAATTTTGACCATATTCATAGTGTTAAATTTACTAAATTTGTTAAAATGCGGTTGCATCTACAACAGGAGAATATATAACCACAATCTCATGTTTCTTTAGAGAAACCTTGTGCTATTATAAATAGTGATTTCATTCACTTTATGTCAAACACTCTATAACCTTTAGGGTTAACATCTTTGGTTTTTGAACTATAGGTTCTCATTATTTCACATTTATAATGATGTTCAATTCTACTGGAATTGCCTCTTTCCAGTTTGGCCAATCATTTAATTTTGTCGACATTTATAGTAAATGTGGTTCCACATTATTATAGCCCATGATGATTTTTATGATGATTTTTAGTAACTACTATAAACAAAATATATCATCATTATATCAACGATCTCACAATTCTCATTTGCATGCATTAGATATAAATATATATATATATATCTTTGTAATTGGTACACATGTCTCTTCAGGGGCTTTTATAGTCTCTTCAGGGACTGTCATCTCTTCTAGGATAATTTGTGTACAGAATGTGGATCTTTAAATTTAATTAATTGGGCTTGTGTGGACCATTTCATATACTCTCCACTTCTGGGGAGCTAAACTTTGGAACCTATAGATTTGTTACGCTTCAGGCGTGCAATAAACCATTTTCCGCCAAATTGATGGACTACCATGTTAGGACATCAATCCATATTGACATATATAAAACTTCCATATGTGACTTTGCAGTTTTGTTGTAGTTTCGTTGTATATATATGCATCTAGCTTTCAAATATATGCATTCACTAGATTTGCATTATCATTCATATCTCATTCTCATATTGAATGGTTTGAAAAAGACTAATATATGCATATTATGCTATTTCACGCCGTTCTTCAAGAACGGTCATTTCTCCCCTTAACGGCCGGAAAATTTTCATAAGTGCATATATAAAAATCAATAGAGTGAGTGTTATACAAACTCAATTGCTTATATAAGTTCAGGTTATATAAAGACGAAACATAATCAGGTTTGCAATGCACATGTAGTTATATGAAACTTCTAGTTTCAAATAATTCTTCGACATCTAACTTCAAGTTATAATAAGAATCAATAAATTAATTATGAACAACTATGAACATATATGCTAATATGTTCTAAATTGAAGCTATGAAACTTTCAAGTTCATTAAAAGCCATGAAACTTCAAGTTTGTATACAAAATATAAGCAGAACTTCGGGTTCTTAAATCTTGTTAAAGTATAGAACTACAATCTCATATGATAAAGGTTTTCTGCTTAATCTAAACTTAATCAAGAACTTCAGGTTCATAAGAAAAATTATGGAGTTTTGAAAAATTTGGGTTCTAAATCATGTAATGATAGATCAAAGAATTTTTTGTTCAATTTGATTCTATAACATAGCGCATGAAAATCAAGGAACTTCAGGTTCTGACTTGATTAAGTAATACACATTGAACTACAAATTTTAATCAATCATAAGAACATTAGGTTCTATCGCACCTCTAATTTTCATCCATTTCTAATAAAGAAACAAATAGTCAAAGAACTTCAGGTTCTTATTTGACTGTTTAATGTAGAACTACATGTTCTGATCCTATTTTTAATGTACTTCAAATTTCTCAGGTTTTAAGTAAAACCAAGGAATAAGGAACTTCACGTTGTATGCGTTAGAATATCAATTTCTTTATAAGTTTGATCTCTCCATTCTGTGATAGGAGACATAAATACAGTATACATCAAAGATTTAGAACTTCAGGTTCTATATAAAGAAAATGATATAGCCAACTAGTGTACATAATGAAAAGAATTAATTAACAATGTACAACATCTAATATTTATAGATCTGAACTTCTGGTTTAATCAATATTGGCAAAATACAGATAATATGTTCTCATGTATTCAAAACCTCAAATTTGGAGTAGGTTAGAACTTCGGGTTCTAAATATTTGCTCCTCAAAAGTCATAACATGAACATCATGTCCACATTAATATATTTCTGGAACTTCAAGTTCCAAAATCAAAACATGGGCATAAATTTAATTTAAAACTTCCGAGTCTAAAATGTTCGAGCATTGAACTTCAAATTCATATGTAGACTTCAAGTTCTTATTTTCTTTATGTCTGTACTATGTTAGAACTTCTGGTTCTTAACAAGATTCATATATTTTGAACTTCATGCCAAAATAATTTGCTCAAAACTTCAAGGTTGAGGCTATAGTAATTAAAATTTCAAGTTCAAAATGATATCTATACTTGAAGCTTCAGGTTCGATGTTTAGGACAACAGGTCCATAAAAAGAATAATGCATAGTTAAGAATTAAAATAAGGAAATAAATAGAACGATTAAATTAAAGCAGAAATTGTAAAACATTGCATTAAAATAGACTATGGAAACTTCTGGTTCCAATAAAATGAATCAACAAACTTCAGGTCATGATTTGTATATAGAGATTGAAAACTTTAGGTTCTCATTTAGTTACACGATTGGATAAGGATTGAAGAACTTCGAGTCTTTATTATATATAATAAAAACAAGACACTTCAAGATTATGATTTGATCACATGATAAGAACTAAAGAACTTAGGGTCTTCATAAAAATAGAAGAACTTCAAATCTTCGTATAATTATATGATTAATCAAAATCAAGGAGCTTCAGGTCCTAATATAATATATGATAATCATTGTGTATATCATATATAAAGCAAAAACGAGTGCATAGCAATATCAAGACATCAATGATTGAATATGTAATATTTGCATTATCATCGAACGTGTACTTAATTGCATATGGTTCCAATATTGACCAATCATCATGAAACTTCAGGTTTCGATTGTATCGGGAAATTTCAGGTTTCGATTGGATCATATGATAAGGAACTTCAGACCCTTATAATAATTAAGGTCAAAGAACTTCAAATCTTTATAATGTTGAGAATAAGGAACTTCATGTCCTTATCTCATTTATGTGTAAATAAATAATATAGAATGGATAGTGGAACATAAACATAATTAAAATAATACTGACATTAAAATTGCATAAGAAAATTCATATAATATAATCATATTAATTATGAAACTTCAGGTTCATAATATTATGATCCATAAACTGTAGGTTCATCAATTTTGATATATTCAAAACTTCGGGTTCGAAATTTTGATACCCATTAGAACTATATAGTTTTCAAAATAGGTATTGGAAACTTAAAACCTTTGTATACATCAAGGAATTTCAGGTTCTTGTATATGGGTCAAGGAACTTCAGGTCCTTATAATGGTCAAGGAACTTCAAGTCCTTGTATGTTAAGTAATAAGGAACTTCAGGTTCTTATCTTATTTAATTGTATAACATACAATTGAGAAACTTCAGGCCCTCCTTTTATTATTAGGAATTTAGGAACATATAGCGCTCATTTGATTGTACAAAAAACGGAAGCACTTTGGCCCTTATCTAGGCCCTCAATTTAATTTGATGATCAAAGAACTTCTGGTCTTGATCACTTTTGTGATAATTAAGGATCTTTTGGCCCATAATTAATTTTATGAAAATTAAGGATCTTCTAGCCCTTAATTAAATTTATGAGAATTAAGGATCTTCTAGCCCTTAATTAAATTTATGAGAATTAAGGATCAAGCAAAAATCAATTATGATAACCTTATATAGTTGGTAAAAAACATAATAACATAATAAGGTATCTGATTAATCAAATAGAAAAAGGTAGTGCTCATCAATCTGAAAAGCTATTATATGAATTGTGAGTATCAAATAAAAATTATATATAAGCTTATGCCTCGTATAAAAAGTACTGCACATAAATTATATCAAATTAGCAAAACACAATTGTAATCGGTTGGCATGATAATATATATAACTTCCTTTTTATGATGCACCTATATATATATATTAAGTTGCAGTAGTTTATTTTAAGAGATGATCTAGAACAATTGAATCATAAAGCATATGTTATGCTATATCGAAAAACGCGAATGCCTTACAAGTGTATCAATATGGCTAGATATGCGGTTCAAAGATTGTATAGTAGCAAACATGCAGTAAAGATGTGTGATTGAAACAATGAAAAGAACAAATATGCAATCAGCAATAAAATTACGGTAGCAAAACGAAAGATCACGATGATTGCCAATGATGAATAAATTCTCACCGAAAATTTGTTCGTTAGCCCAGAATCAGAGAAGCTTCGTGCTGATAACGTGTTATAAAATAAAGGGATATAAAGAGAAAACAAGAGAGAATAGAGAAGTAGGGAGAATTCAGAGTGTCTTTTTCATTCACATAAGGCCTCTATTTACCAGGGATAAGCCTTTTACATTGAATTGGACTGCTCTCAATTATCTATACAGTTTGCTATAGATAAATACTAGAGATAAATATTAAACATGATAATGGACAGCCACATAAATAATGATATTTACAACAATAAGTAAGATTTTACATTTCAAATGATAATTATAGAGTTATAAATAATAAATAAAATAGTTAACTTGGACTATTCGAAATGGGACTCTTAATGGGCTAAAGTTTATCTGGTTTATCACACCCCACAAGCTGAGAGGGCAGGATCGCATATTAGCAAATTTCAAGTCTTAATAACATTCTAACCCCAACAACAAGCTAAACTCTAAACTTTTCTCTTAACACACAATTCAAGCCTAGCATTCTTTTAAACCTTGTGCTCTGATACCAACTTGTCTCGCCCCAATCCTTGATTAAGAACTAATTACAAATTAAGGTGTGAATCACACTCTAATTATAGAATTAACTTCTATAACTATAATATGACTGAGAATAATAAAATAAAAGAAGAAACTATATACTATTAACATACCACATTGAATTCAAGCTTAGTTTACAACACACAACCTGTATCAGTAACTTAAGTTTAACAGAACTTTCAAAATAAAAAGAAACTAAACTTCAAAGTCTGTTCACACTTATTTACACAAACTTCTTCTTCTTACTTCTTTTAAGGGTTCTGATCTTTAGAATTTGAACCTACAAAGTCTCTAAGGGGGTGAGCTTTAACCAATGGCTCAGTAGGGACATTCAACCTTATCAAACAAAAATTAATTATATTGAATCTCAATGAATCATACAACATGAAGCACATAATATATATATTTAATAATATTCTAGGTGCATGAATGATATGCTACACTTCCTTAATAATCTCTTAAAAAAAAAAAATTAAATTGCAATTCATCCTAACTTCGGTTTCTGCCGAAGGTCCCAATGCACTTTGGGGATGTTAGATCGTTTCATCAGTCTCTGGTGAAGGGGCTTCACACCCCGTGCACTCTATAAATTTAAATTAGCTCTCAATCCCTACTCACCTCTGTAACTCCATTCTCAATGAATCATGCTTCACTTTCAAATAAATGTTACATTCAAATAAATGCACATAATTATATATAATAATTAACTAATTCATATCATGCTCAAATAATTCAAATAATTCAAATAATTCATATAAGTCACATATTAGCACACATATTGCATTTTTCAACAAACATTCAATAAAATCAAATTTTTGTAGTTTAAAGTTCCCCATATCCCCCTACCTCGAATACGAGCTTAATCCGCCGCTAGAAATAGCCTCGTGTCTCTGGGTCGTTCTCCGAACCTAATCTCGTACAAGAAAATCACAATTAATTACGGAATAAAAGTCGCTCACTCTCTAATTCTAGTGTGTGTAGTGAAAACACTAAGTTAAGGGTCTTGGATCGCAAAACAGAGGCCATCATCGAACTCGGAATCGAAATTGCAGTGGAGAGGAACATTTCCCGGTCACCGAAGCCGCCACACGCCGCCGCATGCTCCGGTGGTGCGACTGGTGGTCCGGTGGTACTGTTCATCTTCAACCTCCAGCTGCCACTTTTTTTCTCCAGAATTTCCTTATTTTTTCTCAACTTTGGTATGTTGTTTACCCTATCAAATGACCTCCAAATTAAGCAAACTTATACTCGTTTTAAAGCTCTGTAACTTTTCTTTACAACCAAACAAAGAAAACGAATCTCTACAACTCAAGTTATAAGGCCACAAAGTAGGCTACCAGAACACTGTCCAAAATTTCCAGAAAAATGGCAAATTTCCAAAATTTAACCAAACTCATTTCTCTTCAATTCTCACCATCCAAATCGATTTATAAAGCTAGGAAATGATAAATTATAACTTCAACTTCAACCAAAATCAAAGGAAACACAATCAAATAGATTTAAAATTTAAAAATTCAAAACTGAAAAATTGCTCTTCACACACAATCCGAAAACTCATTTACTTCTCCTTCAAACTCTTGGTTGTTTGTGATCTTATAGACAACTCTAACAATCAAATAAACCTCACCAAAACAGACTTCACAACTAAATTTCGAAATCCTAAAAATAGAGGAATCATAAACATGGAGTTTACCTTCTTCTTTCTCTTTCTTTCCTTCCCTCTCTGTCTGGTTTTCCTTTCTTTTCGCTTCTTCTCCTCTTCTCTTTCCCTCTTGGTTTCTCTTCTACTCTTTCTCTCATAGTTTCTCTTCTTCCTCTCTCTTTCGGGTCGTCTGGGTTCTAGGGCTTTGCTGTTTTTTTTTTTTTTTCTCTCGGTTTGTCTTCTTTCTTTCTCTCTCAGGTAGGTTGCAAGTTTTAAGACTTTGTTGGGTTTGATTATCAAACCCAGCATATAACTCACACACACACACACACACACACTTCACCGCCACACCACCGCTTAAAAAACACACCATACTTCACACACTTCACTAAACTGTCCAGCCACCTCTTAATAAGCCAATCAAAGACCAAATTTTTAAAACAATAAAGAAAGACAGAGAAGTGTAGAAGCTGCTGGGTTTTTTTTTAAATAACTAGCCATTTTTTTAAAAAAATAAACATAAATATAAATATAAATATAACTAATTAAATAAAACTATTAACAAATTTAACAAAACTAGGTTATTACAGCATTAGTGCTGATACCCGAGAGGCATAGAGACGGCCCGATTCTGCAGGAGCCTGTGCGTAAGATGGAGCGCTGCGACTTCAACCGATGCCACGGGATCCGAAACAGAATATCTTAGGGCCCTTCTCGTACACCAACGACATTCAAAATGAAATAAATGACAATTAAAGAAATAAATGAAAATTACAAAATTGCCCAAACATCGGAAAAAATAAAATTAAACGCTAATTCGGCCTCGTTAAAAGCCATATTTGACAAAAATCTGCCTTACCTCACCACCTGTGGCTTCGTCGTCCGTCCTACGCGCGCCCCCTCTGTCCTGAGTATAAAATAAAGAAATAGGCGACAGTTTGGAAGCGAAAACGCAAAAAAGATAAGGGTGCAACACGAGGACTTCCCAGGAGGTCACCCATCCTAGTACTACTTTCGCCTAGGCATGCTTCACTACGGAGTTATCATGGGATCCGGTGCATTAGTGCTGGTATGATCGCACCCGTAAATTTATGCGTTGTCACCGTATATAAAGGTTTCTGCCATGCTGCGAGAGGCATAGAGACGGCCCAATTTTGAAGGAGCCTGTGCGTAAGATGGAGCGTCACCACTTCGACCAATGCCGTGGGATCCGAAACAAAATATCTTAGGGCCGTTTTCGTACGCCAACGACCTTCAGAAAGAAATAAATGACAATTAAAGCAATAAATGAAAATTACAAAATTGCCCAAACATCAAGAAAAAAAATAATATTTAAACGCTAATTCGGCCTAGTAAACGGTCTTATTTGACCAAAATCTGCCTTACCTCACAGTCTGTGGCTTCGTCGTCCGTCCTACGCGCGCCCCCTCCGCCTTGAGGATAAAATAAAGAAACAGGTGACAGCTTAGAAGCGAAAATGCAAAAAAAATAGGGGTGCAACACGAGGACTTCCATGGAGGTCACCCATCCTAGTACTACTCTCGCCCGAAGCCGCTTGGCTGCGAAGTTCTGATGGGATCCGGTGCATTAGTGTTGGTATGATCTCACCCGTAAGTTTATGCGTCGTCACCGGATATAGTTCGTACTAGGAGATCACCCGTCCTAGTACTACTTTAACCCAAGCACGCTTAACTGCAGAGTTCTGATGGGATCCAAAGCATTAGTGCTGGTATGATTGCACCCGTAAGTTTATGCGTCGTCACCATATATAAAGATTTGCACCATGCCGCGAGAGGCATAGAGACGGCCCGAGTTTGTAGAAGCGTGTGCGTAAGATGGAGCGCCGCGACTTCAACCGATGCTTCAAAAAGAAATAACTAACAATTAAAGCAATAAATGAAAATCACAAAATTGCCAAACATCGGAAAAAAAAAAAAATTTAAACGCTAATTCGGCCTAGTAAACGGTCTTATTTGACCAAAATCCTCCTTACCTCACCGCCTGTTGCTTCGTCATCCGTCTTACTCGCGTCCCTTCCGCCTTGAGGATAAAATAATGAAACAGGCGACAGCGTGGAAGCGAAAACACAAAAAAAAAATAGGGGTGCAACACGAGGACTTCAAAGGAGGTCACCTGTCCTAGTACTACTCTCGCCCAAGCACGCTTAGTTGCAAAGTTCTGATAAGATTCGGTGCATTAGTGCTGGTATGATCGCACCCGTAAGTTTATGCGTCGTCAACGTATATATAGGTTTCCGCCATGCCGCGAGAGGCAAAGAGACGGCTTGATTCTGCAGGAACCTATGCGTAACATGGAGCGCCGCGACTTCGACTGATGTCGTGGCATCCGAAACAGAATATCTTAGGGCCGTTTTCTCACGCTAACGACCTCCAGAAAGAAATAACTGACAATTAAAGTAATAAATTAAAATTACGAAATTGCCCAAACATCGGGAAAAAAAAAAATTTAAACTCTAATTTGGCCTAGTAAACAGCCTTATTTGACCAAAATCAGCCTACCTCATCGCCTATGGCTTCGTCGTCCTTCCTACGCGCGCTCCCACTGCCCTGAGAATAAAATAAAGAAACAGGCGACATCTTGTAAGCGAAAACGCAAAAAAGATAGAGTTGCAACACGACGACTTCCTAGGTGGTCACCTGTAACGACCCGACCCAAATTTTCACTAGAAATTTAAATTTTTATTTAACTATGTTTTTAAGAGGTTTATAAAAGATGTTGGATTGTATTTTAAAGATTTTGAGATTTATTTGAAAAATAAAAAGGGTTTTGATTTAAATATTTATTTTTGTTTTAAGTTGGGGTTGACCCAAAGTTGACTTTTAAAATAAATGGGCTTTTGATTTTGACTTTGGGTCCGTTAGATAGGTCTCGAGTCCACGAGTTCGTAGACAAGCGGCACGCGTCAATCGGAGTAACAGTTTGAAAGTTATGGGCGTTTGAAGCAAGGGGCAATTTCGTAAAATGGACAAATTGGGTTTAAAAATCAGATTTTTTTTTAAATTTTCTCTCTCTCTCTAGAACCTTCTCTCTCCCTTTCTATTTCTCATTCCCGCACTCTCTCTCTCTCTCTGTCTCTCTCTCTCTCTCTCTCTCTCTCTCTCTCTCTCTCTCTTGGTTTCCTCTCCCCCGCACCCTCTCCCCTGCGCCCACGACCCCAGCAACCCCCACTCACCATCGCTGGTCATTGTTTCGGCGACCTCTGGCACCGGTGAGCCTCCCCCGACGCCGATCAGCTCAGCCCGGCCCTCCTCCAGCCAGCCCAGCCCAGCCGCGCGCACAGAAAACCCAGAAAACCAGCAGCTTGGCTCGCCTTTGTCTCGTTGGATTCTGACCAATTTCCAGCGCCAATCACCTCCATCTTAGGTGAGTTTTATTCCTCTTCTATTGTGCTTTCCCTCCATTTCGTTTTGTAGTGTAAAAACCTTGGATTTAGACACTTGAAATTTTTGGATTTTAGAGCCATTTCGGATTTCCTTTGGGTTTCGAATTCAGGGTCGTTATTGGTGTTGGTTTTGGACAAATTTCATCCCTAGGAACCCCAATTGATGTTTAGAATTGAAAAATATAAGTAGATTTTAGGAAATAAGGTATTTTAGCTAAATTTGGTCTTGGAGCCGCCACTTTGGGCGGCAATCGCAGTGGTCTCAAACACCCACTGTCATCTCTTGAAGTGTAGGATCATTTAGAGCCGTTGTTGAGTTGGTTGTTGATCTTGGGTAGGTTGGAAGTGATTGGGGAAATCGAAAAGTGTTTCGGACCTTAATTGGAGACTAATTTTACGGTTTTGTTGTGCATTTTATAGGTGAGATGACCGTGGTTCGTGACGATCCGGCGGAGGATCGAAGCTAGGGCTATCACTGTGAGTGGACTTTTGTTTTAAAAACATTTTATTTACTTTATGATTGAATTTATTTGCTTATTCCGAGTTTTATTTGAGTATGGTTTGAGTTTAAATAATTTGGGGTTGAATTTGTTATAAGTGATTATGATTTTCAAAGTTTACATTTCCATTTGTTTGACTAATGTTCTTACTTTAAGTTTTATTAAATGATTTTTCATACGAGATTGACGAATAAATGTGGTTTTAAGAGTAGATAGAGATATACGATTTCAAACGTGATTTTTACAAGAATTTATTGAAAGGAAATTGATTTCAAAGTTTTGAGAAAGCCTTGAGTTGATAGCAAAAGGTGTGATAATCTCATTGGGACTTTTCATTTTTAAGAAATTATTTTGCGTGGCATTGAGATTGGTTTTCAAACCACCTTTGCAGTACCCTCCAGGTTTCAGATTTAATAGGTCTTTGGGACCCATCACGATGCACATATAGGCTTTGGGCCGTGTGTCGGGATGCTTCGCCCTTTGGGGGCCGCTCTGCGTGCACGTATGACCAGGTTTGCCTGCACGTGTTGATTTTATTCACACGTGTGTATGGCCAGGATATTGCCTGCACGTGTTGGATTTCACTCCACGCGTGTGTATGGCCAGGATATTGCCTGCCTGTGCGATGCAGGAATTCCGCACAGGTGTATGGCCAGGATTATTCAGGGTATATAGCATGGTGGAAAATGAAATTTGTATTTTCAAGAGTTTAAGTATGGATTTTAAGCGAGAACCTACTTTTCGAGTTTTATAATGATTTTGATTTTATTATTACTATGACTGGTTATTTAGATGGGTGGCTTTTGAGAAATGAGTTTTGATTTATCTTTGCTTTAAGTCTCATTAGTTTTATAACTCTCTTAAAGTTTGGAAATGATTTTAAAACTGGGGGATTTCAGAGAGTAAAGTGAGGTCTTAGTGCTAAATGGGGTTTTGAAAGATTTCCTGAAACAAGAAGTTTACTTTTATTTTCGTTTTCACTAAACTGTCCACTCGCTGAGTTTGTCTCACGGTTTGTTTTGTTTTGTCTTAAATTGTCCCCCCAGGTAGTAGATTTGGTGGAGGTCGAGCCAAACACGTCGAGGCAGTTACATCCATCTCTCAAGTCGGACCATGTAGGCGCCAATTAATATTCTTGTAAAAATTGCTTGTATTAGGATAGTGGCTCTGATGATCACACTTAAAATTCTTAGATGGTTTTTCTTTAGAATTGTTGGGTCTGAGACCCTATTTGGTTGTGGTAGAGGTGGTTGATATGTTAGAAGTGCTTTTTAACAGGTTTGGAATTTCTGGGTTAGTCCAATTTCAGGGGAGGTTTTGCCGAATTTTCGGTAGGATTTTCCTTGAATTTGGATTCCCGCAGGACCTCTCCGGGTTTCAGGGTGGAATCCGGGGGCGGTCCTGTCATCACCCATCCTAGTACTACTCTCGCCCAAGCACGTCTAACTGCAAGGTTCTAATGGGGATCCAGTGCATTAGTGGTGGTATGATCGTACCCGTATGTTTATACGTCGTCACCTTATATAAAGGTTTTCGTCATGCCACAAGAGGCATAGATACGGCCCGATTCTATAAGAGCTTGTGCGTAAGATGGAGCGCTGCGACTTCGACCGATGTCGTGGGATCCGAAACAGAATATCTTAGGGCCGTTTTGTATGCCAACGACCTTCATAAATAAATAAATGACAATTAAAGTAATAAATGAAAATTACAAAATTGCCCAAACATTAGAAAAAATAAAATAAAAATTTAAGGGTAAATTACACAAAAGTACCTCAACTAACCACCCTATTTCACTTGAGTACCCCAATAAAAAAAAGTTGCTCGTAGGTACCTCAATTACTGATTTTGCACACCAAGGTACCTACATCAACTTTTCCGTCAGGCCTGCCGTTAATTGCTTACGTGGCACACTGACATACCCTTAGAAACATGCCACGTGGACAAAAAAATAATAAAAAATAAAATAAATTTCAAAAAATGAACTAATTACTTAAAAAAACAAAAAAATTTAAAAACTCAAAAAAAAAAAAAAAATTGAGTTTCAAGGGCTAGCTTGCAGCCTCCCTCCACCTCCCACCCCTCCCTCCGAGGTGAGTGGGTGGTCAAATGGGTCGGCGGCGTGGTGGGTGGATCGGCGGCAGGGTAGCTGGGGTCGGAGGGGTGGATGGTTGGGTTGAGTGGGTCTCGGAGGGAGGGGTGGGAAGCGGAGGGAGGTTGGGAGCTAGCCCCTGCAACTCCATTTTTTTTGTTTTTTGTTTTTTTGAGTTTTTAATTTTTAATTTTTTTTGTTTTTTTAAATAATTAGTTCATTTTTAAAATTTTATTTTATTTTTTATTATTTTATTTGTCCACGTGACATGTTTCTAAAGGTATGTCAGTGTGCCACGTAGTCAATTAATGCCAGGCCTGACGGAAAAGTTGACGGAGGTACCTGGATGTGCAAAATCAGTAATTGAGGTACCTATGAGCAACTTTTTTTTATTGGGGTACTCAAGTGAAATAGAGTGGTTAGTTGAGGTACTTTTGTGTAATTTGCCCAAAATTTAAACACTAATTCGACCTAGGAAACGGCCTTATTTGACCAAAATCTGGCTTACCTCATCGCCGGTGGCTTCGTCGTCCGTCCTCAGGATAAAATAAAGAAACAGGCAACAGCTTGGAAGCGAAAACGCAAAAAAGATAGGGGTGCAACACGAGGACTTCCCAGGAGGTCACCCATCCTAGTACTACTATCGCCCAAGGGCGCTTGACTGCGGAGTTTTGATGGGATTCGGTGCATTAGTGATGGTATGATCGCACCCGTATGTGTATGCGTCGTCAACGTATATATAGGTTTCCGCCATGCCGCGAGAGGCATAGAGATGACCCGATTCTGCAGGAACCTGTGCGTAACGTGGAGCGCCGCGACTTCGACTGATGTCGTGGGATCTGAAACAGAATATCTTAGTGCCGTTTTCGCACGCCAACGACCTTCAGACAAAAATAAATGACAATTAAAACAGTAAATGAAAATTACGAAATTGCCCAAACATCGGAAAAAAAAAATTATATGCTAATTCGGCCTAGTAAACGACCTTATTTGACCAAAATCCGCCTTACCTCACCTCATGTGGCTTCGTCATTCGTCCTACACGCGCCCTCTCCACCCTGAGAAGAAAATAAAGAAACAGGCAACAGCTTGGAAGCGAAAACGCAGAAAAGATAGGGGTGCAACATGAGGACTTCTCAAGAGGTCACCCATCCTAGTACTACTCTCACCCAAGCACGCTTAAATACAGAGTTCTGATGGGATTCG
This sequence comes from Dryas drummondii, assembly GCA_003254865.1. Classification (NCBI taxonomy): domain Eukaryota; kingdom Viridiplantae; phylum Streptophyta; class Magnoliopsida; order Rosales; family Rosaceae; genus Dryas; species Dryas drummondii. Next base: position 608,055 of record QANW01003946.1, read on the forward strand.
TTGCATTAGTGCTGGTATGATCGCACCCGTAAGTTTATGCGACGTTACCGTATATAATGGTTTCCCCTATGCTGAGAGACGCATAAAGACGGCCCGATTCTGCAAGAGCCTGTGCGTAAGATGGAGCACTGCGACTTCGACCGATGCCATGGAATCTGAAACAGAATATCTTAGGGCCGTTTTTGTACGCCAATGACCTTCAAAAAGAAATAAATGACAATTAAATCAATAAATAAAAATTACAAAATTGCCCAAATATCGGGAAAAAAAAAAATTTAAACTCTAATTCGGCCTAGTAAACGGCCTTATTTGACCAAAATCTGCCTTGTTTTCTCCTCTTTGCTCTTCAAACCTATAAAAATACAAAATAAAATTGAAACGAACTAAAAACACAACAAGAATCCAAGAACAAGAATATAAAAGTATATAAAATAATGATTAGATCAAATACCCCCAAACTTGAACTTTGCTTGTCCTCAAGCAACAAAACAAAATAAAACTCTAGCTAAACCAAAGGATACAAAGGTAAGCAACAACTTCCCAATCATTTTACTCAAAGAAACAATGGAATGGTATGGCTTCTAAAGAATTCAATCAATCAATATGTCCATTTCAATAGACCAACAAGAATTAGCAAAATTATAGGCATTATCAATATGCTAGATATATTGCATAAAATTCATGCTAAAGTGGTGTGTGTGCATAGCCACTATCAATACAACCTTCAGTTTCAGATTCCACATAGACTAAATCACCATATGCAATCAAGCTTTGACTTCAATTCTCACCATGGATAAATCACTCAGAACAAAAGTCACTCAGAATATGGCTAATAGATAACACTCAATGTATATGTGAGTAGGAGTATATGTAAACAAATGCAAATAAACTCACATATACTTACACATGAAGAACGGGATAGTCAAGAAAAATAAATATATCGATCTCATGGAAGGAATGCCATATACATGAAGACATAGAATCAAACACCATAGTTCCTTCTTCATCTATTCTCCACATTTTAATCACACTACACCTAAGAGCAAATAGACTTCACATAAAATATTAATGAAGCTAAGAACAAAGCCAACCAACCAGAATAAAGTTGCCCAAATCTGCATATGCACAAAGACTCCTCATGAATCACCAATAGGACTAAGAACAAGATTAAACCAAAGAAAAATAGCAATGACATGCCGTACACATATATGCTTCAAGTTGCCATGCTTCTCAAAAATTCTACTTAACAAAGTCAATCCGTACTCTTTTGTTTCAATATATCAATGCAAATGCTTTCCTTTTACATACCTCCACCCATGTTCTTTTTCTCTTCTTTCTTATTATTTCATCATTTGTTTTTTTAATAGGAAATGGGCTTAAGATTGGGCTCAGTTAGAATCATTTAGAAAGAGTTTAAGACTAGGATTATTTTGAAAACCCAGTAACACTTATACTTCAATACAACCCAAACTCCAATATGCATAATTCTGCAACTTCCAAACTGCATCAGGTTGTAGTTTTTGTTTATTGACTTTTTTTTTTTTTTCTATATATTCACTGCCACTTTCTTCTCTTTTGGAAATCATCTCCACCCAGCCATAATCATACACAAATCCTCTTACATTGAAGCTTGTAAATTTGACAACGACACTTGCAGATAACATCCAAAACCACATTCAAACAGGCAAAGAAAATAATCAAGTCCCAATCTAAAAACAAGGCTGCAACTCCATGTCACTACTCTACTTATTAACAATAATCACAAACCTCAACAGCTGCAAATCTCAACTCAAAGAAAGAACACTCATTACTACTGCCTTGTGCACACTCTATGACTCTTTGTTTTCAAATATAGCCCCACTATCATACCATCAAGCTGCCTATATTATTCCTAAGTTTCATGTGGTTATTATATGTCTCAAATAGACTTAGAAGGAAGTTCTAGTGAGATGATTCAGAATAATATTGTTTCTAGTATATGACCAAAGCAAAGCATAATGAGATAATAAGAAAAAGAATGCATAGCTGAAATGAAAACATGGATTTAAACCCTCAGACAAGAAGAATGGCACAAAAGCTCGCAAGGGTATAAATCTCCACTAATATTCATATAATTCTTTAATCCATGCAAATTCATCCACTTATAATTGCATTAACATGGCTATGTGAGAAATAAAGTATCTAGCATAAACATCATGAAACATGCCTAGAATAAGAACAATACAAAGAAACAATGCTCATACTGTTAGAAAATGGAAATTTCAACATCAACCTTATTTATTCCCTAAATTCCATACACCAAGTAAAATCACATCTTCTACATTGTTTTGGGAAGAAATTGCTAAACCCTACAGGACTCAAGAGACAAAAGATTTTTTTTTTGTTACAAATAAAAATATAAAACTCTCCCCCTAAACTTGAATAAAACATTGTCCTCAATGTGAAAATAATGAAAGAGCACGCAATGAATCAAACAAGTAAAGGAAGGACAAACAAACAAAGTAAAGAAGAGAAATAGATATATGCAAAGAACAAAGAGATTGAGTTTAGAGCTCCCTGGATATTAGAAGTCATGGTTTCCAGTAGTGCGCGAGGACTAAGAACAAGCTCCCATCTTCAGTCATCCAAAACTTGGGTTGCCTTCCAAGAAGCGTTGAATTTAGAGTCTACAGCCTAACTCAGTAACATCTACATAATTGGAGGAACACTGAGGTACATGACCTCATTGGCTTGAGTTTGTTCCTCTAATGTTTCGACATGCTCCAAATATGGTTTCAAACGATGGCCATTCACTTTAAATATGGAGCCATTAGTCATGTTTTTTATTTCGATAGCTCCGTGAGGAAAGACTTGAACGACTAGAAAGGTCCAGACCAACGAGAACGGAGCTTGCCCGGAAATAATCTAAGACGTGAGTTAAATAATAATACTTTTTGATTTGGCTCGAAACGCTTTGGAATTAATGCCTTGTCATGAGTAATCTTGGTTTTCTCTTTATAAATCTTTGCATTCTCATAAGCTTCATTCCTCAATTCATCTAATTCATTCAATTGAAACTTCCTTGATGTTCTAGCCTTGTTAATGTCGAAATTCAGTTTCTTGAGAGTCCAGTAAACACGATGTTCTAACTCCATCGGAAGATGACATGCTTACCCAAAGACAAGTCTATAAGGGGACATGCCTAGTGGAGTCTTGAAAGCTGTCCTATAAGCCCACACTACTACAAAAAAGGCCTCTAATATCACTAGATAGATATCAGTTTGTAACAAAAGCGATATTATAGAAGTTTAGATATCAGTTGATTTTTCTGATGATATCTAAAACTTATTAAATAACAGCAAGTTTTAAAACTGATATCTATACGTTTACCCATAAACCAAAAAATCCTAAAAACTGATATCTAAAATATTAACTGATATCTTTAATTTCATTAAGTGATTAGGCGCTGAATTTTCCCCCAAACATAAAATTTTTTTTGCCTACCTCCTACATCCCAGACACAACCCCCCATGAGTTAGACTCACTTTACCCATTCGAAGACCGTACCCCCCAACACTTAGACTCACTTACCCATTCACAAACTTCATCGATCTACATCCTGCCCTCATCGTTCTGGATCTGCATCCTGCCATTCTCGTTCTCTCCAAGCTCAGTCTCGCCATCCACAAACGCTGCGCGAAGGTCTATCGATCGATTCGTGGGTGTACGGTTGCGGCGTCGTCCACTAGAAATTTCGAAAAAAGGTTGGGTGTTTTATCTCTTCCTCCCCGTCTTCCATTCTCTTGGTTATATGAGCTGTGCTTTTATGGTTTAGGGTAAAGAAATTAGGGTTTCGGTGGTTTGGGAGGTTCTAGGTTTTTCCTTGGGTTTCTGAAATTTCCAACATTAATGGTTTGGGCAGAAATAGTTTGGCTGCTTATTTGCTAGCCTATGATCATTTGAATGCTTGTGTGATTGATAAATCATGGATGATATTGCATTTGTTTATATCATAAATCATGGATCATTTGACTGCTATTTAGCTTAATTAGTTGGAAAATGCATTGCTTGTTTATGTTTTGGTACTGTGGCTTATAAGATTGAATGATATGTTATTGCTTGTTTGCAAAACAAGTTTGACTCATATATAGGGAGAATAAAAGAAATTAATTACCTCTTCCATTCTTAGGACAAATAGGTTGTTAACCTATTTGTTTTTTATGAGCTAAGAAAACTGCATATTTTCTTTATATGTTATATTGAACATGTGTATCTTTATGTTAAGTTCATATTTCTAAGAGCCATGGATAAGGCTTGGATGCATGCTGATAGACGGACCAAGGAATATGATGATGGAGNCTTGGATGCATATAGACGGACCAAGGAATATGATGATGGAGTAGAGAATTTTTTGAGGTTTGGTTTAGGGAATGCTGCCAATCCTGAGTACGTACATTGTCCTTGTGAGAAATGTGGGAACTTGAGTAAGCATAATGTTAGGGTAATAAGGGAGCATCTTTACTTTAATGGTATTGATCAACGATATAAGAATTGGATATGGCATGGTGAAGCTACTGTTAAGCATGAAGGGGTTACGGAACATAGTGTCTTTGGGTCTGAAACAGTTGATATGTGCGAGGGTGCGTTTGATAATTTCAA
>QANW01003964.1:18419-36897 GCA_003254865.1 Dryas drummondii
TTTTTTTTTTTTTTTTTTCTGCCCTCTACCCTCGGTTAATTCATCTTTTGCAAATTTTTTTAGGAAATTCGATAGAGCAATAAGCTCCACTTGGTCCTCATCATCATTATCACCGTCTTCCTTGCCCTGTTGCTGAGTACCTGTTGTATTCACATCAAGCTTCCATGAGGCCATTAGCTTACACATATGTTTGTATATTCTTGAGAATTTGATATATATGGTCGACCCTAAACGCATCAAATACACGTACCCCTATATACCATCTCATCATCACCACGAATAAACGATAATGACATCTCAGCTCAGCTATCATCCGAACTCCAACCACAACCTAAACTTGTAATATATGATCTTCTTCATTACCACAGTGGTTGTTATCTGCTCTTCGATCTTGTGGTGTATACACCACTGCTATCTTGCAAACCTTATCCATATATTGGATCACCAACGACAGGGTTTTCAGGTTCCTTTCTATCAAATTGTTGAACATTATTAGCAGCCAGTGTGCTTTCCTCGATTACCACATCATGCACCCTTTCATGACCCTGGTTATCTACTCCAACATTTGTGGGATGACAATTCTTGCCTAACCTCCCCCAGCAATATCTTTTTTCCCCCTAACATTGTGCACCCCTCCATCGCCCAATTTAGGGTCAGTAACTACATGTGGAAATCCATCTATGGCAGTACCCACTTTGTCTTTGTGGGGTGACTCCCACTCAACAACACTCCATGCTTCCTTATCCGTTCTTGTCATTGAAAGCTCCTTGTATGCATCATCTTTCCTGGGGGGTCACTCTCTATGCACAACCGGATTATTTGTTCCCTTATTAACCACTGGCGAACCCAAAAATCTATTTGAGCCATGTATATGGGGGGATACAAACTTTTTTCTCTGCGAAACATTTTCTTTCTCCAAACCATGGTTTTCAGTGCACTCATCATCAGGTAAAGTATTTTAGGGGTTATGAGACTGTTTGAACCGATGCTATTATACCCATCTGATGCCTCGAGAAAGCTCTTCATCTCAGCCAATATGTCTTTCATTTTAGCAAACCAGGCCTTCACAATGTGCGTTGTCTCGGTTAGTAGATTATTTCTAAATTCAGAAAGTTCTCCCTTCAAACTCCACAACATTGCTTGCATTATTTCAGTATGGGGAAAGAGAGGGATTGAGAATGTCATAAGTCAATAATAACACCTAGGGTACATTATAACAACATGCAAACTATGCACAAACAATATATAATAACTCAATTACCTGAACTGTCTCTAGCGTCTCATTCGTCAAAGGACATTGAGAAGGGTTGGCTGAGGATGTTGCTCCACTCAAATGACTTTATTTCAGCTTTTCAAGAGTCGTATCCAACCCCATCTCATTTTCAATGTTGTGTGCTTGTTCATCGGCCAGATTGTTGTCCCATCTACAATCCCAGGTCCAAATCATACTGCACATTTAAAAGATATCTTATGTTAAACTCTTGGACACTAACTTGGTTGCATATGCACTTATAAACAAATAACAAACATATAAAAAGAAAATTTTGTTATAGAAATACTTGTGAAGGAATTTGACCACACTTATTTCTATGTCCCAAATACAGCCAACACAACACTATAAAACAATTTCAATCAGCCAAGACAACTTATAAGACTAAAAGGATATTAATAAAAGGGGATTCATAAAATAAAAGGTATCTATATATTTTTCCGATCATTGCAACAAAACAACATAATCCACAGTCGTAGAAGAGTGAAGATGAGTAGGACCATCTCAATCTTTATATTTCATTCTTTGACATTTATTCCGTACTTATCACAAATAAATACCTTTATTCAGATTTAGTTAATTTTATAGACAATTTAAGCTTGTGAACCCATATGCTAATTTGAATATGAAAATAAAGTTCATGTATCACAGGGCTCACCTACCTCATCAAATAGGAATATATGACTGACGAGTTGCTTATACGTAATGGCTCTAAAGTTTTGCCAACCAGTGCAAGATGTGAGGGAGAGCATCTTGTGATACCCTTCCAGTGTCTGCATTAGCAGATATGGAGGGAATGCATTCGAAGGCCCAAACCTAATATTTAAGACAACAAATGCGTCAAACATATATGGTTTCACTTACTAGTGTGGAATCCACACTGTCACCAAACTGAAATGATTAATTACCTGGAATGCAAAAGGAAAGCAATTGAGTTCGTATTCAACCAATCTCTTCTCATTTTCAGACTTAGCACATCGACTCTGCAAATCGACGCCCAAAGAAAATTGCATAAATCATCTACATTCTCCTCCAACTTACGGAACCTTAGGTCAATGTGATTACTTCTCTTCTTCCCCAACAACACAAAGTTGACAAAATATAGGATGCCCAAACTATATGTATTCTCATTGTTCTGGCATGACTGGAAGATTAGTTCTAAGTTCCCCGGGTAACATGTTTTCTCTTCCTAAAATATGTTTTCTTCAGCCTACAACGGCTATACATTTTGTCAACGCCTCCACAAGCATTAAACTTAATTATGGGTATATTACCAAAACAGCTGGTTTTAAGAGCAAATTCATTCTTGCTGAATAGCCCCACCTGGCTCTCTGACAACATAATCACCATTCCCTCTTGGTGATCATCTTTGTTGTGACCCTCTCGTAGCAAAAATAAATGTAAAAGCAGTCCACTAAATTTTAGTTTATCCCATGCATCAAGGAAATGACCAAAACAACTTCTTCCAAACCTTTCCAATTGATCATGGCTAAACGTTCTCTTTATGTTCTTTATGCACTCGTTCAACAGTGACCGACATGACACTCTTGCCTGGTGTGGGGGGCATTTGTGCTTCAACTCATACCGTATGCCAGCATCCATATCATGTATTAGATTCGTAATATATATAAGCAACAATCCATTAAGTTGACAATGAAAGTCGTTCTCTATTTAAAAACATAACTAATCAATTCTTAAAAATATATATACCAATTGTTCCTTTATAAATGGATATTTAATAATTCTTCGAAAGTATATCTTCAGTTCCAAGCAAAACCAATCAATTCTTCATAATCTAGTCTCTAGTTATTTCCAACGGATATTCGAAATATATATTGCTTACGTTACACGCGCATGGGAACTCTAGAACTCTCGATATATTCCTAAGTAGAGAGCTACGGAAGAGGGAAGAGCCTATTCGGTCTTGATTGCAAAACAATTCAGTCTCTTTATCATCTTATGTTCCTGAATTATGGTCGGGTATGTATTTCCGTCAACCTTAGCATGATCCTTGAAGTCCAACAATTATGTATAGATTCCATCCGATCAAAAAAAGCACATTTCCATGATCTAGTACTATATATTGCCAAAGATTCATGAATCTAGACATATGTTGCCTCTTAGAACATCTCTCCTATTCACCATGAGTGATAGATCCTGTGTTGAACACACACATGTCCTCATACATCAGTGACTATGCCTAATCTATAACTTTGACTAAACTCTAGGAGCCTATCCTTATAAAAAAGTTAAATTAGCACAATGACCGAGCGCACATGACAACTGTGGCGTCCAAGTCTAGGGACTAGTTCTGTTATCAAGACCAAACGAATTCCTGTTGATGGGTGAGTAATACTCCATGACAAGTATTTGTTCTGTCAGTCACATTCAGTGAACCATTTATTGGCACCCATGATCTTCTCTTAGTGTCTCTACCCCGATAATCCTAAATGTTAGGAAAAGATATATCATGCTAGTCTTACCAGATTGATATTGTTCAGTTATCAATCCAGTAACCAAGAACAATTTAGACTTCAAGTACTAAGGGATATAAGTCTCAATGTCCTAACTTCTTTAGGACATTATTCCCTTAACTTAAAATCATGCATGAATGTTGCCAACTTTTGTACAACTTGTTTTACTTGGAATTTGAAAAAAAATACCAAGTTGTAGCTCGTTAGTATACGAATCGTTTGATGTAGCGATAACGTATAAGTACGAGGTCAATCCCGCAAGGAATGAGATTGATGAGGCACACACTTATTTGACTAGCATTTATTGAATGCGATAAAAAAATGAAGGTTGAGAAGTGAACTAACTTAAGTGCATGGAAAGTAAATGAAGTGACATACTAGAGATTAGAATCCACCTTTAGAGGTGTCATGCTCTACAATTCAAGTACTTAGTATCAAATTTTTCCTACCAGCTAGGTTTGACTAGTGACTAGTGGCAACTGCTATTAACAGATTTTGTTCCTTGTTCATACTTAGATCTCAAAACAATATCACAAAGTAGTTTACTAAACATGAGTCTCCATCAACTACGATCGATGGTCGATTTCCTAGAGCTAAACACATGTCTAGAGTCATTAAGATTTATGAACGACAAAACATGCAAATCAAAAAGCTAGGCAAGACCAATTATCCCCTACTTTCTACAAAACTAATCTCCTGAATCCATCGATTCATTTGTTACTTATGATTTAGGTATTCTCTAAACCATATCCCACCTCAATCTAACATTAGCTAGATGCAAAAAACCTAGAGTAATCAATTATAAGAAATTCAACAATCTAACATATCATTGTTTCAAAGATTAAGAATTTGATACTAGATAAACATTGTTATGCATGCATGATCTTCACTTGACCTCTAAGTCTCATGTCACGATGTTATGGTTTAACTTCGATTAAAGTTTCATCATCCCTCTAACATGTCAAATAAACTAATTCATATTAAAAAGATGGATTTGATCCGTTACTAACAAGAAAAGGAAAAGCATAATTGAAATCAATGCAATTAACAAAAGTACTTGAATTAATTAAATGAAAGAGTTGGAGTACAAGAAGAACCAAGAACAAATCAAGAAGATCGGCGGTGGCTTCAAGGAGGTAGCAGCAACATTGATAGTGGTCGGCGGTGGCTAGATGGCATGCTTCACCTTTATCTCCCTCCTACTTTCTCAACTCTCTCTAAGAAAATTATGAATTCCTAAATCACTAGATGCTTGAATGAGAGGTGAGGGGGTCTATTTATAGGAGCAAGGGAGGTGGCCGGATAGTTGTACTCTTTTTCCGATGTGAGATTGTGGGATTAGGAGAGGCGGCAAGGAGGCTTCCTTGCCATGCTATCCACTCTACTTGGGCGTCAAGGGAGGTGACATGGAGGTGAACCGGGCCTTGAAGCCTTGTGTGTGTGTGCGGATGGGTGTAGGCCATCGGTCTTGTGGAGGTGCACACATAGCTTGGGCCGTCGTCCATGGTGGGCTTGAGGTGGCGCCTCCTTGTGGTGGGCTGCAAGCCTTGTGGTCTTGTAAGGCCTTGCTCATACGTGCTTGTTGCTCTCTAGTGGCCCAATTAGGCATCTCTTGGTCCATTCTTTCTTCTTGTGTATTCGGAAGTCCAATTGTATCTTCAATATGGCACAATTCAGCCCATTCTCTTCATTATGCCCTGAAAAACCTATGAATACAAAAACAAAGAAATACCTACATAAAAGATTGATTTCTAGCACGCTAAATGAGAGAATAATTGCATAAACAGATGATATAAAATGTGTCCAACAATGAACCTCTTTTATACATACACACATATATTAGGATATAGTATATATATATATGAAGAATGAAACATAAAAGATAAGTTTGCCCACGCTGTTAGAAATATACACAAAACGTTTATTAAAATGATTTGCATTATGGCATATTCCAACATACATTGTGTTACAACACATTGTAAACACAACGTCAACTGGAGGGGAGGTTAAAGTTTATTGCATCTGCACAATATTCTCATCCCCTATCCTCAACCCCAAAATTCTCAGCCTTAATTTTTATTCCTGGATGATGTATATCAACTAACACTAAGACTGTATATGAACCCAATTAATTTTGAGATGAGGGGAGGTTAGGGTTCAACGCATCTGCACAAAATTGTCATCCTCAGCCCCAAAAATCCATGGCCTTAATTTTTAATCGAGCATGATTATATGAACAAACCAAAGGACTATGTATGAACGTAATTCATTTTGAGATGAGTTCTTATCTTTGTTAGCAAATGAATAAAACTTCAACAATCGTCATTTAAAACACCCAGCTGCGGGAACAGATGCTTGTCTGCGAATTCTAGGGTTTCAATTTCAGATTCGACAGGGTACAAGTACTGATCTCAAGGATTTGCGGTGTGTGGGGGAGGGGGGTTTAGACAAATGGAGACTTGTGGCCTCCTTGACAATGTGATGATGGCCGAAATTTCAATGCCGGTGAGAAGTTGAGTGGCAGTGGGGTGCTGAATGACGAATGTGTTACTTTTGGAGAAGATCAATTTTTTGGTCGCCACATCCGACAAAGTGTGTACATATGATATATATATATATTAGGGGTAATTTTGTCTAAAAATTGCCAAAAAAGTTTTAAAAGATTAAGTTTAGAGTTGAGAGTCAAAAAAGTAATTTTGATATTAAAATAGTTTATTTCACAAATAATTAATCATTTTAGATAGATTTGCAGTATTTACTGTAGTTACTTACTTACTTCATACCCTTCTTTGCTTTTTCCTTGCGGCAAGTCCACAGATCAACAACATGATGTTTTCGAATAACACCCTGACAAAGTACAAAGTTAAAACAAAGAGAATAACTTATATGTCTATGTGATAGGAGCAGACTTGTGTAATAGCAGAGAGAGAAGGAGAGGAGAGAGAGAAAGAAAGGGAGAGAGGAGAGAGATAGAGAGAGAGGGATACCAGCTGTGGTATCCCGGGTACATGTAAGTCTCTCTCTAAAACAAAAGGTTTTTTTACTCAAATACCACCTAAACTATAGAGGGTGTGCTTAAATACCACCCAAACTTTTTTTTTTGTTAATTTACCACCTAAACTTTCACATGCCAATCTACCACCTATCATTACTTCAGTTAAATTTTTTGTTTATTTTAAGAGTATTTCTATCAATTCATATAATAAAAACATTTGAAATATTGAAAAAAAAAAATTCTAAGGAAACCCACTAGAAAGAAAAAGACTTTAAGGGTTTTTTTTTTTTTTTTTCTATTTTTTAGTTTTTAAGTTTTTTTATAATTATATTTTAAAAATAGTTTTAAAAATAATATTATTTTTTATTGTATTCATGGATAAAATGGAAAATTTGGAAATTTTATTGATTATTTAACAGAAAAATGGATGTCAGGTGGAAAATTGACACATATTGCTAACTTTAGGTGGTAAATTGACAAGAAAAAAAGTTTGTGCGGTATGAAAGTACACCCCCTCGTAATCATGGTGGTATTTTAGTAAAAAAGCCAAAACAAAAAGCAATTTTTTTGGCTACAATAATTAAAAAATTTGTTAGTTTGTTACCACTGACCAGACGAAACGAAACGAAACGAAACGAAATGAAACGTTAAGATGATGATTTTCTACAGGAAAACAAGCGGAGCCACTTCTTCTTCACCAGTCATGGCTCCATTCTCGTCTCTCCTCCATCCCCAACACCATCCCTTTTCTTCCCCAAACCCTAACCCTAACCCTAACCCTAACGTCATCCATAGGTACACCCTCCTTCCTCTGCGGACTCAAAAGCTAACGACCTCTCTCCCGCGCTCCTCCCCCTACCCCAACCCCGACACCAACCAAACCTCTTCGTCTTCTGCACCGCCTCCATCTCCATCTCCTTCTCCTCCTACTTCTAAGAAGTCCTTCGCCGTTGCCACGGGCGAGCTCTTCTTGGGCCTGGCGTCTAGGATCATCAACCGGTCCTATGGAGGCCCAGACGGCAAGGCGGCCTCCTCGGTCCCCATGTTCGACAGTTATGGGAAGTACTTCGAGGAGCGAATTGGGAAGGTGATGGAGGATGAGCTTCAGCCAGAGGTCGTTTGGGAGCAGCGTGTCAAGGATGTGGAGGCTGAGAGACAACGGCGCGTCGTTACGAGCCCCGGCTTCAGCTTTTCTGCTGCAGGACTTCTTTTCCCTTATCATCTAGGCGCTGCTCGCTTCCTTATTGAGAATGGTTATATCAAGGTCCTGCCTTTCTCAATTTGCCTATGTTTCTCGATGTATATGTGTATGTTTATTACTGAATGCATGTAGTTTTCAACTTGTCTAAATTGATACCTTCAACTCAATTTTGGGTTATTGGTTTCTATGCTCAAGTCGTGTGCTTTCTTGCTCAAAACTCTAGTTGGTATCTTATCTGATTTTAAAATTTAATGTTTCTATGTCGCGAGAGAAATTCTTTTCTATTTTCTATGTTGGAAAACGTCCCCCTTGTTTGTGCTTGCTAAATTGAAAGGTGCTTGGGATTATTTAGTAATATTATTGGACTGAGGTTTATTGGGTTTTGGAGCGATTGCTTTGGTTGCATATGAACAGGCACTAATTGTGTCAATGACTCGTAAAAGTTCTGCTTTTTTTAATGCTTGTTTTTTCTTTTGAAAATATTCTGTTTGCCTTGTGCTTGCCCCTAATGGAAGTGAACAAACATTATCTTTGGTGTCTGTGACTGTATTCAGAAGTAGAATGTATGTTCTTGTGCAGGAAACCACACCATTAGCTGGTTCCTCAGCAGGTGCCATTGTCTGTGCTGTGATTGCCTCTGGAGCCAGCATGGAAGAGGCCTTACAAGCTACCAAAATACTGGCTAAAGATTGCCGGAACAGAGGGACTGCATTTCGGCTTGGGGTATTTCTCTCCTCCCATAGTACAACTCAGTAGTTCTGATGTTTCTCAATCAACTAAACTTTAATTTCTTTGTTTTTTAGGGTAGTGATGACCTTAAAATACAGCTCTCTGTAATTGCAGCTATATGTCATGATTTCGTCCCTGATAATCTTGATGGTGAAGTTCATTAGTTTTATTTGGTTGAATACATATTAAGATTAGAAATTCAGTTCACATTTGCTATTGCGATCTTGGAATGAAAAAAATTAAGTAGAAAGCCATCAAAGTACAGTTTTGATAAGAAACAAAACAATTTAAGGAATGAAATAGGACAACGTTACAAATGAAGTAGAGTCCTCTGAGGGTTTTCTCAAACATTACAATTGCAGTGAACCAACAATACCACATTGAACAGAACACCTAGTCACCTATCAAGTACAGCTAGACAGCCCAGATCCTAACAAATGACAAAAAAAAAACCTAAAAAATAGGTGTGACCCAGCCCACATTGAGCAGGAAGAAAGGATAGGAACTGAACAATGGGCGAGATCTGACCCTGTCCAGTAGGAAGTCCACTACTTCCCCACATTTACTCTGAAAAATCCTGCTATTCCTTTCCATCCAAACCACCCACAAAATTGCCAGCACGCTATAGTTCCACAAGACTCAAACCTTTTTTCCCTCAACCAAATGCACATAATTTCTCAATGAATAAAGAACATGCAGGAGGAATCACCCATTTTAATCTTGCCACCTGAGTAACCTTGTATCACAACCTCAATGCAATAACAATGAAGAAAAGATGATTAATTCTTCTGTTGACGACCTTTTCTGCACATGGTGCACCATTAAGGTGATAAGCTAGCATTAGGCCTTTTCCATTAAGCTAGCATTAGGTCTTTTTCTTTGGATAACATCAGCGGTATTTAATCTCCCAAGTAATATCCAAGCTAGAAATTAATACACTTAGAAATGCTGACAGGCACAATTCATTACACATAATACACGTGTAAATTGGATTTATTACATAAAAAAGTACAAATACTCTGAATCATACAGTGCTTAGTACTTGGATGAGCTTATTTATTATACTATGAACTTGGTTCTTGCATCAAAACTCAAAAGGACTAATAAGAGGAAGAAACATGATGAAAATCCAGTTTGTCCTTAATTTTAGACAAAACTAAACTACAGGTACCTGATTGTAAAAAGAAATTAAAACTTTAGGGACCTAATTGAAAAAATCCAAACTTTAGGGATCAAATGGATCATTTTTTCTGAAGAAAAAATGTCCCACTCAGGGAAATGTCTTATACAAACAATAACTTCTCCAAATTATGGCTACCACTTCTGACAACTAAAGAGTCTGTATGGAAAAAGTTCTATGTAAATTGGAACTGTTGAATTGACAGGCAATTTGTCGATTCACATTATATTTCCTTTTGTGAGTGAGGAGGTTGTGTGATTTATCATTCATGGACGTTGATAAGATCCTTCCATTTAGCAGCACCTTAGGGGATGGCATACCCTTAAATAAAGTTAAGGGCAAGGTTCAAACGAGGAAAGGCTTAAAGTGGATACCTAGGCACCCAGAGACTAGGAAGGGCGTAGTAAGTGACGTAATGCTTCGGGGAGTTGAAAATAAGCGTAGATCCAGAGATTCCCGAATAGGTCAACCTTCGAACTGCTGCTTAATCCATGGGCAGGCAAGCCTTGAAGAAGCTCTCTCTTTATCATCTCATGCCAGATGTAACAAAGGATGAATCCTTTCTCCTTATCGCGAACCACGGGAGTGCCTAGCGCCCAGAGGAGTCGATTACACACCGGAGGTTGGTAAGAACTAAGGGTTAATGCCCCCCTAACCTAAGTGGGCCTACCGGCGAAGCAACTGGTACTTGATTGGGCGGGGGCGGGGGCGGGNAATGACAACTTCCCTTTGTCCCTCTTCCTCTTCACCTGGCCAAGCCCCCTCGATCTCTTTATGAGCTATTGCTGGTCTTTGCACACCGCAAAGCATGCGAGTTTAGGGACTACTTGAAAGAAAAGCCATCAAGGGGCTCCAACCTACGCCAAAATGTCCCAAGACTTAGGGGCGGAATAGGCCCCTGCCCTTGGCTTGGTCTCGACTCCCCCTGGCTAAGTACTTTCAATCTAGCAAGGGAGCAGTCACTCTCGTTAGGGAGCTCTAAAAGGGTTTTCTCTTAGAGTTCTTACAGTTAGCAACATTCTTTCTCTAGCTAGATGAGTCACAGAAGGGGGGGACCCCCCTAGTCCCAGGTGAGCTTGTTCTCACATCCTTAGTGCTTTCACTAAGGCAATCATTAAATATATAAAATATATAATTTAATTTAATAATTTAATTTATTATTTTTACATAACATATTTTTACAATACAAATACACAAAAGTTTGACCCCTCCCTCTAATTTTTTTATTTTCTTTATTTGCATTTTTGGGATTTATATTGAATTTTAATGTGTCTCACAACCTGAAGGAATTCGGAGGGAGGGGTCATTTCATTTTTGGATCTAGAAAGAATAGGTTCAAGAGATGAGAGAATTAAGGATACCCACCAGAAAGACTAATCCAATCCATAATGATGTACCGGAAACTACAACATTTTTGTCACCCGACCAACCCTTAGGAGAAGCAAATACAACAGGTAGGTACACTAATCAATAAGATTAATGAAGTAGCAATTAATGCAAAAACAGCCAATTGGAAAGCAATAGTCATGTTTCTAATCCTCCAATCTACCAATAGTGTGTGTTCAATTGACATGCAAGTTGTCGATTCACATTATAATTCCTTCTTGTGAGTGAGGAGGTTTGTGTGTGTGTTCAATTGACATGCAAGTTGTCGATTCACATTGTAATTCCTTCTTTTGAGTGAGGAGATTTGAGATTAGGATATAATTCCTTCTTCTGAGTGATTTGACTTGTAATGTAGCATATTTTGTATTTAAGGTTTCATGATATTCATCTTTGTCTTATTTTGTATTTTGGTTGGCAGTGTTGAATACCATGGGTTTCTAAACTCATTGTCACCGACAAAGTTGCTTTTCATTTGTGAAACATAGTTGGATATTAAATTATTAATTCATCTGAGAAAGAATTAATGAGGAATATAGAATGAGTAGTGGATTAGAACATTAAGTGTTTCCAAGCAGGGAGTTACCCTATATAAAACATGTCAGTTCAACTAGTCTGATGCCATTAAATATGCTGTTGCTAAATATTGTAGTTCTTTGCTTGTTATCAGTTGAATCTGATCCTGTAATCCTCTGTAACAAGTGTTCATTTGCACGACCTAAAACCTTGACTTTGTCGAATGAGTTACACAGATATTTCCTTTACCCATCAAATGCTAGCCTTAATGATGGGGAGTAAAATTAAGAAATTTTGGCATAGAGGAAAGTTGGAATTAAACTTGCTTAGTTAATGTTTATTTGTAAATGTGTTAGGGTTATTATGTAATTGTTTCCTTGTACTGGTTCAATACTGATTAAATACAATTTAGTTAACCCAATACTGTCTTTCCCTCTTGTTCCATTTCTTTTTATTCTTCTTATTCTCTCTCTCTGTGTCTCTCATTTCCTCTTTTCTTCATCTATTTATCTTTTTTCTTTCTTTCTCTTTCTCTTCCATTATTTTCCCTGTCCTCCATCACTTAATTTGTCCTATATTTACTTGTACAGGCTGTTCTTCGAGATGTTCTTCAAAAGTTTTTGCCCGATGATGCTCATATTAGGTCTAATGGCAGGGTTCGAGGCAAGTGGTTTTCTTGCTCTCTACACAAAAAGAATATATTCTACTTTTTTTAATTATATATATATTTTTTGTGGAGTTCGGTTAATAATTATGTCTATATGCAATAACTATCTTACATATTTATGGATATGTAATGTGTTTAGATATGTGTATCAATGGAGATCTATCAAACGTGTGATTGTGTTGGTGGTGATGATTGGGTAGGATCAGGCCCTGTGATCTTTTGGGGAGGATCAGTCCTGTGATCTTGCAGTTGTGACAAAAGTAGTTATGCTTAATTTGAGGATAACCTTTATGGTTGAAAGTTTCTTTCTAATTGTTGGAATTTGACCAACTACCTTTGAGGTTTTCGAACTCTGGATGGCTTGTTCCTATTTTCCACAATGCAAATGATTGCTCTTTCTAAATCCAAAGAGTAACAGAAAAATGATTTCAAAACTGCAATAAATCAAAATTTTTGCTTTCAAAACAATGAAAATTTAACAATATATTCAACATGAAACGTGACAGAGCTCCTTGTTAACTACTTCCTCTCTTGCACTCCTTCCACCACCCACCCTTTGCCCCAAATCCCAACACTAAGCTTTACCACCCAACACGATAACTTGTTGCGCCAAAATTTGTGTAATGATTGACAGATGTAAGAAGTTTGGGTAAGGTATCCTGACTATAGTAAACAATGGTTAGTTTAAGAATAGTTGGAGACAGCATATGCATTTCAATTCATATATTGCCAGACAGTGAATATATCAAGAAGCTATGTATTTCATTTTCACTTTGATAAAGTTTGTTGGTTTACCACTATTTCCAAAAGATTAAGTTGTTGGGAATTGGGCCAACATTTATTTTATATTCTAACAGACCCCCTCAAATGTGGGACCTCTCCCCACTGTAGGGCCCAACATGTGGAATGCAACTCATGTTGGGAGGTTGCAATTGTAGGAATTCGAACTTAGGATGTCCTGGTTAGGTACCACGATAAATTTTTTTGGTTTGTCACGATTCTGAAAATTTAAGTTGTTAGGATGTGGTTCAACAATTGTTTTATATTCTTAACGCATTCATGCTTATAATTTTTTTTTTTTTAATTTCATAGCTTGACAGTCTCTATATCATATAGTGATTATTTATTTCACCACTTGGTTACTTGTGTTTAAACATGAGTTTTTCTTTTTGTCTAAAATAAATGTTTTTTATTCTTCTTATTCTTGGTTCCATGGCCCTTATTGGTTGTATCTGTTGAAAGAATTTTTCTTTTTAATGTCCGAAACAAATGGCCAAGCTTATGTATTTGATATTTTAGCTATTCAGATTACTATATTTTCTCAAACAGCAATTTTATGCATGTACTTCCATTTTGATCAATTGTTTTTTCAATTGACTTCTGCATGCGGTTTCTTTATCATTGCCTTTTTTCCACAGTTGCTGTAACGCAGCTCCTATGGAGACCAAGGGGTCTATTGGTGGATAAGTTTGACTCCAAGGAAGATCTCATTGATGCAGTTTTTACTTCTTCCTTTATTCCAGGGTGATTATATATACCATTCTTTGCTGTAGTAGTTGCTGCTGTTGATTGATGTATGAAGTTGAGAACTAAAAGTATACTTCAGTGCAGATATCTTGCACCAAAACCCGCAACAATGTTCCGGAATCGGCTCTGCATTGATGGGGGCTTGACATTATTTATGCCACCAACATCTGCATCACAGACGGTATTATGTTTTTTCATTTATGAAACTTGTAATAACTCTTCTCTTTAATAATATGTAAACCTGTTATTAGATGTACTGTGAGGCTTTCCTATAATCCATGGATTGGCATAGTTTACTAATATTGTATTAAAGGAGTCCTTAGTCCAAATACATTTTTTCCAATGAAACATTTATCCATTGCAAGTGGGAATTCTTGAATAATCTTTGATGTGGATCACTTGATAAGGTCTGCTTTTGGTGGATTTAACCTATGAGCAGTACGGATCTGAATAATTTTTCCCACACTTCATAGCTGGATGGCAGAAAATTAAAAATTGTGATACAAAACCTATGTTTCTTTAGTATTTGTGCTATGAGTGGTTTTGTACCAAATATGTTGCAAATTGTTTTGGGGTCTGTTATCCGGATTCTAATTACTCTCCTTACTACTTTAAGTGAACATAAATTTGAATGTGGTTTTCAAACTTCTCCTAGTATAAACCCGTGAAACCCTTCCCATGTTTATCAGGTCGTGTTGTCAAATGTGTCTTCCAATTCCTTTTTCTGTACCAGTTCTGATTAAGGTTGAACACATTCACTTTGCTGAAGCTTTAATACCACATTTTCACCTGAGAAAACAATTGTTGTCTGCTGTCCTATTTTGCCAGTCATTTATTTTGCAATTGATTTTGAAGTGAAATGCAATGGTAGGAGACTTGTCTTTGTGATTTTGGCTCGCTGGAACTTCCAGAGGGTGGTGGCTGACTGGTCGCCCAAAGGCAGCGAGCATCAGTTATTTTTCTGGGGCAGTTTTTGGTTTTCCTAGTGGGGTACGGAGATTGAAGGGCAAAAGGGAACATGCGCATTACCTTTCCTAAGTCCGGAAGGAGTTCTTTTGTTTTTCCTTTATCTTTACCTAATTCTATTAGGACTAGGAATCCTACTGTAAGCAGCAAACCTATGTCTATATAAAGGTTGCTACAGCTCTTGAGACTAGAGAGAGAGGGTGCGGCAACACTAGGAGGCTAGGGTTAGGGTTTCAACAAGTTCTTGTAATCCAATTCTAAATATAGTGAAGCTGTGATTCTCTACGGATCACACGGGGACGTAGGCAAAGTTCACCGAACCTCGAGAACAAACTTTTGGTGTTCTTTGTGCTTTCTTTTGCTGCTATATATATTGTGTGTTTGTTTGCTAATTAGTCTAACTCTAGAATACATCTAAGACAAGGCTAGAAGGTGTTTTTTTCACTACAGTCTTATAGAGTATAATTGATTCTACTGATGGTAGAAGTAGTAATATATCTAATATTACCTATATGGATCTTTTGTTTCCATCTCTCCCCTTCCCAAAAAAAATTTTAAAAGAAAAGGAGAAAAAAGTAAATTGACCAAATCACATGACACATGTATCAGGTTTTCTCTTCTTTTAGAGTAGATTCCTTGTAGGATTTTATTAAGCATGGTGCACCTGTATTGTACAGTCACTGTGATTCTTTCTAGGATCTAATAATGATCTTGCCTCATTTACTTTGTTATTAATACTATAATTTGTGGTGGCCTCCTTTGTTTCATTTGTGGTTTGGAAATGCCTTAAATGTTTTAATTCCTAGATTATATCTTTTTATTACCCCTAATGTTGCTTTGCAGGTACGTGTTTGTGCTTTCCCAGCCAGCCGATTGGGAATGCAAGGAATTGGGATCAGTCCGGACTGTAATCCTGATAATAGGGCTACCCCTCGACAGGTAAATTTCTACCTCTGCATTTGAATGATAACGTTCCTTTAAGGATAAGATGATGAACTATTTGTTCCCACTATTTCAGCTTTTCAATTGGGCACTTGAGCCAGCAGAAGATGATGTTCTTGACCGTCTCTTTGAGCTTGGATATAAAGATGCAGCTGCATGGGCTGAGGACAACCCAGTTGAGCAAGTAGTTGAAGATGACAGTTCCTTGGTTGGTAGTGGCCTAGCTCAGTAGCCCACCATTAGATATCGCCGTTTGACCTTGAAGATGCTTAAGATTCTTGATTACAGTCAATTATTGAGAATCCTGTTACGTCATTTTCACATACTGGTCAGACGGGCTAGCGTTCTTATAGAATAGTACAGTGTTTGATTATAAAAGGGCAGGAACGACATTCTCCGATATAATATTGCAATTGTATAGCAAGTTGTAAAATTTACTGCAAGACATGAGGAATGAGGAAATAGGAAAAAAAAAAAAAAAAGATAAAAGGTAATTGAAATTGTATTTTACTAATAATCATCAGTTCTGTTTCAGTCCAATTTTAGAAATCTTATCTGTTTCCAGACTAGTTCTTTTTGGTTTTATTTTCAATTTTACTATTAATGCTGTTACTGTTTTAAATTGTGGTTGGTTCTGGATTTCCTGATGGTGGTTTATGTAGACTTTCTTTGGATTTTGTTTGTGATTATAATATTTCATTACAGATAGTAGATTGACATGAAATACGTGTCATGGATGGGGATTACTCTTTGTCGTGGCATAGGAGATTAGGACATATTTCCATCTTGAATCCTAAGAGGTATATGAATGAAGTCTTCCAGGTTCTTGATTTCTCTGGCGTTGGTACTTTGTTAAAGGGAAAACAGATGGCTATAGTTCAGATTAAATTCTGTACATGCAAGAACCTGATTATCCAGATGGCTATGGATCTCATATGTTCATTCATATACCCTGGCTTATATTAGTCAGAGGATGATACTTTATTGGCTATGCATATCAATTCAACGGATTTCATTGCCTTTTCCCATATGTTCAATGTAGTTGAAGCTAGGGAATGCAAGTTTTCTTGTGGATGACAACACTAGTGGGAGTTGATTTGAGGATGCCAACATGCTGCTAATTATAAAAGGGTTGATTGGTTCTCAAACATTCCACCAAGTGTCATCCAGGAGGAATAACCAACTCAAAAATTGCTAGTCCATGGAGTACCAGGCTATAGGAGATAAAACAGCTCCTATGGATAATCATTTCCTTTGAAATCATTTCATATGGAGATATGGAGTACCAGTGAGTGGAAAAAATAAAATTTAAAATATTTCCTTGGAAATCGTTTTATAAAACAACTTTTTTTATTTTTTTTTTATCTCATTTTCTTTTGGAAACTCCAGTTTTAAAACTCATTTCGAAAATTTTTTCAAAAATTTTTCGAAATCATCTCAAATATGCAAATGTTCTTGGCGCATAAGAAAACTCGTTAATATGAGATGTCTAGAACATGCTATGCAATAGTAATAAGTGACTTGTCAAATGCATCTTGTTTAGTAAATTGATTAGCTGGAAATAAAAACTCTAAAAGATGTCATGCTTAAACATAAATCACAAGTTGATAGTCAATCTTTGAATAGTAATATAATTCTCAAACTGAAATTTATATTGTCAAACTATATATAAATATCATATTTTGTAAACTTTCATCTCAAATAAATACTTAATAAATATCTCACACCACACTAGTACCCAGGGAAAAAGCTGGCCATATACCTTTGCAGAACTCATCGCACAGGTAGGGTAGAGATAAATTGGCCATACACCTTTACGTAATGCTGCATCGTACAAGGATGGCAAAATAATTGTCCACGCAGAGCTGCCCCCGAAAGGGCTAGACATCTTGACACACAGTCCAAAGCCTCTATATGTGTCATGATGGGTCTCAAAAACCTAACTGTAACTATCATACATTGTTGAGTAATATCTAGGAAACAAGTGCAGAGCCAAATTGTACTTGTTGTAGGGGAGGATACTCATGTGACGGTTTAAAAATACTTTCCATAACTCGAATAACTATATTTAATAAATAAGTAAAATATAGTAATCACATCCAAAACACAACTTCTCGAAGCCTTCCATAAATATTCTTAAAAATGCATTTCATAAAACTCACTTTTGAATCTTAGGAGTTTCTTGCAAATCGAAAATTTAATACTTCTTATAAACATGCTTATTAATGAAATTACACAGTGCATAAAATATGATTTAGAAATATGCTATAGGTTCATAATCGTTATTTAAAGCCCACAAATGCACTTTTAAATCTTTCCCAGTTAAATGCATGATTCTCAAAAATCTTAGAAATCATCTCAATACAATTTGATTTGTTAAAACTTGAAAACGCTCAACTCCAAATGAAATAAATTCCAATGATTAGACTCTAAAACTTAAATGCCATGTAAAACTTATACATCAAATATGATGCAAATATAATTCAAATATGCTAAGTACCTGATTTGAAATAAGTTAATGCAAGCTTCTTAAATGAACTCATCTTCATGCATATTGTTGTATGTTTTCCTAGAGCAAATTAAATAACCTTTTCTGAGCTCTAGGTTAACTCGCAAGTGCACGAATCG